>JAGSMR010000014.1:2052500-2442500 GCA_029286605.1 Sericinus montela
ATAAAAAGCTCATGACGGCGTACATGCTTAAAAATTCCCAAAAATGTACATAAATATTTTACATCAGTTAATACTTTATCTTATTTATGGTTATCGTTCGTCTATACCTACAAAATAGTTACTACTACTATGTAGCTCCGACATAAGACACCACGGTGATATAAAATTAAAAATCTGTAAGGTTCTGATTTACTATTATTGTTTTAACGCACATTTTATAAGTATTTATTCTATTTTCCAGGGCCTGGGTACGTTCTTGCTTGTAATTTTTGGCATTTTTCAAATCATCGAGGTTGCTAACGCTAACACAATAAGTGTAAATGAAGTACAAGATAATGATCAAAACAGTGCTACCATCACCATAAGAATATCGAGAAGCGGCGATGTTTCTATTGATGGAACCGGGCAGGAAGTAAATGATTCAACAAATGCAGACTTAAGCATCGACTAAAAACTCTTATTCTATCATTGCTTTGTACAGTTTGGTTAATCCAAATTATAACTGAATTGTAGACTATTAATAACTTCATATTGATTATCAAATTATTCACCATGAATCTTCATTACTTTTATAAATTTGTTTTCAAAATTTTCTAAAACATAATCATTAATTTTAATAAAAATATTCAAAAATACCGTTATATTGTGTATACATTTTCTTGTTTATTAAAATTAAAAATCTGTAAGGTTCTGATTTACTATTGTTGTTTTAACGCACATTTTATAAGTATTTATTCTATTTTCCAGGGCCTGGGTACGTTCTTGCTTGTAATTTTTGGCATTTTTCAAATCATCGAGGTTGCTAACGCTAACACAATAAGTGTAAATGAAGTACAAGATAATGATCAAAACAGTGCTACCATCACCATAAGAATATCGAGAAGCGGCGATGTTTCTATTGATGGAACCGGGCAGGAAGTAAATGATTCAACAAATGCAGACTTAAGCATCGACTAAAAACTCTTATTCTATCATTGCTTTGTACAGTTTGGTTAATCCAAATTATAACTGAATTGTAGACTATTAATAACTTCATATTGATTATCAAATTATTCACCATGAATCTTCATTACTTTTATAAATTTGTTTTCAAAATTTTCTAAAACATAATCATTAATTTTAATAAAAATATTCAAAAATACCGTTATATTGTGTATACATTTTCTTGTTTATTAAAATTAAAATCTTATTTAAAGATTTAATCAAGACACAACCAAATTTAAAAAAATAGTTTCCCCGGGTTTTTCCTGGATACACTTACGTTACGTTGTACGGATTACAAACAATCCTTGATATATCTTGACTCCAAAACAATTTGGAACATTGTTACCTTTTTTCCTTCTTTCAAAGTACGGAAACGCTTTACGCTTGGTAGGCAATTTGTCCATTGCAGTACTAAATATTTGTTCATTATTTGTTGTACACCTAATAAACTATTCAATGAGCGGACTTAATAAATAATAAAAATATCTTCTCGCAATTCCCAATACAGGCATAGACAGGAGTCTAGTCTAGACATTTAAGTCCCTTCGACCCACCATATTATCGGGACACCGTGACAGGTGGTGAGCCCGTCGCCGTCTTTATGTCCAAGCCAACGATATAATTTGTACATAGATTTTTAGAAAAATCCATTGGTACGGCCACTTGATGATCGAACTCGGGTCTCATGACTCGAAATTCCGACCACCCAACCACTCGGCTATCGTGACTTCAAAGCGGACTTAATGCCTTGAGGCATTCTCTACCAGTAATGATATGACCAGTTCCCGTTGTACCAGTCGTGGTATGTCATGGTAGATGGAGAAAAGTAAATGGTAGGTGTGAACAATATTGAAAAATGTTTCTATATATAAATGTCCTTTCTTCCCGTGGGTCCACCAGAATGTCTCTATGGCAACCGATAGATGGCACGATATCCATCTCTAGAAATATCAGACCAAAATAATCAGACCGAAGATGGGCAGCAGCGTCTGAGGTGCGAGTGGTCTGTTACTGCAATCGCCATTCCGCTCGACAAGCGAGGCGGTTATCGCAAATCGTCCCTATGGGAGAGCCCAATGTCCTGTACTGGAATTTAATAGGCCGTTATGTATGTATCAATATAAGTATAAATAGCAGATACCTAGCAGCTTAGACGGTGCTGCCGGATCCCGATCTATTGCATTTTAATATTTATCGAGATGGCTATCTGGCGGTAGCCTATTTTATTTTCCTATTGCTTTGTCGCCTTTTACAGCAAGAGAGAGCAAGAGAAGATTACTTAATTAAGATTATGTAATCTTAATCTCTCTTGCTTAATTGAGCTCATTTAAATCTAAAAATTTATCAATATCTGACATTTTTTTAATATTTACTATCAGTCTGGATAATGCCACTGTATACCTGACTATCAGTGACTATTACAACTAATGAGTTGTATGTAATGTTTATCACAATTTTTAAAATTTGGATGAATAACTTTTGAAAACACTTGGAAATTTGCCTGTCCAACAAGATAAATTATATATATCTTATGTTAAAGGAGTTACTAAAGATGTTACATTCATATTCCAAAGGAGGGACGATTAGGTTTTAGCATTTTTTAAAGGTAGTAGAAATGTTACCAGCAATACCTAAGCTACTTTTATGTAATAAAAATAATAAGGGTTCCGCTTCAAGTGTTAAAACCGCAGGGGCAGCTAGTGTTTATTAAACGTAATTCAAACGAACTTCTACTAGTTAAGTAAATTATTTATAGAATTACTATTCTATAAATAATATGCTTAAGTTATGTAAATTTATATATATATATACTTCTTTTTATGGGTTTATTCAAAGAGTCGTGTCTACATTGATAAACCGAATACACTGCGTCAACTTAAAGAAAAAATCATTGAAGAGATGTCGGCGATCTCGCGGTCTCTTTGCAGAAGACTATTCGAAAACTTTAGGACTCGCTTAAATGAGTGCAAAAACCGAAACGGTGGTCATGTAAATGTTTTTTTTATACGATTTTTTCAAATGTTAACTGTACTGTAAGAAATTTTATTGTATGTAATGTCCGAATAAAAGGCTTTATTGTTATTTATTTATTTATTTCATATCGTTGGCTTGGACATAAAGACGGCGACGGGCTCACAACCTGTCACGTTGTCCCGAAAATATCTTCGGTGGCAGGTGGGTCGAAGGGACTTAATTGTCTAGACTAGACCTGTCGTGAAGATATTTATTTATTTTATTTATTTATTTATTTAATTTGGCTTACCAACTAAACACACACAGAACATTGCCAATTAATGGAAAAACTAAAAATTAATATATAAATTTACATATGTGTTTAAATTAAAGGTAAACTCAGCATTATACATATAAACATTAAAAATATATGTTTAGGTTTACAGTCTCAGAAAAAAAAATAAAACACAAACATGCCTTTTCAGTAAATAATGAAGTGGGCTTTTCCAATAAAAAACAATATTTCAACAGTTAGTTAATATTTATTATATATATATAAACAGTTAGTTAATATTTATTGTATAAAATTAATATTTATTTTCCTTTAACATTTTACAAATATTATTGTCTGTTGTAATAATAATTATAAATTTTCCTTCTAAAAATAAAGTAGCTATCGGCAAATATATCAGTATTACACTCTTGAGACAATTGGTTAAATGTTTGTAGTGTTGCCGATAAAGGGCTGCTTTTGCCATAATTGTTACGGCTGGTTTGAATGTAAAAGGGTTTGTAGTTTTGTACTCTAGCATTAATTCTTGGCACATTAATACATATATTATTCAAGAGAGATCGACAATCAATCCTATTATTCAAAAGCTTGTAAAGAAACATGATGCACATAAATTTTTTTCGCCTTTCTAATGAAATCATTCTGTACTGCACAAGTCTTTCATCATAGCTCCTGATAATGTAATGAATGTTGTCAATATATGACAGTTTAGACAACAATTTCTTTTGGATAGTTTCGATACGTTGCATATTATTTTGATAAATTGGATACCATATAAAAGAGCAGTAGTCTACGTTACTACGAACCAGTGCAAAATACAAAATTTTGAGTGCTGTTATAGATCTAAACTCTTTTGTATTTCGTGAAATAAATAACATCATTTTTATACATTTATTGATTATGAAATTTAAATGATTTGTAAATCGCATCTCAGAATCAATGTATATTCCTAAATCCTTTACATCATGTACCTGCTTTAAAATTATTTTAAAAATGGAATAATTTGTTTTAAATTTGTTCCGTTTCCTAGAAAATTTAATATGGTAACACTTGTTTATGTTTAGATCCATTAAGTTTTGTTCACACCAACTGCCAAGTCTTTTAATATCTTTCTGTAAAAGAGCTTGATCTTCTTTACAGTTAACAACCATAAAAACTTTTAAATCGTCTGCATATAATACATACTGAGTGTACAAAATAAGTTTTAGGTCATCTATAAACATACAAAATAGAATTGGACCATGAATTGAGCCTTGTGGGACTCCAGACGTAGCTAGACATGCAGTAGATGTAAATCCATTAACGACCACCCTGATTTAACGATTAGCTAAATATGATTCGAACCATTTCAAAAGTTGTCCATCTATATAAAAATAATCTCTAAGTTTTAATATTAAAATTTTATGATCTACTTTATCGAATGCTTTATTACTAAAGTCGCTATATATAGCATCAATCTCATTTCCCATACTCAACTCCTTCAATACCCTTTCCACAAAAAATATCAAATTAGTTGATGTAGAACGCTTAACAAAGAAACCATCTTCATAATCCCCAATTAACTGTTTTATATGCCATTGTAAATCATGGACTATTACTGACTTAAATAGTTTTCCCAAAATGGGAAGTATACTGATAGGTAAGTAACTCTCGAAAACTCGTAAGTAAGTACTCGATAGTTAGAAACATCACCAGTATCACCGCGTTTATGTATAGGAACAATAATTGCATCTTTCCATTTATCAGGAAAAACTCCTTCAGAAAGTGATCGATTGTATATTGTATGAAGAGGTTCCGACAAAATTTTGGCACATTTTTTGAAAAAATATCGGATCCATCAATTCCTGCTCCTTTTGAAATATTTAGCGATTTAAGGTGTTCTTCAATTTTATTTAACATTGAGAATGATTAATGTTACTTGTCCTACATATATTATACTGTGAGGCATAAGACTTGTTAAAAACAGATTTAAAATGTTGGACAAATAAATTAGCTATATTGTCTCCATTATTAGCCACTTTATTTTTAAATTGCATTTGCATTGGTAGTTCGCTTTTATTTGTGCGTTTATTTTTTACGTATGCCTAGAAATATTTTGGATTTTTTAAAATATTATTTTGGACATTATTTAAATAATTAGAGTAACTCTTATTCATAAGTTTATTTGCACGTGTTTTTAATATTTTATATTCATATTCATCAAGTTTATTTTGGTACTTTTTAAATTTTCTACGACATTTTTCCTTTTCTTTTAACATCTATATAAGATTTTGGGCATACCATATTGATACTTGTGTGATACTTGTGTTTATAACTCTTTTTCAAAGGTACAAATTCGTGTATCGTTCTTTGTATGATATTGTAAAACTTTTCAGTAGCATCGTTAACTGAGTAGCACCTATTCAATTCTAGTTCCCATTCTACAGTACTTAGTGAACTAATTATTTTACTATAGTCTGCCTTCTGAAATTTATAGACCATTTTACTATTGAAATGCTGTTTATTGATTCTGTTAAAAGTAAAGTCTATTTCAAGAGGTGGATGAAATTTATCCAATTTATAAAAAAAGTCACGATAGCCGAGTTGTTGGGTGGTCGGAATTTCGAGTCGAGAGACCCGAGTTCGATCCCCAGGTGGCAGTACCAATGAGTTATTCAAAAACTTATGTACGAATATCGTTGGCTTGGACGTTAAGGGGGCGACGGGCTCACCACCTGTCACGTTGTCCCGAAAATATCTTCGGTGGAAGGTGGGTCAAAGGGACTTAATTGTCTAGACTTGACCTCTGTCTACCCCTGTATTGGGAATTGCGTGAAGATATTTATTTATTTATGAAATTTATCAACTTTTGAAAATATGTCAGTTGCTTTTTTAACTGTAATAGGGTAAGGAATATTTAATAAAACTAAATCCAATATTTTTTCTTGGTCATTTTTAATAAAATTATGCTGAGTTAGATTGTAACTTGTTGTAAAATGTATAAAAATCTGATTAAGTTTTAAACTTGATGTGTAAATTTGCCTTACTGGTAGGTCAAATGAGTCTAGTAACCATTCTGTCTTCCCCAAGTTAAAATCACGTATTAAAAGAACAGAGTCTAGACTATCAATAAAGTCACCCACACAGGAAGTAAAGTGGGTGAGGAGGTCAATGGAAACAGGAGGAGGTAAATAAACAGCACATATGTGAATAGAGTAAGTTGGTGTTAAAGCTAGTATTACCCACAAATCTTCACATGAGCTTTCAAATGAAATATATCTTCTGGACTCCTCCGCCCTCCTTACCAGAGAAAAATGTATTAGATTATCGATCCCTCCTGTATATTCGGTACCTACTATCAAATAATTCAGCGTCGTCAATTGAGTCATTAAGCCAGGTTTCAGTGAATATTATGACATGAAAATTTCTAAGCAGTACTTTTTTATATATATCCTGTAACTTACTACGAACACCCTTACATTTTGATAATATATATCTAATTCAGAGAATCTAAAAGTAATATTCAAAAACTTATGTACGAATATCGTTGGCTTGGACGTTAAGGGGGCGACGGGCTCACCACCTGTCACGTTGTCCCGAAAATATCTTCGGTGGAAGGTGGGTCAAAGGGACTTAATTGTCTAGACTTGACCTCTGTATACCCCTGTATTGGGAATTGCGTGAAGATATTTATTTATTTATGAAATTTATCAACTTTTGAAAATATGTCAGTTGCTTTTTTAACTGTAATAGGGTAAGGAATATTTAATAAAACTAAATCCAATATTTTTTCTTGGTCATTTTTAATAAAATTATGCTGAGTTAGATTGTAACTTGTTGTAAAATGTATAAAAATCTGATTAAGTTTTAAACTTGATGTGTAAATTTGCCTTACTGGTAGGTCAAATGAGTCTAGTAACCATTCTGTCTTCCCCAAGTTAAAATCACGTATTAAAAGAACAGAGTCTAGACTATCAATAAAGTCACCCACACAGGAAGTAAAGTGGGTGAGGAGGTCAATGGAAACAGGAGGAGGTAAATAAACAGCACATATGTGAATAGAGTAAGTTGGTGTTAAAGCTAGTATTACCCACAAATCTTCACATGAGCTTTCAAATGAAATATATCTTCTGGACTCCTCCGCCCTCCTTACCAGAGAAAAATGTATTAGATTATCGATCCCTCCTGTATATTCGGTACCTACTATCAAATAATTCAGCGTCGTCAATTGAGTCATTAAGCCAGGTTTCAGTGAATATTATGACATGAAAATTTCTAAGCAGTACTTTTTTATATATATCCTGTAACTTACTACGAACACCCTTACATTTTGATAATATATATCTAATTCAGAGAATCTAAAAGTAATATTCCAAAAACTTTAATAACTTCACAGACTTAAAACAAAAAACAAGACTTAGTTAAGTAAGATTTTGTAGTGAATCTAAGTGTGTAATAATACGTGCTGGAGATGATTCATTCTTGCGGACAAAAATCTTGCCACTGCGCACCCACAGAAACTTATATTGAAGTTCTCTAGCTTGCAGTCGTGTAGCCGCGTGCAAGGCTTTATTGGACGGAGTTAGATGCTCGCTGATATAAACTGGTGACTCAGAATCTCCATATCCCAGAAGTTTGGTATTTAATTTTTGTTTAGGATTACATTTATTATATTAGAATACGGCTGCCAGTAAATTGTCCCGTTTTATTTTAGTAGAAAGCTTGCAGACTACTGTTCGTGGTACATTTGATGATGCGTTGTGTTTTTGCACCCGGTTACAGGCTAAAACATCGTTTTCTTATAAAGGAAATGACACCACTTTTCCTAGATTTACTAACATATTTATAAGATTTTCCTGTCTATGTTCAGGTAGGCAATGAATTTCTATATTTGATTGGCGGGCAGATTGTTCCATTTGCAATAGTCTCTCCTCCAAACTTTTAATTTTGTTGGTCATACAGTCTTTTTCTGTGCGAAGAATCTTGGTTTCATCCGATAAAGATTTTATTTTTGCACTTACATCATCGTATTGAGAACTAATAAATTTTATAGTTTCTTCAAAAGAGTGTAAATCCTGACGGATACTCAAGAATTCTTCATTTAAAACCTCGCGTATAATTGACCGCAATTCATTACGAATATAGACATTTAACTCTGAGCGAGATACACAATCATGTTGAGTGCAGGGGGTTCCGTAGTCTCGAGTGATATTATCATGATGGCGTCTAGTAGTTACGTTATGTGCATCTTCCAGGCTATCATTGCAGCTCATCGCCTTAACTGGTGTCTCATCATTCTTACCCTGTTTACACGACATAGACAACTGTTGTATCGAACAATCTGGACATTTCCAGTTTCTTTGTTTTTTATAATTATCTACGTTTAAGTTGACACATAAGTAATGAATTTGTTTTCCGAAGATTGTGTGCAACTTATTTTTTCTGACGGCTTTATAGCCTTTTTACAACCATTACACGGTGTATTCATTTTTCAAAAAGAAAGAAGTTGTATAATATGGAAGAAACAAATTAATAATATTATTATTCAAACCAGATAGTTGACACGATGTACAGGTATTTCTTCGAGTTAAAATAAATGTTAAATAGGATTGAATTAAGAAATATATTCAATTTGAAACTTGTTTATGTTCGAACAATATATAAACAGCTTTTAACGTACATGCCAATTGTAAGACTTTTATTTATGAAAATACCTACATTGCACAAAAAAAAAACAAAACAAAATGTTCTTTTCTTAATTCTGCACTACACTTTAAAAACGTTTACTGTTTTGTGTTGTATGGGGAATCGCCCAGATAAAGTTCGTACAAATTTCACTACATATTAGATAACTATTTACCACTCATAAGATTTTTTTATAGAGACATTATTAGACGTTTCGCGTCAGGTGACGTTATAAGATATATTCAATTATTATTATATAAAATTATATTATTATTATATAAAATGTCACGATAGCGGAATGGTTGGGTGGTCGGAATTTCGAGTCAAGATATTCGAGTCCGATCCCCAGGTGGCAGGCTCGTACCAATGGGTTTTTCAAAAACTTATGTACGAATAATATCGTTGGCTTGGACATAAAGACGACGACGGGCTCAACGCCTGTCACGTTGTCCCGAAAATATCTTCGGTGGAAGGTGGGTCAAAGGGACTTAATTGTCTAGACTAGACCTCTGTCTACACCTGTATTGGGAATTGCTTGAAGATATTTATTTATTTATTTATTATTATATGACATTCAGAACTGAGGACTTTTCTGCAATTATTTCTGCGTACAGTCTAATTATTTTTAAAGCATATAAAATGTATAAAGTTGTGTTAGAATTCAAAAACCAGAAAAATTGTTGCAGTTTTATATTAATTAGAATAACAGACAATGTTTTAGAAATCTTACTGAAACACATAAAATAATGAATAGTGATTCAGTTGACAGTCAAAATAAAGTAAACAATAGTCCAAATTACAGAAATCATTGTTTCGTGTTAATTCAAATTATACGTAACAACTAATTAAGACGATTTCTTTGGTGATGGAGGAAGCTTAAAGCAAGTACTGCATCCGATTATTGAAGTTGAGTCATATACGTCCTGTCCGACAGTAAATACACCACTGCTATTGTTTGCAGATACGACGGTTTTAGAGGTATTTACATCTTCATCTAGAATGGTGTTGGCGTTAGTAACCGCGATGATTTGAAAAATGCAGAAAATTAGTATCGAGAACACGCACAGACTCTGGAAAAAAAGGCAGAATATATAAAATACGTTAGGTCACACAACTATCGACACTACTTTTAAAATAATTATATGTATTTTGTAGTCTACAACAGATCTATAGTTTATAAGAAAACAACAGATTCGACTATTTAACACATTTTAATGACTATCGTGAGTACTATTACGATTGACTATTAGCATATGAGCGAAGACATAAAAATTTATATTACTATTAAATAAGTTATTCAAGTTTACATTACATAGCATATTATAAGACTGTTACAATGATTAAAGTGTTGTACTCGATCATTTAAATACTTATAAGTAACAATAAAACACTTTTTATATTTAGAAAACATACTTTAGTTGACATTTTGATCCTTCCACTCAGAAACAATCGGTAGATTTATGCTTGGTAATGATCGTTTTATTCATTATTTATACCATTCTGAATTTGTGAAACCAGTTTCTTAACTAATTTCCGGTGCTAATTAATTAAAATCAACGATAAATCGTGTAATTAACAAATAGGCTCTGCACAGACTTACAATTTAAAAACTTTTGTACGTGGCGACACCCGTAAAAAATACAATACTATACACTTTTAGAATTGCAATGATCGCCTTACACAAACTGGGTATGTAGCCGACGTTCATATTCCAGCACTTCAAAAGGTTGTTATCAACCATATGTTCGTATATCGTACTATCAACAACATATATACACCACAGATACATCGATACATTCTGTCGGTTCTGATTGACGTACGTACAAATCACGGTCCGCGTGTAGTATATTACAATGGCCAAATGTTGTAAGTGTGCAAAAGTTGTGACGAAGAAGAACCCGGGTATTCAATGCAGTAAATGCAATAAATGGTTGCACGGCTCTTGTGCATCAATAACTACTGAGCAGCTTAACGCGTTGTATTTAACAGACTCAGTCGATTGGAAGTGTAAAAGTTGTGCAGGTTGCATGAAAACCATATTCATTTATTATTTAGGTGCATTTCTTGCATATTGCCGGAGGCTGATGATGAGGATATCTCTGACACTGAAACTTAACGCCAATAGTGTTTCACAGCAAATACTCAGCGAAATACGTCGTGAGGTTCGAGATGTCATTCGTGAAGAGCTCCAAAGGTCACTGCAGTTCTTCAGTGACAAAATTGATGATTTTGAACACAGAATCGCCATGTACGAAAGCAACATTAAAAGCCTCGAAAATAAATGTCAAGACCTACGAAATATTCACAAGAATTATGAACTAAAACAAGAGTTATGGGAGTCAAAAATCAACTATTTGGAGCAGTCGCAGTTAGTAAATTGTGTAGAAGTGTGTGGTGTAAGTGAAAAAGATAATGAAGATATAAAAAATATCGCGAGTGTAATTAGTGCGAAATTAAATCAAAATACGTCGGACGTAATCAAGGCATTCCGTCAACAAAAAAAGTGAATCGCTCGGGTGCGCAACTATCGCCGTCGCCCACAGTACTGACGCTGATCGCGGGTGCTAGGGACAAATGGTTAGACACCTCTAAACAGATCATTATCACTAGCAAAAACCTGGAATATTCAAATAATACCAGGATATACCTCCGAGAACGTCTCGCGCCAACCACGGCCTTTCTCTTGTGGAAGGCAAAAAAAGAGCTAAAGGACACATGCTTGTTTAAGTTCATATAGTGCAAAAATGGCACAATTCCGGCACGAAAAAACGAAAAGGATAAAACCATTACAATACGTTCTCTTAAGGACTTGGAAAAACTAGGAGGTAAAAAGTAATAATTGTGTAAAAAAAATTAATTTAAGTACCATCCTGCATCACCAAAAATGTATGATACAAATGGTGAAATAATTGAATTAAATTGTTCTACGTGGAATACCCAAAGTTAACAGTTCCCTCTTATTATTTCACGTTAACATTCGCTCAATAACTAAAAACTATGATCATCTTGAATATTTAATATCTACTTCAAAAAAAAGTCACGATAGCCGAGTGGTTGGGTGGTCGGAATTTCGAGTCAAGAGACCCGAGTTCGATCCCCAGGTGGTAGGTACCAATGAGTTTTTCAAAAAAAAAACCTATGTACGAATTTTATCGTTGGCTTGGACATAAAGACGGCGACGGGTTCACCACCTGTCACGTTGTCCCGAAAATATCTTCGGTGGAAGGTGGGTCAAAGGGACTTAATTGTCTAGACTAGACCTCTGTCTACCCCTGTATTAGGAATTGCGTGAAGATATTTATTTATATTTTTTATTTACTTCAAAAAAATATTGTTCACTTAATATTTATTACAGAAGCTAACTTAAATGAAGCATGCTCAACTTTATATAACTTACCAAATTATACTATGTATACAGAATTAAGATTCAACAGAAAAGGGGGTGGTATGTTACTATACGTACATGAAAGTATAAACTTTATAAAACATAGGAATTATCTCCAATGCTGTGAATGCATTACAGTTGACATTATTTTTAACTACAATAACGATAGAATTGGTATATGTGTTGTGTACAGACCGCCTAATACTAACAAGAATAAATTTATTTTTGAGTTTTCTCGTTTGATCGCTGATTACTCACGTACAAAAACTTATTTAATTCTGGGAGATGTTAACATTAATATTAAACAACCGAACCCCATCGTAACTCGCTATTTAAATACATTTAGTCAAATGGGATTTAAGAGTGGGATTAATCAATTCACGTGCATTGAAAAATATGGAGAATTAATTACTAAATCATGCATAGACCACATATTCGTACGCAATACTAGTGAGCACTGTGTTTACACGGGACTGATTAATGTCGCTCCAGCTGATCATTACATAATAGGTTGCGCTTTAGTAGGGGCACTGTGTGATGTCGGTAACTCACACACGAACAGTAACCAGCGGTGCATTCGTTATGATTATAAAAAATTGCGCACAGAACTTAACAGCATCGATTTAACTACACCTTTGCTATATACTAACCCTAATGAAATTATTGAATTTATTATTTAAAAATTTAAATGTGCTTATAGCAACAGTATGTTCGTATATACACATAAAAATAATAGAAAAATATGTAAATGGGCAAACCATTACTTGGAAAAAAATGTGTAATAATAGAGATGAACTTTATAAAATCTGGTTAAACGATGTAAATAACCCACAAAAAAATTATTGTATAACAAATAATAAATAATAAATAAATATCTTCACGCAATTCCCAATACAGGGGTAGACAGAGGTCGAGTCTAGACAATTAAGTCCCTTCGACCCACCTTTCACCGAAGATATTTTCGGGACAACGTGACAGGTGGTGAGCCCGTCGCCGCCTTTATGTCCAAGCCAACGATATTCGTACATAAGTTTTTGAAAAACCCATTGGTACGAGCCTACCAACTGGGGATCGAACTCGGGTCTATTGACTCGAAATTCCGACCACCCAACCACTCGGCTATCGTGACTTTATATTGTATAACAGATATAGAAAAATAGACAAATTAAGCCAGAAATTTGTAATAATTTTAAAAATACTAGAAAGATATGGTCAATTATTAATGGTATTAAAAAAAAATATCACGGATGTCAAATACAAATTTTAGACAAATCTACTTACGAAATCGTGCCTGACAGATCAATTTTTTAAGTCATGCACGTGTAGACACTGTGTTAAAAATTATAAAATCACTAAATAATAACAAAAGCCCTGGTTACGACGACATTCGGATAAAAGATATAAAGTATCTATCCGATCAACTAGCGCCAGTAATAACGCATCTTATTAATTGTTGCATAGATTCCGCAATATACCCAGACCTATTAAAAATTGGGATAATAAGACCCATTTATAAAAAAGGATCCCGCACCGATTACAATAATTATCGTCCAATCACAATTCTGTCATGTATAGACAACATTATAGAACGCTATTTTGGAAATATAATAAACAGGTATCTGCCAACTAACTGCATAATTCATTGTAATCAGTATGGTTTCCAAAAACAAAAAAGTACCACACAACTTCTTTATAAATTTACGGACGAAGTTAATAGTTATTTAAATAATAAAATGTATGTGATTGCATTATTTTTAGATTTTTCCAGTACTTCTGATATGTTAGACTATTCAATATTGTACGACAAGTTATCACGAAATGGTATACAAGGACCTTTGCTGAAACTTATAAAAAACTATCACAAAAACAGATTCACAACGGTAAAAATTGCAAATACATACAGTCAAAAAATTTTAACCACTAAAGGCACTGCACAGGGCTCCATTTTTGGTCCGACAGAATACTTGTTGTATGTAAACGATATGTTAAACATTATAACCAAGGGTTCCGTATACCAGTTCGCTGAAACGATATGTTAAACATTATAACCAAGGGTTCCGTATACCAGTTCGCTGATGACACCTGCATCCTTGTTGCACACAGGGAAGTCTCAGAAGCGCAAATTATGATACAAGAGAATTATAACTTAATTTGTAAATGGTCACATGATATAAGATTAGAAATAAATGAACAAAAAACAAAAATAATTCACATGCACTTATCACGTAATAAGACTGAGACACAGCCAGTTGTAAAGACTCATAGCCACGCCTGCCTCCACTCTGCCTTCTCCACGTGCGCCATGAGTTGCTCGTGTCCGGAGTTGGAACTGGTAGACCAACACCTGTACCTAGGGCTTAAGATTGACAACAGATTCCACTGCAGTCTGTAAAAAACCTAGGTCAATCTTGAGCAAAATCGTAATATTGAGACCCAAACTTCCCTATGGTACACTCAGACTTTTATATATGGCGCTTGCGGACTCGGTTATAAGTTATGGATTGAGTAGTTATGAAAGAACTTATAAAACTTATATACAGGAAATTTATAACTTACAATTAAGAATTTTAAAAACAATACTACCTAAAAAAAATTAATGACGAAATAGAAATTTTCAAATATTGTAAAGTAGTAAATGTTTTGATAAAATTAAATACCATTTGTTATTAGATAGTAATAAGAGTGAGTATTTAGAAGAAAGATCTCGACCAAATAACTTAAGAAAACATACATATTGTAGCAAATATACTTTACCTAGATATAATAATATATACGGAGTCCGAAATTCTATTTACCTCACGCCTTATTATCTGAACGAAATATCACCTGATATACAATCATTGTACATGCTTGAAAATAAAAATATATTGAAAAAAAAAACTTAAAGAACTGTATGTGAACGACCAGCCGTCACTAAGATAAGCCCTGCGAGGCTTTTTTGTGAGGATGCTACGAATTTTTGTAATTTTTTTTTTGTATCTTAAATAAATGAAAAAAAAAACAACGCTTCCTCTGTCAAAGACCAGAAAAGATCGGGGCAGCCGCGTGCTATTTACTACAAAGGCTGTTAATGCTGTTAAAGCCATAATTCGTCGAAACCCCATTAGTTTATTTATTTATCTTCACGCACAATCCCTGACGGAGTAACCAGAGAGAACAGATCGCCAAGTGTCACGATCCCTACATACTTATTTCGCTTCTTTCAGATTCATCATCTTCTTCATACATGCACGTCTAGGTATCCGAGTACTCTTGACCCTCTTCGAGCAATTTGCTCACATTTTAATATTAACTTTCGCGCTATATATTTTCTTCACCATTCGGTCTTCACTCATTCGCTCAACGTGCCCAAACCATCGAAGCACGTCCTTATCCATTTTTGAGACAAGGTCATCTTTCAAACCTACCATATTGCGAATCTCTTCGTTTCGCTTTCGGTTGGCCATAGTAAGGCCGCACATTTTACGAAGAGATCGCATCTCCACTGCATTCAACCTGCTTTTGTGCTTCTTCTAGCATACCCAGGTTTCGCTGCCATATAACAAAGTCGGTACAGCTGTCGAAATACAGTATGAACAGCCAGGAAGACATGACACAACCCTGTTTTACCCCGTTTGGCGTACGGGCGTTTTACGCTAAACAAGGGTGACAGGTCATGCCCTACCCGCACACAGGCTTTACAGTCACAGTAAAGTGACTGCACAGCCCTTAGCAATCACCCATCGACACCATACCCCGGCAACAGTTCCCACATTTTCTTCCTTACAACCTTATCAAATGCTTTCTCAAGGTCCACAAAAGCACAGAAAATCTTCTGGTTAGCAGCCAGAAGCTTCTCCGTGATCATGCGGAGAGAAAAAATTTGATCCGTGCATCCTCTTCCAGGTCTAAATCCGCATTGTGCCTCCCATAGAAATCTTTCCGATTTATCTTGCATCCTACGTGTCAAAACCTTCGAGTAAACTTTACTTGCTAAACTCGTCAAGCTGATCGCCCGATAGCACCCGCAGTCAGAATGTGAACCTTTACCTTTATATAAAGGCGCAATGACCGCGGATCGTCAATCATCCGGAACAGCCCCCGTTCGCCAGCACAAACTGCACAGCAGATGAAAGCTGTCCCAGACGCGTGGCCCACCATACTTGACCATTTCAGCAGTAACTCTGTAGTCCCGCAGCCTTACCACATTTCAAACTTCTAATCGCACATTCAATCTCTTTCATACTGATGACCTCAGTGTCATCGAGGTCCGAGTCCGGCGTACCAGTCACGGCGTCACCCCCGGATCCCTCACTAAGATCATCACACGCATACATCTCTCTATAAAATTCGCTCCATCGCTGCATGACGTCCGATTTTTCTGAGAGGACGTCATTGGTTCCCGAAAGCACTTTATTCATTCTTAAGACTGTCGCACCACTCCGGGTCCTTCCAACCTCTTTCCAGAAGAGTTTGGAGTTCTCCTTGAAGTTGTGCGACAACCTTTCGTCCGCTTCCACTCTACTCCTTTCACGCACTTCCTCGATCAATGCTTTCGTGTGAACTTTCTGGAGCTTATATCTTTCTTTCCTCTTCTCTCTCATATCCTTATCATTACTAGAGGCCAAGTAGTCTAACCACGCTTTCTTCTTCTTATTCTTGTGACTAAACATAGTGTTTGTCACAAGAAGACCCTTTTCCTTGCATACAGCCAGTATAAGCTTGCCAGTATCGTTAACCGTTTTATCACCAAACATTCCAAGCACCGACTGTACCCTGGCCGAACGGTACCAACACATCCATTCAAATCACGACATAAAACAATTCTTTCGTTTCCTCTAACCAAGTCTAGAACTTCTCTTACATTCTCCCAAAAGTCTCTCCTCCAGCTCAGCTCTGGACGACGAAGCTACCGGCGCATAAACAGCCAAAAGGAATAACTTCGTCAGTCCCAATTTAAAGCGAACCCAGAGAAGTCTCGAGTTCACAACCTTATATTCAGTCATAACATCGACCAACCGAGACGACAGCAGCACTCCCACTCCCTGGCAGGCGCTCTCGCTCTCCGGGACTCCGGACCATAGAGCTAACGCCCCGCCAGGGAGCTCTTCAGTACCGCTGCCCTTCCGCTTGGTCTCCAACAAACACACGACATCTAATTCTCTTTCTTTCATTATTTCAATCAACTCATTCGTCTTGTCTCTCATGCCTCCTCTAACATTCCACGTGCCAACTCTGCACTCCGTCCTCCACCTTCCGCCGTGTCGGGTTGTGCGTGACGGGTGGCGGTCCCCATCGCCGCTTTGCTCGCACCAACGGGGACGAACTGGCGTGCGTCGCCTTGGGGGGACGCCCTAACTCTCGTTGGCATGGGTGCGCAGCTGTGTAGAATTGCAGCCCTGAAAAGGGCTGGCAGGGGTCGCGACGAGCACGCTTCTACAATGAAACCCCATTAGGATTTCAAAAATCTTATCGCGAGTAATGAATATTCCCACTTGGGCTGTCGCGTATTATTAAACGAGACCTGAATCTTGATGCTTATTGTAGATATACATGAAATGCCTTAAATTCATATTTACAATTAATAAGAGAGGATAGAACAAAACCTTAGCCTTCTGTCGTAATACGCAGGTGAAAGGCACAGAAATATCCTCTTTACCGAAGAAGAAATTTTCACGATTGAAGAACACATCAAAGAGTACACTACAAGCTTCTAAAGAAGCTGCTCACGTTGTCGGAAAGGTACAACGTGGTCATCATCCTGCGTCAGTGATGGGTTGGTAGGGAGTCAAACTACATTTTTGTGAAAAAGAAGTGAAAACTGTAGCCAAAGCGTACATAAGACAATCTTGGTTCGTGTCGTGAAACATCTCAGCTATACACTTTTTAAAATTCTACCGTGGACTTTCCACCATACACGATCACGAGACACATGGTCAGGAGGCACGAACTACCTAAACCAACTTTCGGACTTTATAAGAACTGAAGACCTGCTCTCATCTCGCCCAGACGTCAACCCTTTATACTTCAAATTAAGGTCAGTTCTAGAGGACATAGCATGCTCTTTACGGCACGGCGACATTGAGTCTCTTAAAAATATCTTTCGAGCAAGCAGTAATTTCCCTTGGAAACAGTGCGTAAATCTATAGATTCGCAGCCAAACAGACTAAAGGCCTGTATAAAAGCCATAGGTAGCTATTTCTAATAGAAATTTTTTTTTATTTTTTTCTAAGACTAGTAAATATGTAGGTATTAAATTTAAATAACATTACATTACTTCATTAAAAAATACATTTTTGTTTGTAACAGAATTTATGGCCGGATTAGGTATACTAAAAAAGTTTATTGTTGAAACAACAAAAAATAGTATCCAGTTTGTCTGAACATTGAAGAAAAGTAACAAAACTTTTTTAGTATACCTATACTAAAAAAGTTTATTGTTGAAACAACAAAAAATAGTATCCAGTTTGTCTGAACATTGAAGAAAAGTAACAAAAATAGAAAATGACAAATAAAGAAGTCACGATAGCCGAGTGGTTGGGTGGTCGGAATTTCGAGTCAAGAGACCCGGGTTCGATCTCCAGGTGGCAGACTCGTACCAATGGGTTTTTCAAAAACTTATGTACGAATAATATCGCAGGCTTGAACATATAGACGGCGACGGGCTCACCATCTGCCACGTTGTCCGGAAAAGATCTTCGGTGGAAGGTGGGTCGAAAGGACTTAATTGATCTAGACTAGACCTCTGTCTAACCCTGTATTGGGAATTGCGTGAAGATATTTATTTTTATTTATAAACAAGTTTAAGAAAAGAATTAAGTACTTTTCAAGTCGTCAGTTTGGTTTTTTGTATACTCACATCTATGGAACTACTGACCTTTATTCCGTATATAGCATACACATTCATAGAGTTTTTGCAAAGTGATCATCTTGGCAAAGCACTAAAAAACATTCGACTTATATATGCTTTAAAATCAATAAAAAACGCCAAACGCAATTTTTATTAATTTTAAAGCATATGTAAGTTATGCTGAACTTTTTGTTATTAAATTACTGAATAACAGGATTCGAACCCGCGACCTTTGCCGAACCGTGACCACAGTGTCAGTTGAAATTTTAAACAATTTTTCTCTTTAATTATAATAACCACATCTTTCTCTGCTAAATAATTTGTTTGACCATTTACAAAATATTAGATTAAGACTAATCAAAACGGCAAGAATATTTAGAATAACATCCGATTGATTGATTCGCTTAGTTTGTTTTAAATATAACTATACTTATTTTAAAAATCACTTCTTAATTGATAAACAAAGTATCATCAACTACTACATTAATTAATAATCTACTCAATTAAAAAAAGTTACCAAAATGAACAAAATAATAAGAACAATAATAGATTTAACAGTGGTAGAGTCACGCATCAGCTTTTGTTGTTGCATGAATGGGCCGGCTCGACCGGGGAAGTACCACAACGTCACAGAATACCGGCGTGAAGTAGAAGTCTAACAAACTTCTGCGTTTCGTCTGGTGAGTGCAGATAACCGGAGGTCCACACAACCCCTCCCACAATGCTGGAGGGGGGGCACTCTAAGGCCGGCAACGCATCTGCTATGCCTCTGGTATTGCGGATGTTCATGGGCGGCGGTAATCACTTACCATCACGTGAGCCACCTGCTCGTTTGCCTCCCTTTTCCATAAAAAAAAGATTACTGCGTCGACATCATAACGGCATATTAAACTCCTCTGTTGTACTCATATCTCTCTCGTAAGGGAGACGAGCTACCTAGCAGCTTACACGGAGTACCCGTCCCCGATCTTTTGCATTTTAATATTTATCAAGATGGCTACACACAAACACTACACTACATACAGGCCGTAGGTGTCGGAAGTCAATTTCATTTTCCTAACACTTTGTCGACTTTTACGGCATGAAAGATTAAGCTTACCTTATCTCATTTAATTACGCTCATTCAAATCTTTTTGTTTTAATTATGTCAATGTATTTTTTTTTAATATTCCCTACTTACTATCTGAATAATGCAACAGATATTATATTTAGGTGCAATTTTAAACAATTAGAAATACCAGCCTCTCAGGTAGAACTATTACAACCCATTTAAGTTGTAGGTTAATTGTTTTTCTGAAAACTTAAAGTCTCTTTAAACTTGATGACGTTTGCAATGGCGATACGCGGTTGCAAGATCCTCCCAAGAGATTCCCTGATGAGGCGTTAGCGACATGATCTGGAATGCCGGAGAGCGAGTGCGCCTGCCTGGTGATGGGCGTACTGCTGGCGTTTCAATTGGTCGATATTATAACTGATTATGAGATTGTAAACTCAACACTTTTCTGGGTTCGCCTTAAATTGGTAATGACGAGCTATTATTTTTGCCTATTTATACGCCGGTGCCTTCATAGTCCAGGGATAAGCTAGAAGAGTTTTGGAATTGAGGCTACAGGAATTTTGGAGAATATATATATATATATATATATATATATATATATATATATATATATATATATATATATATATATATATATATATATATATATATATATATATATATATATATACTTTTCGTCGAAGTTTATTTAGGACAACGATGACAGGTGGATGTGCATATCGCTGCCTCAATGTCCTTGCTAACGGTAGAATATACAAATGTTTGCCCCAAGCGGAATTTAATCCCGCAACTATTGACTTCAAATTCAGGGTCACTACTAACTCGGCCATCGGCTCAAAATAATAACCTTACCTAAAAGTTTAGAACAATAAAGTCTAACTTAAAATGTCGTTTGTCAGTTGATCACTATGTTATTACGCTATACAATTTCATTAACCGCCTAGCTCGATACCGATCTAGATAGCGTGATGATATAAGTCGAAGATATTGCCCAAGATCTTACTGAGATTTAACATGACATGCAGTTTTTTTAATTGTTGACTGTTATCATAAATAATAATAAATTATTACGAATAGGCTTTACGTATATGACATTCAGAACTGAGGGCTTTTCTGCAAATTATTTCTGCATATTGGCTAATTTTTTTTCTTTAAATGTATTTAATGTATAGAGTGTTAGAATTCATAAAAACCAGAAAAAAAATTTGGAGTTTAAATTTATTACAATAAGAGACAATGTTTCAGAAATTTTACTAAAACAGAAAATAATGAATAGTGAATTCAGTTTATAGTCAAAGTATAGTAAACAGAAGTCCAACTATAGAAATCATCATTTTGTGTTAATTCAAATTATACATAACAATTGTTTAAGACGATTTCTGTCATGATGGAGGAGGATTAGAGCAAGTGCTGCATCCGATTACTGAATTTGACTCATATACGAGTACATCCTGTCCAATCGTGGTCAAACTACCGGTATTCTTAGCCGATACGACGGTGTTTGAGGTATTTACATCCCCATTTAGAACGCTGTTGGCGTTAGCAATCTGGATGATTTGAAAAATGCAGAAAATTAGTATCGAGAACATGAACAGGCCCTGGAAGAAAAGGTAGAATATATAAAATACGTTCAATCAAACAATAAAGAAACTACAAAATTATTTTATATATCTTATAGTCTACAAATAGATGTTTAGTTTATGAAAAAACAACTCAGTATTGGGATATGAATGAAGGCATAAAAATTTTATTAATATTTGAGTGAAAACTATACACAATATGTCAAGAGAGTTAGGTTTTAACATAAACAGAATAACATTATTCAAATCTACATTAAATAGCACTTGATAAGGCTGTAATAATTTTTATAGGATTATACTCGATCATTTAATTTCTTATAAATAATAATAGAATACTTTACACATGTAATATTTAGACAACATACTTTAGTGGCCATTTTGTCCTTACGCGCAGAAACAATCGAAGATTTATGCTTGATAATGATGTTTTTATCCATTATTTATACCATTCTGAATTTGTGAAACCAGTTTGTTAAGTAATTTCCGTTGTAATTAATTAAAATCAACGATAAATCGTGTAATCATAAATAAAAATAATCAAATACGCTCTGCACAACCTTTCAATTTACTAGTTATTGTATGTGGCGAGATCCGTAAAAAAAATAAAAATAAACTTCACTGTGGAGATTTAGAGTAGTAAATAATAATAATATCTTCACGCAACTCCCAATACAGGCGTAGACAGAGGTCTAGTTTTAAAGACAATTAAGTCCCTTCGACCCACCTTCCACCTTCAAACCTTCACCTGGGGATCGAACTCCGGTCTCTGGACTCGAAATTCCGACCACCAAAACACTCGGCTACCGTGACTTCAATTAAGGTGATTTAGAACCTATTTTAAATAACATACAGTATAATCCAGTTTGTACATTGAAGAAACATAGAAAAGGATAACTAAAGAAGTGTATAATTCAGCGATTTTAGAATTATTTTCCGTCTAAGAGTTTGGTTTTTTTGTACACTCACATCTCTGAAACTATAGAAATGTATACTTTACATTATATAAACAGTGTCTGCAATGTCATCAACTTCGCAAAGCTCAAAATAAACAGTAATTGTTGTTCTTGGAGGGTTAACTTCTTTGTCAACCACATCTTCCTCTATGAAATAAATTCCATGACCGTTTTTCAAGATATTAGATAAAAACTCACCAAATACGGCAAGAATATTACGAATAACTTCTGATTGATTGAATTATTTTTGTTTATTTTCACTTATTTTAAATATCAGTAAAATAACTTCTTAATTGAATAACAAATTATCAGTGACTACTGCATTCTAGTCAAGTAAAATAGGTTACAAAGACGAAAAAAATAATAAAAAGTCATTATAACGGCCTATTAAAGTTCTCATTTGTACTTATATCAGTCCCATAAGAGAGACCTGTCGGCTTTTTAATGTTAATCGAAATGGCTATCTGTCGGTAGCCAATTTCATTTTTCTATCCCTTTGTTGTCTTTTAAAGCAAGATATATTAAGATTACTCCTGTTCTCCGTGTTGATGGTGTGACAGCTATATTAATGTATAAAGATGTCCACATAATTGGCAATTTTGTTCAATTTGCAACAGAACATGGTAATGATTTCTTTGCCTCTGATGTGCAGAGATTTTTTATTGAATATAGAATGCTCCCAGAGAATTAGTTTTTTTTTTTAATAGATCATATTGTAGGTTATATTGTAGTAAAAAAAAGTCAAGATAGCCGAGTGGTTGGATGGTCTTAATTCCCCGACCCGAGTCAATAGACCCGAGTTCGAGCCCCAGGTGGCTGGCACGTAACAATGGGTTTTTCAAAAAACTTATGTACGAAGTTTATCGTTGGCTTGGACATAAAGACGGCGACGGGCTCACCACCTGTCACGTTGTCTCGAGAATACCTTCGGTGGAAGGTGGGTCGAAGGGACTTAATTGTCTAGACTAGACCTCTGTCTACCCCTGTATTGGGAATTGCGTGAAGATATTTATTTATTTATTTATTTATTTATTTATTTCTTTATTTATTTGTTTGTTATTTATTTATTTATTTATTTATTTATTTATTTATTTATTTATTTATTTATTTATTTATTTATTTATTTATTTATTTATTTATTTATTTATTTATTTATTTATTTATTTATTTATTTATTTATTTATTTATTTATTTATTTATATTGTAGTGATCAATTATTAATGTCGTTTAAAGAATAATTTTCCATTGTTGTCTATTTATTTTTACTTTATTGGAATCTAATTCTTAAAGTTGTGATGGGTAGCCCATTTGCTTTGAGTCATTCACTGACTGTTAATCCTGGGTGATCATGAAAATTTACAGCAAGTGTACATTCAGTTGTACGAACAATTTCAAGATGAAATGAATACTTAAACTTATGTATTATAGCCACGGCTTAAGATAATCTGCCATCCCATCTCATACCATGGGTGTCCTAAAAGTCGACCGAGGGACTTCAAAACATTAGGAGATGGGCAGTAGCATCTTCCTGAATAACAAGATAAAGACAAAAACTGCGGTTGACAACACACTCGCCAAGCGTAGCAACTATGGAAAACCCTCTATAAAGAACACACAAAAGTCAAATCAAATCATTTATTTATCGATATAACATAAATTACATCCATCGATCGTCATTTTTTAAACTACCACCGTTTGGTATTGAGGTTCCTCTGTCAGAGAACAAACGGCAAAGGAAACACTGTAGGTATCCTCTTTTTTAGCTTTTTTTATAAAAGAAATACAAAATAATTTCATTACAAAATAATTAACAATCATTGAAATAGAAATAGCATAGGAGCGATCAACTCATTCACTCACAGTAACCCCTGGGTACTGTCATTAATATATTCATTTATTTTGAATCAACTCTTTTTGTACAGTTTTTCTTGGGCAAATGCTTTAAACCTATTAATACAACTTTGCACTTTTGGGATTTTGTTGTAGAAGCGTGACACATCACTCCATGAATGAGTTACTTAGGTTACTTAAGCTTGTGTTTGTTCCTTGTATTAACATTGTGTATGTCACTATTCTTTATAAGGTTGTAGAAGTTTTGTATATAATATTGATTATATATATATATATATATATATATATATATATATATATATATATATATATATATATATATATATATATATATATATATATATATATATATATATATATATATATATATATATATATATATATATATATATATATATATATATATATATATATATATATATATATATATATATATATATATATACATATATATATATATATATATATATATATATATATAACTCTTTCCCATTTAACATTAACATTGGGTGTAGAAAATTTTATATTTAGTTTTATTGTCAAAGCAAATTATTTGCATCAAACCAAAGAACTATACCAGACATAGCATTATTCACCTCACCTTCAAATGTTGCAATATGTCTTTTAATTTTAAAAATTAAAGAAGTGTCATCGGCAAACAATACTATGTTATGTTAATACCCAACAAAGTACGGTAAAACATTAATATAAATAAGAAAAAGTAATGGGCCAAGAATTGGACCCTGCGGAACGCCCTTTGATATCGTCGACCTAGAAGAACTTGTAAAACCAAATTGATATTGGTGCAATAATTTATTTGCGTAAAAACGTTTTAATCATTCTTAATCAAAAATAATTTTTTCGAAAATTTTACTTAGTGTTGATAGTACAGAAATAGGCCTTGGCAATGTGAACAAAACAATTTTCTTAACATTTAAGTTAATTAAACCTTCTAAATATTTATAAAGCTGTATACAAAAGACAGCTTACATTTTGTAGATACTAATCTATGGAATAAAATGAGACAAGTCTGTTCGTTTCAGCTGTTTATTGCGCGAGAGGGGCGCGTAGTAAAGTTATAATGACAGGCTATTTCGTTAAAATCTTGTTGAGTAATCATCTATTCATATAAATAAAATTGGAGTGTCTGTTTGTAATATTGAAATAACCCTTTTTTTATTAGATGTATAGGAATATATATACGCTACATACGACAAAATAACATTTTTTTTTAATTTTTTATCTGTCTGCCTGTATGTCTGTTTGTTCCGTATAATCTCTGAAACGGCAGGACCTATTTTGACCGGACTTTCGCTGGCAGATAGCTAATGTCATAAGGAGTAATATAGGCTACGAAGAAACATAACTAGGGTGCCGCGATTAGTGTTAAACAGCAGGCAAAGCCGCGAGGGGCAGCTAGTAAACATTAATAAATTTTTAACGAATAGGCGAATTCTTAAATGAGGTCCTTTCTTCCCCTTCGGTCTCTGCACACTGAAAATAAAATCTTAGACGATTAAGTCCTTTCGACCCACCTTCCACCAAAGACATTCTTTGGGACATCGTAACAGGTGGTGAAACCGTCGCCGTGTTTATGTCCAAGCCAACGATATAATTCGTACATAAGTTTTTGAAAAACCCATTGGTACGAGCCTGGCACCTGGGTATCGAACTCGGGTCTTTTGACTCGAAATTCCGACCACCCAACCACTATATCTATCACTATGGCTATCGTGACTCGCTAATCGTCACTATATCATAAATATGATATATATTTACTGTGTACATATTTAATGTAGGTATTATTATATATTATATTATTATATGTGAATACAATATGCATAATTTAAATATGCATATGTATAATATGCATAAATTATGTGTACACCATATTTATTATTATAATATATTATTGTAATAATTGTTTTGTTTTATTTTCAAAATCCTTTTGAAGTTTGTGATTTGTACCCATCACGAGATTCTCTGCTCAAACCAAAGGTAGATTATGTATATAATAGGTAGTTAGAGAATGCCTTTAGGAATTAAGTCCGCCATTTTGTACATATTTTTATTATTGTGCAAATAAAGGTTTAATAAAAAAAATTATAGAGATGTGTAAAAAATTCATAAAACCCAGAAATTAGGCAGTTTTGTACTTAAATTTTGATTTTTAGAATTACAGAAAATATTTTATAATATTTACAAAAACATAAAAGGTGATGAATAGCGATTTATTTGATAGTCATGATATAGGAAACAATGGTCCAAGTACAGAAATCCTTGTTTCGAATTAATTCAAATTAAACGTTTTTTTGTAGAGTTTACGATTTCTTTGTTGGAGGAGGTTTAGAGCAAGTGCTGCATCCGCTTATTGAAGTTGAATCATATACATCCTGTCCGACCGTGGTTACATCGCCGCTATTCTTTGCTGACACGTTGGTTTTAGAGGTGTTTACATCTTCATCATCAATGGTATTACCATTAGCGACCTCGATGAGTTGAAAAATGAAGAAAATTAGTATCGAGAACATGAACAGGCTCTGGAAGAAAAGACAGAATATATAAAATACGTCGTCAACAACGTACGTTCGGTCAAACAACTGTCGAAACTAATTTTAAATTTATTATGTATATCATATAGTTTACAGATAGGATATCTGTAGGTTATAAGAAAACCATTAACATGTCCAACTATTTTATGCTGGGGACCGCTCGTTGTGGAAAGCTTTGGGGGAGGCCTATGTTCAGCAGTGGACTCTTGATAGGCTACAGCTTCTTTACAAAGAAGAAGAAGAAGAATGACGATCGTCAGTATCCCCCCAGTATTGATGACTATGATAACCATTGTTTAAATATTTTTTTGTGAATATTGTACACAATATATCCAGACATTAGATTTAAATAGTATTGTAATAATTATAATTTAATTTCTTATAAGTAACAATACAACACTTTGTATAAGTATACATAGTATACAACACTTATATTTTTTTATAGAATAGGGAGGCAAACGGGCAGGTGGCTCACGTGATGGTAAGTAATTTCCGCCGCCCATAAACACCTGCAATACCGGAGGAAAACCAGAATACTTATGTATGATAGCAGTATACTTAGTATACAATACTTAGTAATAAGTAACAGTACAATACAATACTTTTTACAAGTATAATATTTAGAAAACGTACTTTGGTTGCCATTTTTGATCCTTACACGCAGAAAATAATTGGAAGATTTATGCTGGGTAATGATTCTTTGATCCATTATTTATATCATTCTGAATTTGTGAAACCAGTTTGTTAACTAACATCCGGTGTTAATTGCTAATTACACGATTTATCAAATATTATAATTAATAATATTTGATAAATCGTGTAATTAGCAATTACGCTTTGCACAGACTTACAATTTACTATCGTTTGTATATCGCGATAAAAAATAAAACTATACATTTTTACTGAGGACATTTAGAAAATATATACATTTAATTAAAAAAAAACAACATACGATAGAATCCAGTTTGTCTGTAGATTTAAGAAAAGTAACGAAAAAAAGGATAACTATATAGGAGTAATAAAACATAAATCAGCGATTTTAGAATTCTTTTCTTTCTGTCGGTCTGGTTTTTTTCTGACGATTCTGGCAAATAAGCCTGATATCGTGTTGATGCACCGGGCACAGTCAAGGATATTTTTAGTGGACATTACCATCCCATATGACGAGAACCTCGTGAAAGCCGAAACAGACAAAAAGACGAAATATCTGTACCTGGTAACCGATATGTGGGGCGGTGTGCCTGCTGAAATTATTCCTATAGTTGTTTCTGCGAATGGGTTAATCCCAGTCAGCCTCTCTGAACATCTGAGGCGACTGGGACTCCGTGACGGACCGCTCCAAGCTCAAATGCAAAAAGCGGTGCTCCTCGTTACTGCACGAATCGTCCGCCGGTTTCTCTCCCTGCCGCCCTAACTCTCGGCTGTCTGGTCTCCCCTGTCGAAGGCTTCCGTCTGGTTGGGTCTTTATATTTATTTATTACTTTTATATATAAGGATCTATTACGTATATATTTTATAATACGTTATTTAAAAAATATCTTCGGTGGAAGGTGGGTCAAAGGGACTTAATTGTCTAGACTTGACCTCTGTCTACCCTTGTATTGGGAATTGCGTGAAGATATTTCTATATATATATTTATTTATTTTATTTTACGTATTTTTATTTTTATGTGTAAAACCCAACCTGATGAGAAAATATAATAAATACCCCTATAATAATAATAATCGATGATGCCGAACTCGAACGACTACGACGTGAAGGTGTTCCTTCGTCGAATAAGAATGCTACGGTTGGGAATGTAGCTCCGCCAATTGCAATCATTTCTGCAGGTGTGGATGCTACCGTAGAACTTCCGGCTTTGTTGATTCGGGCGGCGATGGAACAGTTTCCCAAGACATAGAGCAAATGAGGAGCATATTAGAGGAGGCGATAATGGAAACGCGCGAAAATCCTCTCGAAAATCGGTCACGACTTCCCCGCATAGCCCTAAGCAAGCGAAACCGGGGTGTCGTAGGGGCACTAAGCCCAATGCTGGCTGCCTATTTGGAAACCAGCCGGGACCTTTGCGATACGGACTCAATTCTTTTCGCCGCTGCATTGGCAGTCTGCCGTATTGTTGCCGCCAAAATTTCTTCGGTTGGACGCGCTACTAACCAAAGTAACGTTATCCCAGCGTGGAGAAGAAGAATTGAAGATCGTATCGCCAAGACAAGGGCCCTAATCGGTAGGTTGACAAGCTTCAGGTTTCAGTTGACAGGTTGGGCAATAGTAGGCCGAGAATTGTGCTCGCCGTCAGGTTAGCGTTTGCTGGGACAGATTTTACATTTTCCCAGCCAAACATAAAGCAAAAGTTGACGGAGCGTATAGACGACCTGAAGCAAAGGATTGCAGCCTGGGGAAAGCGGATTCGGTGATATATGGAGAATTTTAAACGGTTCAACCAGAATATTCTCTTTCAGAATGACCAAAAGAGGCTCTACAAATCATTGGAGCGACCTGGAATATGTGAAACAGATCAAGAACCGGATCAGGCTGATATTGTGACCTTTTGGCGGAACCTATGGTCAGAGCCTGTTATCCACAGCGAAGGCCGTTGGACGGAAGCCGTTGAGGATCAGTGTGCACTTTTTACACCTATGGATCACGTCGTTATTACACCAGAAGACGTAGATGAGGCTGTCCGTAGATCGCCGAACTGGAAAAGTCCGGGGCTCGACGGACTGCATCACTACTGGTTGAAGGGGTTCATGGTGTGTCATGCAATACTGGCCCGGCAGTTCCAAGAGGCTCTCGACCAGAAATCGCTCCCGAGCCTCTTCACCACTGGAGTCACTCATTTGGTTCCAAAAGACCAGGTTACCACAGACCCGAGCAAGTACCGCCCCATCACGTGTCTCCACCATTTACAAGTCACTGACATCTATTCTGTGCGCGAAGATCACCCGACACGTCAATTTAAATCGCATCATGTCGCATTCCCTGAGTGAATGTCGGGGCGGCGGTCGTGGGACTAAGGAACCACTTAACTAATATATTCATTTACACTGTAATAACCCTTTTTGTAGAGTTTTTCTTTAAAAAATGCTTTAAACCTATTAATACAACTTTGCACTTTTGGGATTTTGTTGTAGAAGCGTGACAGACCACTCCATGAATAAGTTACTTACTTTATGGAGTCTTGTAACTAGCGTCATGAGCTTGTGTTTGTTCCTTGTATTAACATTGTGTATGTCACTATTCTTTTTAAGATTGTTGAAGTTTTATATAGAATACTTTTTCATATATAAATATATTGAGAGGCCAATGTTAAAATGTTTATTTCTTAAAATTTTTAGATATCTATATACCCCGGTATTGGGAAAGGCGTGAAGATTTTTTTTAATTTTTCTCTAAGATCTAGTCTAGACAATTAAGTCCCTTTGACCCACCTTCCACCGAAGACTTTTCGGGACGACGTGACAGGAGCCTGCCTGGGGATCTAAATACTGGTCTCTCGCCTCAAAATCCCGACAACTTCAAATCAAAGAACTATATCAGACATAGCATTATTCACCTCATCAAATGTTGCATTATGTCTTTTAATTTTAAAAATTAAAGAAGTGACATCAGCAAACAATACTATGTCATGTTAGTTCCTTACAAAGTACGGTAAATCATTAATTAGATTATTTATAATAAGAAAAAGTAATGCAATAATTTTTGCCTAAAAATGTTTTAATAATTCTTAATCAAGAATAAAGAAGAAGTCACGATAGCCGAGTGGTTCGCTGGTTGGAATTTCGATTCGAGAGACCCGAGTTCGATCCCCAAGTGGCAGGCTCGTACCAACGAGTTTTTCAAAAACTTGTGTACGAATTATATCGTTGGCTTGGACATAAAGGCGGCGGCGGGCTCACCACCTGTCACGTTGTACCGAAAATATCTTCGGTGGAAGGTGGGTCAAAAGAACTTAATTGTCTAGACTAGACCTCTGTCTACCCCTGTATTGGGAATTGCGTGAAGACATTTATTTTATTTTATTTTATTTTATTTTAATCAAGAATAATTTTTCGAAAATTTTACTTAGTGTTGATAGTACAGAAATAGGCCTAGGCAATGTGAACAAAACAATTTTCATAACATTAAAGTTAATCAAACCTTCTGAATATTTATAAAGCTGTCTTTGAATGTCTTAGATTTTGTAGATACTAAGCTGTCGAATAAAATGAGACAAGTCTGTTCGGTTCAGCTGTTTATTGCGCGAGAGGGGTGCGTACCCATATTTCATAAATTCAAAGCTAGGCCTAAAGTTATAATGACAGGCTGGCTATTTTGTTAAAAATTGTTGTGTAATCATCTATACATATAAATAAAATTAGAATGTCTCTTTTCTCGAATTTATAGTGACTACATCATAAATATCATATTTATTTACTGTGTACATATTTAATATAGGTATTATTATAAATATATATTAATATTATTACATGTATATACAATATGCATAAAGTATATTTTGTATAATATGCATAAATTATGTGTGCACTATATTTATTATTATATAATAATTACTTTGTTTTTATTTCGAATTCCGTTTGAAGTTTGTGATTTGTACCACGAGATTCTCTGCTCAAACCAAAGGTAGATTATGTATATAACAGATAGGTAGAGAATGCCTTTAGGAATTAAGTCTGCCATTTTGTAAATATTTTTATTATTATTCAAATAACGATTTAATTAATAAAAAAATTATAGATATGTGTCATAATTCATAAAAACCAAAAATTATGCAGTTTTGTATTTAGAATTACTTTTTTTAGATTTTGATTTTTAGAAAACATTTTAGAACATTTACAAAAACATAAAAAGTAATGAATAGAGATTTATTAGATAGTCAAAATGAAGGAGACAATATATGTATATATATATATATATATATATATATATATATATATATATATATATATATATATATATATATATATATATATATATATATATATATATATGTATATATAGATATATACCGAGTCAGGTCATCAGTTCTGTCACATGTTTAAAATAAAATAATTGAAACAAGTTTATTCATTATGTAACAATTTATATACCAAAAAGAAGTTAACAAAACATAGATTCTTATGATACTAAAGTTTATTCAAAATGACCTCTGTAATTTTGAATACAGACCTTCAATCAGCAAAATGCAATAATTTTTTGCCTACAAATGTTTTAATAATTCTTAATCAAGAATAATTTTTTCGAAAATTGTACTAAGTGTTGATAGTACAGAAATAGGCCTAGGCAATGTGACCAAAACAATTTTCTTAACATTAAAGTTAATCAAACCTTCTGAATATTTATAAAGCTGTCTCTTGAATGTCTTAGATTTTGTAGATACTAAGCTATCGAATAAAATGAGATAAGTCTGTTCGGTTCAGCTGTTATTTGCGCGAAAGGGGCGCGTACCCATATTTCAATAAATTTAAAGCTAGGCCTAAAGTTATAATGACAGGCTATTTTGTTAAAAATTGTTGTGTTATCATCGATACATATAAATAAAATTATAGTGTCTCTTTTCTCGAATTAATCGTGACTACATCATAAATATCATATTTATTTACTGTGTACATATTTAATATAGGTATTAGTATAAATATATAATAATATTATTACATGTATATACAACATGCATAAAGTATTTGTGTATAATATACATAAATGATGTGTGCACTATATTTATTATTATGTTATAGTAATAATTACTTTGTTTTTATTTCAAATTCTGTTTGAAGTTTGTGATTTGTACCCATCACGAGATTCTCTCCTCAAACCAAAGGTAGATTATTTATATTACAGATAGGTAGAGAATGCCTTTAGGAATTAAGTCCGCCATTTTGTACATATTTTTATTATTGTGCAAATAAATGTTAAAAAAATGAAAATTTATAGAGATGTGTTAAAATTCATAAAAACCAGAAATTATGCAGTTTTGTATTTAGAATTACATTTTTTAGATTTTGATTTATAGAATTATAGAAAATATTTTAGAAAACTTATAAAACCATAAAGAGTAATGAATAGTGATTTATTTGAAAGTCAAGATATAGGAAACAATTGTCCAAGTACAGAAATCCTTGTTTCGAATTAATTCAAATTAAACGTTTTTTTGTTGAGTTTACGATTTCTTTGTTGGAGGAGGTTTAGAGCAAGTGCTGCATCCGCTTATTGAAGTTGAATCATATACATCCTGTCCGACCGTGGTTACATCACCGCTATTCTTTGCTGACACGTTGGTGTTAGAGGTATTTACATCTTCATCATCAATGGTATTACCATTAGCGACCTCTATGATTTGAAAAATGCAGAAAATTAGTATCGAGAACAAGAACAGGCTCTGGAAGAAAAGACAGAATATATAAAATACGTCGCCAACAACGTACGTTCGCTCAAACAAATGTCGAAACTAATTTTAAATTTATGATATATATCATATAGTATACAGATAGGATATCCGTAGGTTATAAGAAAACCATTAACAGGTCCAACTATTTTATGCTGGGGACCGTTCGTTGTGGAAAGCTTTGGAGGAGGCCTATGTTCAGCAGTGGACTCTTGATAGGCTGTAAAGAAGAAGAAGAATGACTATCGTCAGTATCCCAGTATTGATGGCTATGATAACCATTGCTTAAATAAAATTTTTGTGAATATTGTACACAATATGTCCAGAGATTAGATTTTAATAGTATTGTAATTATAATTTATTTTCTTATAAGCAACAATACAACACTTGGTGTAAGTAGACATAGTATACAATACTTATATTTTTTATAGAATAGGGAGGTAAACGTGGCACGTGATGGCAAGTAATTCCCCCCGCCCATGAACACCTGCAATACCGAAGGAATAGCAGAATACTTATATATAATAGTAGTATACATAGTAGTATAGTAGTATACTTAGCATACAATACTTAGTAGAGAGTAACAAAACAAAACAATAGAAATATATATATATATATATATATATATATATATATATATATATATATATATATATATATATATATATATATATATATATATATATATATATATATATATATATATATATATATATATATATATATATATATATATATATATATATATATATATATATATATATATATATATATATATATATATATATATATATATATATATATATATATATATTAAATGTACACACCAACACAAAACAATACTTATTACAAATATACAATTCAAAAACGTACTTTGGTTGCCATTTTTGATCCTTATACGCAGAAACAGTCGGAAGATTTATGCTGGGTAATGATCCTTTGATCCATTATTTATACCATTCTGAATTTTTGAAACCAGTTTGTTAACTAACATCCGGTGTTAATTAATTAAAATATTTGATAAATCGTGTAATTAGCAATTGCACAGACTTACAATTTACTATCGATTGTATGTCGCGAGACCCGTAAAAACTATACACTTTTACTGTATATGTACGAAGTCGCGGGCAGAAGCTAGTTAACTATATTTCCTTATTGTTAAGTACATTATATTTTCTTTACAGAAATTAACTAAAAGAATTAAATATCTTTACGTAATTCCCAATACAGGGGTAGACAAAGGTCTACTCGTAGTCTAGACAATTAAGTCCCTTTGACCCACCTTCCACCGAAGATATTTTCGGAACAACGTGACAAGTGGTGAGCTCGTCGCCGTCTTTATGTCCAAGCCAACGATATTATTCATACATAAGTTTTCGAAAAACCCTTTGTTACGAGCCTGCCACCTGGGGATCGAACTCGGGTCTCTTGAAATTCCGACCACCCAACCACTCGGCTATCGTGACTTTTACTTACTTTAGTAATTGAATTATATTGCACAAATAGTTTAATAATGCTATACAATAATCGTTGTTAAAAGTATCGTATTGTTACTTATAAGAAAACACACAAGTGTGGTAACGGTGTAATAATATTGCCACTCCCTTTTTTCCCGTGGGTGTCGTAAGAGGCGACTAAGGGAATGAATATTGTTATGGCAACCGATAGATAGCGGAATAACCATTTCTAAAAATATCAGACCAAAATACAAAGACTGCAAAATTTTGCGGGGAGTAGATGGGTGTAGGTGTCTTGTGATCATTCTTTGTGACGAATTCTGGGAAAGGCCTATATTCAACAGATATTCAGCACTTGATAGGCTGTGAAGAAGAAGAAGAAAACAGAAATAATGAGAATGATTAAGCATATTTATTTTTAAACCACATACGATCAACCAAAACCTATATATAATTTACATTTGACCTAGAACCTAATGACTCTTTACCTTTCCTAGGTGTTTTATTAATTCGGAATCCTCAGAGCACCTTATGTCACACTGTATTTAAGAAAGACATTTACTGACTGATACTCAAGCGGTGAATGACAACAACATCCATCACTGGTATCAACCGAGGTAAAACTTTATTGCAGAGAGCATCTTAGATCTGTGGCAGTAAACTCTTCGAAGCCGAGCTTCAGTATGTCAAGCAAGTTCTGCGCGACAACAAAGTTTCGCTTACGTACCTACGTCACAAGAAACGTGGAAAAGTAGCCACATAAGCAGGCCATAACTCAAACAGTCATTGACTGTATGCGGATATATAATTTATAATTTTATGCTGATGACCTATAGTTATACATACAACTGAATGTCGTGCAGGGGTAGGTATGGTTAATAGGGATGTAGAAAATATGCGTAAAACAAGAAAATCTGTAAGACTTTTTTGAGAGGCACGATATGGATTTAGACCTGGAAAAAGATATATGGATTAAAGGTTTTCTCTCCACAGAATGTTGCGCTTTTGTCGATGTTGAGAAAGTAACAAAAATGGACTATGAGAACTATTTCCGGGATATGGTGTAGATGCCCCACTGCTAAGAACATCGCTGCCAAGAACAGAGTCTAAGTGTTGTTGAAAAAGAATCGTAAAACAAGTTTACATAATTACTGTTATGATATTCTTATTCATATCATATCTTATTGTATCAATCACGCAAAATGCGTGGCCAAAATTCAACAGTTTAATGTGAGACCTGTTTAGTACTACTATCGGCATTCCGCTTACCAAGCAAGAATTGACTGTGGCAAACTCTTTCATACGGGAGAGGCTTATGTCCTGCAGTGGACTTTTACTGGCCGTTATGATAAAGATATTAAGATCGGTATCTGACGCCCATTTACACTCCCAACATCGAAGGAGCTGTGAATGACTTGCCCACATTTAATAAAGTACTTAGAAATGGAGAAGGTATAAAAATAAATTAAACACAGAACAAGAAGGTTATCCTAAGATTATGCTTTATGCGTATTTGGTATTTCATTCCAAATCCAAATCAATATAGATCCATCAACTATTTACGACATTAAAAATTTAAGCAAAAACTATAAAACATTTTTTTCGGACATATAGTGACCAACCAAAAGTTCAGACTCGGTTTCGGCCAGTGTTGGCCAAAAAAGCAATTTTCAGGATCAGTTTCGGTTTCCGGCAAAACTTTGCCGAATGTTTATGCCGCACCGATATTCGTGGATTGTCGTGAGTCTTTTTTCCCCTTTTTTATTTTATTTTAGTGCTATGATAATAATTTAAGCGGTAACTTATAAAGTAGTAAGAAAATGGATAATTTAGTAAAAAAATTATTGTAAACCATTTTTATTGAGACTGAGGGTTTGATGATTGCACATATAGTGCAAGCTAAACCGAAGTGCTAATTAAGAGATTTAAAAAGTTTATATTAAGTTAATTTTATGAATGTAGTGAACACAATAATTTAAATATTTAGTTGGTAGTATGGAGTGAACTCTACTTTTCAAATTGTAGGGTTGTGAAAAGTATTTTGAAAGTTGTAATTTATTCTGCATGAAATACATTCTGCAAGGCTGTGCTTCATCAGAATTCCTCAGATGCTGCCAATTAGATCTGTCTATAATATCTTATATGTGTATGTATATGTCTATAATGTTTTAATTATCCTAGGCTTGTTGTATAAGTATTTTTATATAAGTGTATGAAAGTTCACTGCTAGATCTACTAGCTATGTGGCCGGCCCATTACCACTTCTGCGTGCGAACATAATGTATTTTTTACTTTTAATTTAATTTAAATTTAATATACAAATAATTCCGGATTTAATTACTCAAAGAGGTAATTACGCGATAAAAATTAATAATCCTGTTAATCAATCATTGAACTCACTTCACGAATGTTGTAATTGATAGGACGGGTAATAATATTGATAGGACCTTTTTAATAATAAAAGATATCCTGTACTTTATATAAAGGTCATCGAAATGACAAAGTATTAAAGAATTGTAAAAAAAATATTGCTAGGCTTTGGCGCATTTATATCAAATATATTATACAAATAATAATTAAAATAAAGGTTTTGAATGTGGTCAACATTGATGGTTCGGATTAAACAGACCAATAACGAGCAGCAGCGTCTAAGGTACGAGATATTTGATACTCTATCGCCAAGCCACTAGGCGTTTATGGTAAATACATATGTATATGTATTAGACAACGTTATAGGTGGTGAGCCCGTCGCCGTCTCAATGTCCAAGCCAACGATATAATTCGTACTTAAATTCATATTTTTTATATAGAAAAGGGAGGCAAACGAGCAGGTGGCTCACGGGATTCTAAGTGATTACCGCCGCCCATGAACATCCGCAATACCAGAGGAATAGCAGATGCGTTGCCGGCCTTAGAGTGAAGAATTGGGGGAGGGGAGTGTGTGGCCCTCTGGTTAGGTAACCGGAGGGCCACACACTCCCCTCCTGGTCTGGTGAGTGCAGGTGCACTCACCAGACGAAACGCAGAAGTTTGTTAGACTTCTACTTCACGCCGGTATTCTGTCATTTAACAACTAAAGCTGATGCGTGGCTCTACCACTGTTAAAAACTCCTTGTATTATGTATTATAGGAGAGAGGCCAGTGCAGTGAACTTTCGAAAGTAGTTAAGTAATTAACTAAGTACTAAAAGAACGCTGCATACGATTGTTAGTCTGTTACAGAATAGAGTTACAATATATTTACCCTTAACAATAGGATAAACTTTCTATTGTTGTCAAAAAAGTAAATAAAATAGTCAACTAAAATTTACTTCCAAGTGAGAATAATGAAAAGGCTTCTACTAACTTTTTAGTTACACAATTGTAGGAAAATTTCTCTTCGAAAATATTTTAAAAACTTTATTTTCTTAAATGAAATGTACAATAAATATTGTGTTTTCATAAACTTAATTATAATGTTTCCATTTTATCATATAACTGATAATTAACGAAATGAATAAGAAAAATACCAGCAAATAAGTAACCATTTACGGTTGTTTTCATATCGTATCGACGTAAGAATTTGCCATCCCAAATTATTTTTTCTTTTTTTTCCCTTGGAAAATAGCACGACATCGACTTCAAACCAATAATGTATACTACATACTAATAATGTCAACAATATTATCCGTGTGGAGAAAGGCAGAAATTTATGAAATGCATTTGTGAGCCATTTACAATTTGAGGCTCATGTGTCAAATTTAGTTCATAACTGCTCTTACCGACTAAAATTATATATATATATATATATATATATATATATATATATATATATATATATATATATATATATATATATATATATATATATATATATATATATATATATATATATATATATATATATATATATATATATATATATATATATATATATATATATATATATATATATATATATATATATACATATATATATATATATATATATATATATATATATATATATAAGTACCTAGTCAGGTCATAAATTCTGTCACATGTTTAAAATAAAATAATTGAAACAAGTTTATTCATTATGGAACAATTTATATACCAAAATGAACTTAACAAAACATAGATTCATCTGATACTAAAGTTTATTCAAAATGACCTCCGTAATTTTGAATACAAGCATTCAATCTGCGCGGCCAGTCGTCTATCGCAGCACGAACGAGTTCCAAAGTTAATATCGGCGGCTGCCTTAATAAAGGATGTCTTGAGTGACTCCAAATTGGGATGAGGCTTTGAGCACGCCTTTTCCTCCAAGTGTTGCCATATCTTGTAATCTATCGGATTTAAATCTGGACTGGAGGAGGGCCAGTCTTCGTGCCCGATGAAGTCGATTTCACGCGCCGCCAGCCAGTCTTGTGTGCTCTTCGCTCTATAAGCTGGCGCCGAATCTTGTTGGAATACCCAGTGCCTGTTATTGAACATGGTATGAGAAACAGGTTCCACAAGGTTCGTCAGGACTGTATTTTGATACGCAACTGTATTCGTTTTTACACCTTTCTCGCAAAAATGTACCTCTGTTAAGCCCCAATAAGAAACTCCCAACCATACCATGAGCGAGGATAGAAAATGACCTCGTTGAACACGCGGAATACGGTTGCTCGCTTCTTCACTACTGTGTGCACCTTATCATTTTGTTTGTTGTAGCTCTCTTCTATGGTAAAAATTTTTTCATCCGAAAAAAGAATTTCCCGATATTTTTTCCCGTATACCGCTTCAACAAAGCGCGGGATCTCTTCAGTCTCAGATCCATTAGACGAGCATTCAAACGATGTCTTGTTTTTCTTCGATATGCCCGAAGCCCTACGTCTTTATTTAACACCCTTTTGACTGTGCTTAACCCCATCTGAAGGGCCAACAGTTTCTGCTTACGTTTGGGATTTCTTTGAATTCGTGCCTTCACAGCTTTTATCACTGCTGGAGTCCTAACAGACCGAGGGTGACCACTTCTTGACCTGTCATCTACACTAGAGTCTTCATTGTATCGTTTGATGATACGATAAACGAATCTTTTGGTTATATTCAAATTTTTCAGTATGTCAAAAATTTGAATTGGCGCGTAACCGCAACGATGCTACGCAATAACTGAAACACGGTCTTCTTTAAGAGTCCACTCCATATTTGAAAATGACTAAAATTGTAAAAAGTATACAGTTTTATATTCAAGAACAATTCGAAATTCGAATTCAATATACTTTTTTGTGGCCAGCATTCTAAAAGAAAAGTTTTTACTGAGTGACAATACTTATGACCTGACTGTGTATATATTCACGCCATTCCCAATAAAATTCGTCTACAAAAATCAAAGTTTTTTTTTATTTAATATGCTATTCAATTGATAATGCTTTAAGAATTCTTGGTTTTTTCTAGAGTCAATTATGAAGATGTAGAATGTAGTGACCCACGTTTGTAGGAGAGTACATACAAAGAGTTCAAAACACCTGTTTTAAATATTTTTATATATTCCTTCACGCTGCCACATTTCATCACAAATAAACAAAGCATCTATGTTGAATATGGAATCACGTTGGCAATTTGATGTTAGATGCTTATTCTTTGGAGTTCTTCAATTTAAAACACTTGATTATTTATATTGTAAACTAAACTAGAATATTTCAATTCATAAGATCTATTCCTTCACAGCTCGAATATCATTAAACTGATAATCAGTGTTTTGCTCTTCGGCAACGATATACACGGAACTATGCCTTTTTATGTCACCGTAGATTTCATAATATATATTATCTGTTTATGTCTTATTTTTTTTAAACACCTTTAATAGTTTATTACGCAATTTTATTGATTTCTAAAGCATATTTATGCTGAACTTTATATGTGATTAAATTAAAGAGAAAAAATGTTTTTAAAATTTCAACTGACACGGGCGGGATTCAAACCCGCCCAAAAACAAGTCATAAGTAAAGAAAAGAGAATACAGATTTAAAATTTCAACTTATGCGAGTAAGATACGGTGGCTCGGAGGCATCGGGTTCGAATCCCGCCCGTGTCAGTTGAAATTTTAAAAACATTTTTTCTCTTTAATTTAATCACATAAAAACCTTTCATAATTTTTAATTTCACAATTGTTCGAATATCTATAATGATTATTTATGACGCTAATTGTGTGTGAACTGTAGTAAACAAATTAAATTAAATAAAATCAAATCATTTATTTATCGATATAAGACTGTATATTCGTTTATCGATAGTCATTTTTAATCTACCAACGTTTCGTAATTAAGTTCCTCTAACGGAGAAGAAATAGGCGAAAGAAACTCCGAAGGTATCCTCTTTTTTGGTCAATATTTTTTTACATTGTAAACTATAATACAAATGTAAATGTGATGTGATATTTTTTGGAAATAGCTTCGTAGCGATCACCTCATTCCCAGGGTTACCGTCTTTAATATATTAATTCATATTATAATAACCCTTCTTATAAAGTTTTTCTTTGATAAATTTCTTGAACCTGTTGATAGACAGGCTTTGCACATTTACCGGGACTTTGTTGTAGAAACGTATACACTGCCCTATAAACGAGTTACTTACTCTATGGAGTCTAGTAACCGGTGTTACAAGCTTGAGTTTGTTCCTAGTATTTACATTATGCACATCAGAAGTCTCGATGTGCATAATGTAAATACTAATGTTATGTGAAATATTAATGTTTTAAGCACATACATTAAACTTTATAATATATAATAAAGTCACGATAGCCGAGTGGTTGGGCGGTCGGAATTTCGAGTCGAGAGACCCGAGTTCGATCCTCAGGTGGCAGGCTCGTACCAATGGATTTTTCAAAAACCTATGTACGAATTATATCGTTGGCTTGGACATAAAGACGGCGACGGTTTCACCACTTGTCACGTTGTCCCGAAAATATCTTCGGTGGAAGGTGGGTCGAAGGGACTTAATTGTCTAGACTAGACCTCTGTCTACCCCTGTATTGGGAATTGCGTGAAGATATTTATTTATTTTTATTAAATTTTATATACATATTGAGAGGCCAGTGTTAAAATATTAATTTCTTTAAATTTCTCTCTAAGAGATGCTCTGGAATTTAGACAATATTTAGCTCGTATAGCCCTCTTTTGTAAAACAAATTCCGTTTCTATGTCAGCTGCATGACCCCATAGCAGAATACCATATGACATTATAGTCTAGCCGTTTGTACATCAGTTAAGAACCTTATTTTTCTTACAGCATATGCTGCAGAGCTTAACCTACTCTTAAGTTGGGCCATAATGGGGGCCCCATTGAAGCTTTGCATCAAGTGTTATTCCAAGAAAAAAACAGTCGCATCCACAAAGCTCAAAATATGAAATAATCAGTTTATCTAATCGATGGTCATGTATATAATTTTCTAATGTTTATAATGCCGAGTTCGATCCCCACGAGGTAGGCTCATACCAATGGTTTTTTTCGAACTTAGTCACGATATATATTGACAGCTTGAACATAATGAAGGCGACAGGCTCTCCATCTATTACTCTACCCTAAAAAATGTCTTCAGTCAAACGTATGTTGGATGGGCTCAATTTTCTATACCCCTGTTTACCCCTGTTATGGGAAAAGGTAAACAGTAATAGTTTATGCATTTTAGCTACAGCGTATGAATATTATTACCCCTTTGTGGGCGTAGTAAGAAGTGTCTAAGGGCCTTGAAAATACAATTACCTACCGACAGATAGCGAGATAATCATTTTAAAACCTTTGCAGTAAAGTTTTGCAGACCGGTGACGGGCAGCAGTACTTTAACATATATGTATTTAAATTGATAAATACTCATCTATACATGTAAACATCGATGACTCGGGTACAAATATTCATATTCATACTACAAATGTCTGCCTCAGATGAGATTCAAACCCTCAACCCCAAAGCCTACAAGGCAGAGTCACTTACTAACTACGCTATCGGCTCGTCTTATATTTATTTATTATTATATATATATATTAATATCTGGTACTACGGTTGCGAATTTGCTTGTCAAGCGCGAGCGAGTCCCAAAAATATCTTCGGTGGAAGGGGGGTTCCCCTTCCAAAGGGACTTAATTGTCTAGACTAGACCTCTGTCTACCCCTGTATTGAGAATTACGTGAAGACATTTAGTATTATTATTTATTTAATCACGAGCAATTATAAAAAATCCTCCTTAAAGGAGAGACATATGTCCTGCAGTGAACTTTAACAGGCCCTTATATAAATGTGTATTTATATTTTTTTTTAATATAGAGAAGGGAGGCAAACGAGCAGGTAGCTCACGTGATGGTAAGTGATTACCGACGCCCATGAACATCCGCAATACCAGAGGCGTAGCAGATGCGTTGCCGGCCTTTGAGAAAGGTAAAGGCTCTTTTCTTGAAGGTCCCTAAGTCGTATCGGTCCGGAAAAACCGCTGACGGCAGCATATTCCATAAAGTGCAAGTGTGGCAGAAAATTCCGCGAAAAACGCGCTGTTGTGGAATGCCAAGCATCACGATGGTTTTGATGGAATTTTTGACTATATCTTAAGGTACGATAGTGAAATTCAGCGGCTAGGATTAATCCGAACAAGAAAAAAATATAAAATTCACTAATACTTATATCATTAATAATAAAAAGATATTAAAGTTATAAGCTTTTTGCAGTACATTAACATAAAATTATTTGTATAAACAATTGTCTATCGATTTTAATATAAAAATTATGAAAATTTTTGAGTTCCTATTGCAAGACTAATTTCTTGTAGTCTTTTCTCTCAATCAATAATTGATTGAATCTCAAAAAACGCCTGAACTTTGACTGTACAAAAACACCTCAATCAAGTTTTGGCAGATAAAATAATATCCCCGTCCTGTCTAAATAAATGTTCCGCAATTTACCCTAACAATTTTCCGTTTCAAATACCTGACAACTGAATCGAAATATTTCAAAATTTGTTACAATTTAAACGTTGAGTATTAGCATCAAATTTTTCTTTTTATCACAGTAACCAAAATTTGTACGCTTGGCTTGATTTTTTTATAAAATTATAGTAAAGATCAAAGTAAAAATAAACCTGATAGTAAACTAATACAGCCTGAGTGCTGTATGATACCGAATGGTTATTCATAACTACCGTCAGTTTACCGTAGATAAGAGATGAACAAATGAGTTAATACATTAAACTTTATAATATATAATAAAGTCACGATAGCCGAGTGGTTGGGCGGTCGGAATTTCGAGTCGAGAGACCCGAGTTCGATCCTCACGAGGTAGGCTCATACCAATGGTTTTTTTCGAACTTAGTCACGATATATATTGACAGCTTGAACATAATGAAGGCGACAGGCTCTCCATCTATTACTCTACCCTAAAAAATGTCTTCAGTCAAACGTATGTTGGATGGGCTCAATTTTCTATACCCCTGTTTACCCCTGTTATGGGAAAAAGGTAAACAGTAATAGTTTATGCATTTTAGCTACAGCGTATGAATATTATTACCCCCTTTGTGGGCGTAGTAAGAAGTGTCTAAGGGCCTTGAAAATACAATTACCTACCGACAGATAGCGAGATAATCATTTTAAAAACCTTTGCAGTAAAGTTTTGCAGACCGGTGACGGGCAGCAGTACTTTAACATATATATATATATATATATATATATATATATATATATATATATATATATATATATATATATATATATATATATATATATATATATATATATATATATATATATATATATATATATATATATATATATATATATATATATATATATATATATATATATATATATATATATATATATATATATATATATATATATTAATATCTGGTACTACGGTTGCGAATTTGCTTGTCAAGCGCGAGCGAGTCCCAAAAATATCTTCGGTGGAAGGTGGGTCGAAGGGACTTAATTGTCTAGACTAGACCTCTGTCTACCCCTGTATTGGGAATTGCGTGAAGATATTTATTTATTTTTATTAAATTTTATATACATATTGAGAGGCCAGTGTTAAAATATTAATTTCTTTAAATTTCTCTCTAAGAGATGCTCTGGAATTTAGACAATATTTAGCTCGTATAGCCCTCTTTTGTAAAACAAATTCCGTTTCTATGTCAGCTGCATGACCCCATAGCAGAATACCATATGACATTATAGTCTAGCCGTTTGTACATCAGTTAAGAACCTTATTTTTCTTACAGCATATGCTGCAGAGCTTAACCTACTCTTAAGTTGGGCCATAATGGGGGCCCCATTGAAGCTTTGCATCAAGTGTTATTCCAAGAAAAACAGTCGCATCCACAAAGCTCAAAATATGAAATAATCAGTTTATCTAATCGATGGTCATGTATATAATTTTCTAATGTTTATAATGCCGAGTTCGATCCCCACGAGGTAGGCTCATACCAATGGTTTTTTTCGAACTTAGTCACGATATATATTGACAGCTTGAACATAATGAAGGCGACAGGCTCTCCATCTATTACTCTACCCTAAAAAATGTCTTCAGTCAAACGTATGTTGGATGGGCTCAATTTTCTATACCCCTGTTTACCCCTGTTATGGGAAAAAGGTAAACAGTAATAGTTTATGCATTTTAGCTACAGCGTATGAATATTATTACCCCCTTTGTGGGCGTAGTAAGAAGTGTCTAAGGGCCTTGAAAATACAATTACCTACCGACAGATAGCGAGATAATCATTTTAAAAACCTTTGCAGTAAAGTTTTGCAGACCGGTGACGGGCAGCAGTACTTTAACATATATGTATTTAAATTGATAAATACTCATCTATACATGTAAACATCGATGACTCGGGTACAAATATTCATATTCATACTACAAATGTCTGCCTCCAGATGAGATTCAAACCCTCAACCCCAAAGCCTACAAGGCAGAGTCACTTACTAACTACGCTATCGGCTCGTCTTATATTTATTTATTATTATATATATATATTAATATCTGGTACTACGGTTGCGAATTTGCTTGTCAAGCGCGAGCGAGTCCCAAAAATATCTTCGGTGGAAGGGGGGTCCCCCTTCCAAAGGGACTTAATTGTCTAGACTAGACCTCTGTCTACCCCTGTATTGGGAATTACGTGAAGACATTTAGTATTATTATTTATTTAATCACGAGCAATTATGAAAAATCCTCCTTAAAGGAGAGACATATGTCCTGCAGTGAACTTTAACAGGCCCTTATATAAATGTGTATTTATATTTTTTTTTAATATAGAGAAGGGAGGCAAACGAGCAGGTAGCTCACGTGATGGTAAGTGATTACCGACGCCCATGAACATCCGCAATACCAGAGGCGTAGCAGATGCGTTGCCGGCCTTTGAGAAAGGTAAAGGCTCTTTTCTTGAAGGTCCCTAAGTCGTATCGGTCCGGAAAACCGCTGACGGCAGCATATTCCATAAAGTGCAAGTGTGGCAGAAAATTCCGCGAAAACGCGCTGTTGTGGAATGCCAAGCATCACGATGGTTTTGATGGAATTTTTGACTATATCTTAAGGTACGATAGTGAAATTCAGCGGCTGGGATTAATCCGAACAAGAAAAAATATAAAATTCACTAATACTTATATCATTAATAATAAAAAGATATTAAAGTTATAAGCTTTTGCAGTACATTAACATAAAATTATTTGTATAAACAATTGTCTATCGATTTTAATATAAAAATTATGAAAATTTTTGAGTTCCTATTGCAAGACTAATTTCTTGTAGTCTTTTCTCTCAATCAATAATTGATTGAATCTCAAAAAACGCCTGAACTTTGACTGTACAAAAACACCTCAATCAAGTTTTGGCAGATAAAATAATATCCCCGTCCTGTCTAAATAAATGTTCCGCAATTTACCCTAACAATTTTCCGTTTCAAATACCTGACAACTGAATCGAAATATTTCAAAATTTGTTACAATTTAAACGTTGAGTATTAGCATCAAATTTTTCTTTTTATCACAGTAACCAAAATTTGTACGCTTGGCTTGATTTTTTTATAAAATTATAGTAAAGATCAAAGTAAAAATAAACCTGATAGTAAACTAATACAGCCTGAGTGCTGTATGATACCGAATGGTTATTCATAACTACCGTCAGTTTACCGTAGATAAGAGATGAACAAATGAGTTAATACATTAAACCAAGTGGCGTAAGTATAATGGTGTGAGAAATATAACGGTGTTAATTCTTCTCAAAATTTCCACTTATTTTTGTACGTATTCAGGCAGTTATCTCGTTTCACTTATGTATATAAATACAAAATATTGTCCAAATTGTAAATACAAGACATATATAAATCAATAAATTTATATTAATAATGTCTTATTAGCTCTTTTGAAGAAGAAGTAAGTCACGATGTACGATATGTACGAATTATATCGTTGGATTGGACGTAAAGATGGCGACAGGCTCACCACCGGTCACATTGTCCCGAAAATATCTTCTGAGGAAATTGGGTCAAAGGGACTTAATTGTCTAAACTAGAACTCTGTCTACCCCTGTATTGTGAATTGCGGGAAGATATTTATTTATTTTTTTATTTATTTTTGTACGTAGTGCCAGACTGACAAATAGAAGTACATACAGGCAGATCTTATTTTGGTGTCTGTATATGTTTGATAATTTTTTTGAAAATAAATATGTAGAATGTTTTAGGTTTTAAAATAATTACAAAATGTGGTGGTATTTTCGAAAGGTATTTATTATCTTTATTTCAATTACAGGGCATATTTTATAAAGTTTACAAAAAAAAAATATTAAGCAAGCAATACACATAGTGACTTAGTTGACGTCAAAATGTAGTAATCAATGGCTCAAGTTTAGCAATAGATTAAGACTTTGGTTTAGAGCAAGTACTGCATCCTGATGATATTGATGTTGAGTCGTATATACTCTGTCCAACTGTGAACACATTGCTGCTATTAGTTGCGCTTACGGAGGTGTTAGCGGTATTTTTGTCTGAATCAAAAATGGTAGTTCCATTTCCTGCTTTAACGTTATCAATGGTTTGAAAAATGCAGAAAATTAGAATCAAGAACGTGCACAGGCCCTGCAAAAAAACATAATATATAAAAATTGGGCTGTCAAATAAAAGAAATTAAATTTAATGTGCTTTAAAGTCTAAGGTCTATTGATAAACGAGAATAAACAAGCCAAATGTACATTAAAGAGCACTCGATAGACTTCTTATAACTAGCAATACAATAATTTTATATAATATTTAGTTTACATACTTTAACTGCCATTTTCGAAGTTTCCACGAAGAACGATTGGGAGATTTATGCTTTATGATATAAATGTGTTTCAGTATTTATACCAGAGTTTATTTGTGGAACCGGTTTGTTAATTAATTTCCGGTGATAATAAATTTTATCTTGTAATTAGCACCAAAAATGATTAATTAAAGCGATACATCTGCTTTTTGTATAGACTTACTTTGGCTCTTGTACGTGCCTATATTCGAGTAACGGTCCACTACAGGACAAAGGCTTCTCTCGCTCATGCGAGGGTCCCATAATCGCCACGATTGGCGAGTGAATTGGCGATCCCAGTACCAGACACTTTGCGCCTTAGATGCTACTGCCCGTCATCACGTTTGTATCAGTGATATTTTTTGTTCAACTAATAGGAAATTTGTAATTTAAAAAAGTTAGGTAAAGATTGACCTAAAATCTTTAGACAACGTTACATGTCTATAAAAAATGTTTGTGTATAATATTTGTACCGAAATTTCCACAGAACTAGACCTGCTCGAAACAATTAAAAAACTAGAACGCCTTATTTTCTCGATGAATACTATTTAAAGTCGGTATGATGTCCACATAGACCTTCTCTGTAACTTAAATGGGCAAAAGCTTAAAGGAAAGATCTAGTCCCAGAGAGTGTAATTAGAGATTATTAGAGAGTTAGAAATAGAGATATAGAAAAGACACGATAGCCGAGTGGTTGGGTGGTCGGAATTTCGAGTCAAGAGACCCGAGTTCGATCCCCAGGTAGCAGGCTCGTACCATTGGGTTTTCATAAACTTATGCACGAATTATATCGTTGGCTTGGACATAAAGACGGCGACGGGTTCACCACCTGTCATGTTTTCCTGAAAATATCTTCGATGGAAGGCGGGTCGAAGGAACTTAAATGTCTAGACCAGGCCTCTGTCTACCCCTGTATTGGGAATTGCGTGAAGATATTTATTTATTTTATTTATTTATAAATATAGAAAAAGAAAGCTACAAAAACATACGAAATGAAGGTACTGGAATAAACCGTAAAATAATTATAAATTGCGAAAGGTCGTAGTTAACTAATTTCCAAAGTTCGATGACAAATCTGTACTTATTAAATTAAAAACAAATAATAAATTCTTTTAACTCTAATTTATGCGTCTCGTCGACTCTATTCAGCTAATTGCTACGTGTGTATGTATATACGTAGTACGTACCTACGTGACCCCGTGGTTAAGGAGTAGAAATATACTACCCCTTTTTCTTCGTATCGTAAAAGGCGACTAGGCTCCTAGGAAAAGCTTCAAAAATTAGGTACCGATAATGGCAGGCTAAAAGTCACGATAGCCGAATTGTTGCGTGGTCGGAATTTCGAGTCAATAGACCCGAGTTCGATCCCCAGGTGGCATGCGTACCAATGAGTTTTTCAAAAACTTATGTATGAATTATATCGTTGGCTTGGACATAAAGACGGTGACGGGCTCACCACCGGTCACGTTGTACCAAAAATATCTTCGGTGTAAGGTGGGTCGAAGGGACTTAATTGTCTAGACTAGACCTCTGTCAACTGACCTGACCTCTGACCTCTGTCTCTGTCCCTGTATTGGGAATTGCGTGAAGATATTTATTTATTATTTTATTTATTTATAATGACAGGATGCCGGGATAATCACCTCGACCACCGGGATAACCACCGACACCTTGGCTGTAGCGTCCAAGGTGCGAGGTGCTGACTGCGATCGCCAATCCGCTTACTAAGAGTGGTGATGGGAGAGCCCACAGATAAAAAAGACTAAATGTACGTATGCTCTCCCGAAATAAGCTCCGAAGAATTCGGTGGGTCGAAAAGATGAAATTTTTTATAGCTCTGGCTACTCCCGTATTGGGAAATACCTGAAAACTTAAAGTGTATTTGCAAAATTTGCGGTACATCTTGGAAGATTGTTGGCGAAGCTTTGACGACAGAATTTTATTTGAAGACAAATAATATATTAGAAAGGCACATAATGACGAGTCATATATCTCAAGGTATATTTCAACGAATGTACTCCTATCATCTCATACATTAAACATAACCATCCGTCGTTTTTCTTTTCACGGCAATAACGTAAAAGCGTCACGTACGCAGATTTGTCTCTCATCGGCTGTTTAGAAGGATACTATATAAAACGAATGGGCTAATAAAATCAGCATTTGCAAAGCATCGCAATTTAAGCTCGAATTTAGCAGAATGTTTTAGACTTTAAGCACTTAACGAAATTGAGTTTGCTTGACAATACACAAGCGTACCAGCACACTTGAATACCGAATACTTCATGTTTAAGGCAAAGTTAGAAACGAAAACAACATGTGGTGAAATAATTTATATTTATCGAAGCAGGTACTATTTCAAAAGTTTGAAAAATTAAGCATCCAACAGTATGTTACTAGATAAATTTTTTTATTGCTTTTACCTATAGTAAAGCACGATAAAAAAAGTCACGATAGCCAAGTGGTTAGGTAGTCGGAATTTCGAGTCAATAGACCCGGGTTCGATCCCCAGTTGACAGGCAGTACCAATTGGTTTTTCAAAAACTTATGTACGAATTATATCGATGGCTTGGACATAAAGACGGCGACGGGCTAACCACCTGTCACATTGTCCCGAAATTATCTTCGGTGGAAGGTGGGTCGAAGGGACTTAATTGTCTAGACTAGGCCTCTGTCCTCTGAGACGTTTATAGCTGTGGGAATACTATAGTATAGTTATTTTGAGGTTGTTCTCAAGCTATCACGACAGGAAGGAGGCAGCGACAGATTTACAGGACCAACAACGTTGTCTTACGCCTTACCGGTGCCATTGGGCACACAAGACTTTGGAGCCCTGTTGGAAAGTAAAATAATTGGATGACGCTAACATTTTTCTACCATAATCTTATATTTATTATTGTTAATAATTAAAATCAGTAAATTGCGAAAGTGTTGCCAAAACACTCGTTTACTCTATAACTTTTCTTTTTTTATAGTATAGTATAATCGAATGTATCAGCGTTTCAGGGCCCCAGAAACTATAGGAACCCTGCGCACGGACCCAATACACCCTTATGGTAAAGGCGGCATTGAGGATTAAATTATATTACTAACCCAGACAAGACTATTTTATGAAAATTGCATCAAGAAGGCAAGCTATAAGCTAAAATGTTACGGCATAACAATTAGTCCAAAGAATACTGTTTTAACACTGGGTGCTTCTGAGTTACCAGACTGTGTAAACTCGTGGCTAGTATACCACTTTATGGTTCGGCTCTAAGAACAGGAAATCATTAACCCAACTGTAATGGTTTTCATTCAATGGTTACTGATGAATTCTGACATGGTTTTAATTTTTGGAACTTTTTTTAAAGGTTTAGATACAATTTGCAATATTTAAAAACTTATCCACTCTGAAAACGGCTGTGCATTTTATTGGCATATCTTGATCGGATTTGGAACAATTTTAATTTTCTAACATTATCTTGTCATTAGTAAAAACTGACATACATTTAATCCCGCCGATCTCTGTTCAAACTCCCACTTTTCATAACATTTTTTTATTTCCTATCACAGATCCTTACTACATAAAAGGCATCAGTCGTCAATTTTGCATCAACAAAAGCTGATGCGTGGCTCTACCACTGTTAAGCTATTTAGGCTTTGCGTAAACTACTGCAATAAAATCTATTTTTTATAATTTAATTTGGTTCGCACAGTTGTGTGTACTTATACTCCCGCCGAACAGATTCCCGCCTTGTCGTGGCGGTGGGGCTTAGTAACCATGGCTTGGAAACACACGGTAAACCGAGAGGAATTCAAGTGGCCGGCCTAACTTAGCGGGCCTAACTTAGGGCCGGCCCGAGGTGGGCGCTCCATGTGGAGGGATTGTTTGCTTCGTTGCCTTCAGTTGTTTCGGTATTGCGTTTCGCCATGCTCCCGGTCCACTGTGTCTCTGGCGGGGGTCGCACCGCTAATGTGGCTGTGGTGGAGCCGCGTGGGGAGAGGAGTGTCGGTATAACAAAGCACCGCTCTCCCTGCCCTGCCGAAATGTGGTTTGATGGATGAACTGAACCCGCCTTCCTGAGCCCCATGACCTCCGGGTGGTGGACACGGACTCCGGGGGGTTCGTCACCCACATGGATTTGGAGGCCAAGGAGGTAGATGCGACCGTATTCCGGAGCGTCTAGCCTAGCCCTGGGTGGCCAGCGCTTGTAGGGTTGCGGATGTGTGCGAAAGCGTTCCCGTGGCCCAGCCAACATGCGGCGAAGGCGGAACACCGTGGGGTTTTAGTCGGTACGAGCCCGACATCACCCGTCCATGCCCCCGCGGGGGCATGTAGAGGTTAGGTATTTCCCCACGTATAAAAAAAAGGTGTACTTATACTGTGATGTGTTTCACCTTCGGAGATGCCGGGCTGGAAACCGTCACAAGAATTCGTTGAGATTCGTTGAGAGAGAGAGACGTAATTGGCGGTTTTTATAGTCCTGATCCGCCGCGGGGTGATGGGTAAATGGTGCTCGGTCATGTGGGTGACAAACCTCGGTTGCTGTAAAGTATCCGAAACGTCGGAAAATAAAAAAATAGTAAATAAAAATAGTTTGTAAAAACTAATTAAAAACGCGATAAAATCCGAAAATCGTTTTATTTTAAATAGATTAACTCTTTGGTTTAGAGCAAGTACTGCATACTGATGATATTGATGTTGAATCGTATATACTCTGTCCAACTGTGAATACATTACTGCTATTAGTTGCGCTTACGGTGGTGTTAGCGGTATTTTTGTCTGAATCAAAAATGGTAGTTCCATTTCCTGCTTTAACGTTATCAATGGTTTGTAAAATGCAGAAAATTAGAATCAAGAACGTGCACAGGCCCTGGAAAAAAACATAATATATAAAAATTGGGCTGTCAAATAAAAGAAATTAAATTTAATGTGCTTTAAAGTCTAAGGTCTATTGATAAACGAGAATAAATAAGCCAAATGTACATTAAAGAGCACTCGATAGACTTCTTATAACTAGCAATACAATAATTTTATATAATATTTAGTTTACATACTTTAACTGCCATTTTCGAAGTTTCCACGGAGAACGATTGGGAGATTTATGCTTTATGATATGAATGTGTTTCAGTATTTATACCAGGATTTATTTGTGGAACCGGTTTGTTAATTAATTTCCGGTGATAATAAATTTTATCTTGTAATTAGCACCAAAAATGATTAATTAAAGCGATACATCTGCTTATATTATATTCGAGTAACGACTGCAAAAAAATTCATAATCATCATCATCATAATAGCGGCATGTAAGTCCACTACAGGACAAAGGCTTCTCTCGCTCATGCGAGGATCCCATAATCGCCGCGCTTGGCGAGTGAATTGGAATCTTTAGACAACGTTACATGTCTATAAAAAATGTTTGTGCATAATTTTTGTACCGAAGTTTCCACAGAACTAGACCTGCTCGAAACAATTAAAAAACTAGAACGCCTTATTTTCTCGATGAATAACTACACTATTGAACGTCGGTATGATGTCCACATAGACCTTCTCTCTAACTTAAATGGGCAAAAACTTAAACGAAAGATCTAGTCCCTGAGACTGTAATTAGAGATTTTTAGAGAGTTAGAAATAGAGATATAGAAAATTCACGATAGCTGAGTGGTTGGGTGGTTGGAATTTCGAGTCAAGGGACCAGAGTTCGATCCCCAGGTAGCAGGCTCGTACCATTGGGTTTTTCATAAACTTATGTACGAATTATATCGTTGGCTTAGACATAAAGACGGTGACGAGCTCACCACCTGTTACGTTATAACAAAAATATCTTCGGAAGGTGGGTCGAAGGGACTTAATTGTCTACACTAGACCTCTGTCTACTGACCTGACCTCTGACCTCTGTCTCTGTCCCTGTATTAGGAATGGCGTAAAGCGACTAGGCTCCTAGGCCTCAAAAATTAGGTACCGATAATGGCAGGATAAAAGTCACGATAGCCGAGTTGTTGGGTGGTCAGAATTTCGTACCAATTTGTTGGCATTCGTACCAATGGGTTTTTCAAAAACTTATGTACGAATTATATCGTTGGCTTGGACATACAGACGGCGACGGGCTCACCATCAGTCACGTTGTCCCGAACATATCTTCGGTGGAAGATGGGTCGAAGGGACTTAATTGTCTAGACTAGACCTCTGTCTACCCTTGTATTGGAAAGCGCGTGAAGTTATTTATTTATTATTATATTTATTTATAATTATTAAAAGTCACGATAGCCGAGTGGTTGGGTGGTCGGAATTTCGAGTCAATAGACCCGAGTTCGATCTCCAGTTGGCATGCGTACCAATGGGTTTTTCAAAAACGTATGTACGAATTATATCGTTGGCTTAGACATAAAGACGGTAACGGGCTGAACTGACGGGTGAACAAAAATATCTTCGGAAGGTGGGTCGAAGGGACTTAATTGTCTACACTAGACCTCTGTCTACTGACCTGACCTCTGACCTCTGTCTCTGTCCCTGTATTAGGAATGGCGTGAAGATATTTATTTATTATTTTATTTATTTATAATGACAGGATGCCGGGATAACTACCTCAACCACCGGGATAACCACCGACACCTTGGTTGTAGCGTCCAAGGTGCAGGGTGCTAGGGACTGCGATCGCCAATCCGCTTACTAAGAGTGGTGATGGGAGAGGCCACAGATAAAAAAGACTAAATGTACATATGCCCTTCCGAAATAAGCTCCGAAAAATTCGGTGGGACGAAAAGATGAAATTTTTTATAGCTCTGGCTACTTCCGTATTGGGAAGTACCTGAAAACTTAAAGTATATTTGCAAAATTTGCGGTACATATTGAAAGATTGTTGGCGATGCTTTGACGACAGAATGCCAAATAATATATTAGAAAGGCACATAATGACGAGTCATATATCTCAAGATATATTTCAACATATGTACTCCTATCATCTCATACATTAAACATAACCTCCGTCGTTTTTCTTTTCACGGCAATAACGTAAAAGCGTCACGTACGCAGATTTGTCGCTCATCGGCTGTTTAGAAGGATACTATATAAAAGAATGGGCTAATAAAATCAGCATTTGCAAAGCATCGCAATTTAAGCTCGAATTTAGCAGAATGTTTTAGACTTTAGGCACTTAACGAAATTGAGTTTGCTTGACAATACACACGCGTACCAGCACACTTGAAAAACGAATACTTCATGTTTAAGGCAAAGTTAGAAACGAAAACAACATGTGGTGAAATTATTTATACTTATCGCAGGTATAGTTTCAAAAGTTTGAAAAATTAATAATCCAACATTAAGTTTTTGATAAGTTTTTTATTGCTTTTACCTATGGTAGGCAGAGGTCTAGACAATTAATTTGGGTTGACAGTGTAATTTGACAGTTTATTTAATTTGTGCAACATTGATATTAAACTGGAAATAAGACGTTTATAGCAGTGAGAATATACACAATATAGTGATTTTGAGGTTGTTCTCAAGTTATCATGGCAGGAAGGAGGCAGCGATAGATTTACAGGGCCAACAACGCTGTCTTACGCCATACCGGTGCCATTGGCCACACAAGACTATGGAACCCTGTGTAAAAGAAATGGATGAGGATAACATTTTTCTTCCATAATCTTATATTTATTATTGTTAATAAATAAAAACAGTAAATTGCGAGAGTGTCGCCAAGACACTCGTTTACTCTATAACTTTTCTTTTTTATAGTATAATGTAATCGAATGTATCAGCGTTTCAGGGCCCCAGTAAAACTGTAGGAACTCTGCGCACGGACCCAGTACACCCTTATGGAAAAGACGGCACTGAGGACTAAATCACATTACTAACCCAGAGAAGGCTACTTTGTGGTAGCCCAAATGCTAATGTATTTACCACTTTGTGGTTCAGCTCTAAGAACAGGAAATCATGAACACAACAGTAATGGGTTTCATTTAATGATCACTAGTGAATTCTAATTTTATTTTCGTTTTTGGAATTTTTTTAAGATTTCCAATATTTCAAAACTCCACTTTAACAACAGCAATGAATTTTATCGACATATCTTGGTCGGATTTGGAACAATTTTAATTTTCTGACATTATCTTGTCATTAGTAAAAATTGAGATACATTTAATCCCGCCGATCTCTGTTTGAACTCCCATACAACTGTTAATAAAATTTTTTATTTCCTATCACAAATCCTTACTACATAAAAGGCATCAGTCGTCAATTTTACTGTTCCAGCTATTAAGGCTCTACGTAGAAACTACTGCAAAAAAATATAAATATTTTCTAAAATTTAATGTGGTTCGCGATAATAAGACACGATAGCCGAGTTGTTGGGTGGTCGGAATTTCGAGTCGAGAGACCCGAGTTCGATCCTTAGGTGGCAGTACCAATGAGTTTTTCCAAAAACTTATGTACGAATTTCATCGTTGGCTTGGACATAAAGACGGCGACGGGCTCACCGCCTGTCACGTTGTCCGGAAAATATCTTCGGTGGAAGGTGGTTCAAAGGGACTTAATTGTCTAGACTTGACCTCTGTCTACCCCAGTATTGGGAATTGCGTGAAAATTTTTTAATGTGGTTCGCACAATTGTGTTGCTGTACTTATAATCCCCCGAACGGATCCCCGCCTTATCGTGGCAGTGGGGCTTAGTAACTGTGGCTTTGACACCCACGGTAAAGAAAGAGGAATCCAGAAGGACGGCCTAATTTAGCGGGGCATGGCCGGCCAGAGGTGGGCGCTCCAAGTGGGCTTGGGCAGCCCACTTCGGATGCGTGGTGGTGGGCTGCGATGGGAGTGTTTGCGTCGTTGCCTTCGCCTCCTCCTTCTCCTTGCCCTCCACAGCCTAGGTGGCATATTTGGCGGTTTTTATCGTAACCCATAAGAATTATTTTTCATTCTCAAACGACGACGAGACACCAAAATATTAGGAATAAGGTATATATAAGCTAAAAGCATAATAGCGACGTAAAGACATTTCTCACACTTTCTCCATGTGAGAGAGGTAAGAGGCGACGAAAAGCCGAACGAACGAAAAAGCCTCGAAAATAATGATGACTACCGGCAAATGACTGATCAACTGTTAATAATTTCTAACCTGGTTTGAAACCAAAGCCACGGTGTTCGGTTGGTAAAAATAAACATGAAATCTAATATACTTTAGGAATAAAAATTCAATATCATATTATGTTTCCACATTTTTTCAAAGTTTATAACTTTGATTCACAATTTCGACGAAATCCGATATTACGAAATAAATCTAAAATAAAATATCGAATGTCCTTAATGACAAAGTTTTTCATAAAGCTTTAATTCGTTAGAAAAACTCCCTTTATTTATAAAAAGGGTTTCCGAACTGCCTTGTGTCAGATACACCTTTCCTATTAAAAACCAAAGCCCCTTTCAGAGGGCTTTCATGAAAAATTGCTTGAAAGTTCTTTCATAACGACACCGCCGTGGATTGTTATTATAAAATTGACAATTAAATGAATTTATTATCAGACAGAATATAATTAAAACATATTTTCTCAATTTTTTTATCATGTGTTTTTTTATTGTTTATTGTATGTGACAGATATATGTCACGTTGTCCGGAAAAAGTAGTTGAAGTAACTTAAATGACTGGAGCTCTGACCTCCCCAATATTAGGAATGCGTTCATAAACCGTTTCTATTATCAATCCTAGGGGATGGACATATAGCTAAAAGAGTTTAGAATTATTACAAGAATTTATTTGGGGCTAACATTATTTTCTTTTATGTTGTCGCTTAGCCAGAAGCAGAACGATATTTTCACAGATAACGCAGGAATTTTTGTTGAATATTCTCATTCCATGAAACATAGGTACATAACGGGTTCCAGGGCTGCGAAACATATTGAACGGTACGACGAACATAAGTACAGAATACTTTACAAGTTTTTATATTGTTGAATTCTATCGCAGTACGCATAACAAAACCAAGTTTAATCAATGTGGACATTAAACATTAATTTTCAACTTAATTGTCTAGACTTGACCTCTGTCTACCCCTGTATTGGGAATTGCATGAAAATATTTATTTATTATTTATTTATTTTTTGAATTTAATTAAAACTTAAAACATCAATAATATTTAAAAAAAATCATATATGTAATAACGTAACAATAAATTTCATAATTTTATTTTACCAGAGCATAAAATTCCATAAAACTTCATTAGCGTCTACTACAAAATACTAGTAAATATATGTATGTACTATTCGTTTCATTTGTGTATCAACACTATTAAAATAAGCACAAAATTATGCATGTTAATCGTTAGCCCCTGTGGCCTAATGGATAAGGCATCGGCCTCCTAAGCCGGGGATTGTGGGTTCGAGTCCCACCAGGGGTATATATTTTTTTCATAAATTATACGTGAATGAAAACTATGGGATTTTTTTAATTTTCATTATTTTATTCATTAATTGAATTATAAAAACGTTTCAATATAAATAAAAAAAAACATACAACCAATTGAATTGAACCATCCCTCTTGTTTTGAAGTCGGTTAAAAGTTAGAAATAGTCATGGTTCCTTCGCGAAATATTTGAAAATCTTAATAATTCTCTCTAAAAATCTTATATCAATACGATGCAATTATTGATTACTGTTACAAGTCAGATATACAATTCCTTTACATAGTGTAAGTATAATGACGTCACGGTTCCTTGAATGAAATCATCCGAAGGGCTCTTATTTCCATAAATATTCCCTCGGTTTTAGAGCCTTGTGGAATATTTAGGGAGGATGGTAAGAGACCCGACGGCTTGACTTTAGTCCCTTGGGAGAGAGGCAAAGCTCTTGTGTGGGACGCTTCTTGCGTCGATACATTAGCGGCCTCTCATATCAAGGGTACTTCGGTAAGGGCCAGGGCGGCATCAGAGGCAGCTGAAACGGGTAAATGGCGAAAATATGAGTCTTTGTAAGGAGACTATATGTTTTTTCCATTTGCCGAATGAATTTTACGAAATTTACACACCAGATTACTACTACCACTTAGGGTCCAATAAATTTACACGGGTTAAAACAATAAGCAACACTGCTTTCCACATCACCGTAAAAGCAGTGTCGTACGATGTATTCACATTATTTTACATGGCGACATGCAGATTAGGTTAAGCCTAATCTGAATGTCGCCGAAGAAGGCAGTAATTTGATTTATATTTTTTTTATAAAAAAGGGAGGCAAACGAGCAGGTGTCACACGTGATGGTAAGTGATTACCGCCGCCCATGAACATCTGCAATACTGGAGGAATAGCAGATGCGTTGCCGGCCTTTGATCCTTTCTAATAACTAATCCTATATCAACATTGGTTATATAAAAAATGATGGGTGCTGAGTACGGTTGTTGACACTCACCAGGGTTTTGATTCGAAATAATTTACATACATGAGTTCACTCGCTTTCCAAACTAAACAGCTAATATAATATTAATAAGTTATTTATTGTTACAAATAAATGTACAGCTCAATTAACCCTGGCTCCTAAACTAGGCGTAATCTGTGCGTTTTTTTTTACTTTGAGTACAATGGCCTTTTTAGAAACAAATTTTAAGAATTTATTTTTAAAAGTGAGTAAATTTAAACACAAAATGAATATATAATTGTAAATGTGTGTGTTTGAGTGTGAGAGTGCATATATATTTATTTATTTTTATTTATTTATTTATTCTTCATTGCAAAGGGGACTTAATGCCTGTTAGCATTCTCGACCAGTCAACCTATGGTGTGGTGAAATTAAACACAAATATATGTATGTGGGTGTGTGTGTACGTAACTACGTGCGTGTGTGAATGTATTTATAAGTACGTGTCATATAGGCGTAGATAAGACATTTCAATATGCTAATATTAGCTAGAGCTACTACTTCTCTTCTTTTGATGCATAAAGAAAGAGAATGTAATCATTACGTTACATGCATAACTATATAATGCTCATTAGTCTGTACTAGATAACTGCACATCCGAGTACTTTTGAACCTAATTTCTTCGAAATGTTTTTATATAATTATAAAATAATCACGCCCTTCCCCGTACTTTGGTAGACAGCGATCGAGATAAGTTAAGTCATTCTAACCCAACTTTCACCAAAAACATTTTTTGGGACAAAGTGACAGGTGGTGAGCCTGTCGCCGTCTTTATTCTAGTTTTGATTCTTTATTCTAGTCTTCTAGGTTTGATTCCCGGAGGGGCCAATCTAGATAGCCACTCTTTCAGCATTGTCTCAAGTTTCTGCGTTAGTGATACCTTTGTTGTGTCCGAATCCATAACACAAGTGCTCTAGCTTCTTACTTTGGGATCGGAGCAATGTATGTGATGTTGTTCCTGTCTATGAATTTATTTACTGTATTTAAAGAATAAAAAAGAGTCTTATAGTATCTTGCCCCCACTAATATATCCAAGGATGGCGATTTATCGAAACCTATCAGCCCAAAATTAAGCAGACGGATCATGAGCATCAACGTGCTAGGTGCGATGTTTTACTTGCTAAATTTGGCGATTCTCCAAACCTATACTCTAACTGCAGCGAAACCTGGGTTTCCAGAAGAAGCATTAATGCATGTTGAATGCAGAGGAGATGCGATCTCTTCGTAAATGAGCGGCGCTACCTTGGCCGACCGAAAACGACACGAAGAGATTAGCAATGTGATAGGTTTGAAAGGCGACCTTATCTCTAAATTTGATAAGGGCGTGCTTCGATCGTTGCGTCTTCACGTTGAGAGAATGAGTGAAGACCGAATAGTGAAGAAAATATAAAACACGAAAGTTAATATTAAAAGGTACGCCGAGACTAACTTTGTGACCAAATTTCTCGAAGAGGGGAGGTTGACCTTCCCCTTGGATACATAGACGTGTTATGTATATATATAAAAATTTAAGGAAGGTGTATAAAGACTATCTTTTCCGTCAGGGACTGTGCATGAATATAAATAAAAATAAATAATAAATTATGTATATAAAAGGAATCTATTACACAATTTTTCGGTTATTCAGACCACAGTTATTCTTTATGGTTTGCCGAATAAATGTCGTCATCCACTTGGACTTATCGTTTTTGACTTTCGTCAAGATTAAAAAATAAGGGGAAATGGGTAACGGGAAGGAAAAAGGTTGCCGAAAGGAGGAGAAGGAGGGGATGAACACAGAAACTGGATGCCTCTACTTTACGTCGGTGAAAAGCGTGGTCTGTTCTGCAAAACTGTGCACCCGCCACGGTCGTGTCGTCCAATGCATGTAACAACAATAACAGCAGATCTGTATTTCGTGGGGATTTATCATAATTCAACCAGAATGTTTTATGACAGTTGAAATTAACGCGGTAAAAAAATAAAATAGATTGATTTATGTATGCACATTTGCTTCTTTGCACATGCAAATAAAAATATTTAGATGGATACCTTCTTCAACACGTACAAAGTCGCGGACAAAAGCTAGTAGCGCTGCAAGCGTTAAGTGGAACGTAATCAATGACAGTGACTAATAAGACTATTGTGACAGTTGATAATGCCAATGTCAATATAACTGTCATTTTAGTGTTCTTAAAAATATTTATATGCAGATGCAGAGGTGTTTTGAGTTTACATTCTATTATTTACAAAATATTTGATACTTTATAGTAATGGCATCTACTTCCAAAGATATTGTTGCCCCTAACGTTACCAATCAAGAAGACGTTGACAGTGATTTACAACCAGGCGCATGTCCTGAGAGCATTCTTAACCCTACAGACTCCTTCGAAGAATTCGAGTCAGAAATTAGCTCCAATCCTCAAGAAAGGCTTACTACTAAAAGTAGCACGATCAGTGAGATTCAAAGCGAAATCGGTGAATCTTCAAAAGATATAAAAACAGAGAAATCCTGCGACGATTTAAAAAGCAAAGATGTGAGTTTGTCACTTAATTTTCTTCTAAATTCTTCAATAACTATGAGATACAAAGTCCCAAATATAAAAAAAAAAAAATGAAACAGCTCCTTTTGTTTAGTTAGTTTCTAAATTGTTTCATTTATAATGTTTTATTATATCACATTGTCCCATCTGATAAATCTACAATAGATGTAGACTTTTCTACCGAAGATATATTCGATAAATAACTATTCAAACTTGAAGAATTTAAGATTAACATAGCTTTCAATAGAAAATCTTACATGGTTTTTAAAGCATGATTTTATATTATGTTTTTCAGGAGGCTATGTCTTCTTCAGCTAGCTGTTCTAATTTAACAGAGCAGAATGGAGAAGATGCTGCTAATGACAAATATGAATATTTACAATCTCCAGAATTGGTGAATAAAGAGAAACATGTGTTCATATTAAGCTCTGCAGGGAAACCAATATACTCAAGGTGTTTCATATTTAATTATTAATTAAACTTTTAAATAAAATGTTATGTACATGCTGCTCCAGATAGCTTATACTGAGGTTAAGAGTTACTACAAAAGTACTTAAGTACATTTTTTTTTTGGGTAAAAGTATCCTTTGTGGTAATTTACATTATTACCTATCCCAGCCTTTCAATATAGAAAATCACTCTTTCTATATTTACCTGTCCAGGAATTACAAAAATATCTTTGGTGGAATGTGGGTTGAAGGGACTTAATTGTTCTAGACTAGACCTCTGTCTACACCTGTATTGGGAATTGTATGAGGATATTTATTTTATATACGAAAGGGTAAATGAAAAATAAAATGTATCCCCTGGCCCAGATAATATGAAAAGGGGAAAATTACGACTTTGCCTATTCTGCCTACTTTTAGAATGGTGTGGAAAGATTGTGTTGCTCCAAAATACCATTTACACGCCTTCAAGTGTTTTTTTTTTTTGCAGTTTTATTGTTGTACTTGGCAAGATTTCCTAGATTCAGAATCTTCATATAAAAATTATAAAAGAATTTTGGCTTGCTTTGGTTGTCTTGTTCCTTATTGGACAAAATTTATTAAATTTTTGTTTTTTGGATCATATACATTTGGTCCCATAGGTTTTCAATGTAAAATAATTAACAGTTCTATGAAAAATGAACTTATGAAATAATTTTTTTTTATTTAACTATGTATTGATTGCCCTGTGGCACCACCTTCTTCCTTCCTGTGTGTGTTTTAAGAGTGAACTAGGGGGAACAGTCTTGATGGAAAATATTGACTAGACCTATCCCCTAAAAATTACAGATAAATGATAAAGAATTGAAATGTTTTCCTGCAACAACATTTTAATTATGTGGTGTTTTGTACTACAATTGCCAAGTCATATGCTGATTGTAATGATTATGACCAGTTAAGCCTCTGAACAGGAATAGACACATATCCAGCAATAGACTTTTATATATTGTCAAGTCAGTTAAATAATTCATTATATATGTATATATATTATTACAGAAATTTTTAACTTATCAATGTTTGCATTCTAGATATGGTAATGAAGATAAATTAGCTGGATTATGTGGAGTTATACAAGCACTTGTCAGTGTAGTTGAAGACCAAAACCAGGATATCTTAAGATCCATCATTACAAAAGACTGTAAAGCTGTATTTTTAGTAAAATGTCCATTAATATTAGTGGCGGTATCAAAATCCAATGAAAGTGAAACTCAGTTGGTGATGCAGTTAACGTAAGTGACTTTGACTAACAAATATCTCAGACAGGTTAATAGTGTAGTGTAGTAGTAGTATAAAATAGCGCAGAATTAATAATAAATTGTATGTTTAAACACATTATACATATCTTGTTCTATTTAGTAATTTCTCTAATTCATTACTACACATATGTATTTCTTAAATTTTAATCTGTTTCAATAGCCAAAAGGTTTGGTGATCAGAATTCGAGTTGAGTCACCCAAGTTAAATCCTCATTTGGTTTTTCAATTGATTACCACTTTCTGCTGAGATTACGAAGAAACAAAACACAATTTTAGATTGTGACATCTGAGATGGATATTGATGTCACATACCAGCAGGTGTTAGATTTCCTGGATGTCATAGTGGCCAATTAATATCTTACATGTCACAATTAAGTCGCTTATATGTCACAATTAGGTCTCTGCGGTCCTTTAGGTTTGTTAGTTTCAGCGCCACAAGTCGTTCCTCATATGAAAGACATTTAAGTATTTGAGGTAAGTATGGATTCCAAACTTGAAATGCATACTCTAAGATTGATCTTACATATGTTTTGTGGATTTTTAGCACCATTGAAGATGTAATTATACCAAAAGCTTTCCTGATGAGATATATGAGACTTTTAACTTTCTTAGTGATTGTCATTATAAATTTTTCCATTTTAAATCATCTGTTATCTTTACTCCGATGGTGGTATTTGTTCTGACTTTGATTAATGTAGTATTGTCAAACTTATAAGGTAGCGGGGATTTGTTTACCTATATGCAGTACAGTGTACTTTGACACATTAAAATAATTAGAAAATAAAAAAAAGAAATTTGGCAGGATATATGTATGGTACTCTAGTTTCCTCACTCAGTACAGAACATGCAGAAGCACCAGATGTTTCTACTTCACACCAATACTTAGGAATACTATGGAATTTAATTAAGCATACCAGCTCTTTCGTAAAAACCGATGCTTAGCTCTACCATGAAAAAATGTAATAAGATATATAATTTATACTTGTGATTGTTGACACTTGGTGAAATTGCATTGCATTAAAATTCATTGTTGAACACTTGTACACAATTCACTTTGTTTAATTCTTTATTAAATAAACAAAGTGAATTGTGTACAAGTGAATCATACCCTGATGATGCTGTAAGGGTAAACCGGTCGGTTAATTAGAAATAAGATATTGTACAATTTATAATACTTAAATATAAGAAATAATTTATAGCCGAGTGGTTGAGTTGCTCAGTCTAAATCAGGATACTGAGTTAGGTTCCCCATAGGGTCTGTCGAATCTTCACATTTTTTTTCCAATAATGGGGTAGACAGAGGTCTAGACAATAACGTCCTTTTGATCCACCTTTCAGAGAACCTATTTAGTACATTGAGACAGGTGATGAGCCTATCGCCATCTTAGTGTCCAAGCCATCTTAGTTTACATAGATAAATATACATATAAACATCCATGATTCCAGGACAAATATTCATATTCATCAGAGAAAAATTCATCACAGATTGCTCCTAGTGTAATTTGAATCTGGAATCCTTAGCTTTGAAGGTGGAGTTGGGTCAGATACTGGAGGAAGATAATTTAGAATAAACCAATAACTTATTTTCGAAACTTATGTACAAATTGTATTATTGGCATGAACACTAACACCACATGTCACATTGTCTCAAATAAGATCTAGAGGTCATGATCTAAAAATACTAACTGCATTTAAACACCCAAACCTGTGTCAAAAAAAATGTTTATTGCCACATTGATATAGCCAGGATTCGAACGTGGGACCTCAGAGCTCTTTTTTTTATAGAGAAAGGAGGCAAGTGAGCAGGTGGCTCACGTGACGGGAAGTGATTACCGCCGCCCATGAACACCGCTAACGGCAGCACATTCCATAAAGTGCAAGTGCGTTGCAGAAAATTCCGCGAAAAATGCACTGTGGTGGAATGCCAAGCATCAAGGTGGTGTTGATGAAATTTTTGACTATGCCGTAAGGTACGATGGTGAAATTCAGCAACTGGGATTATTCCGAACATTTCCTCGGAGCACTCCCCGTAGTAGATCTTATAAAAATGCAAAGTGATGCAACATCTCTTCGCAAAGCCAGGGGATCTAGCCGATCAGACGGGACTTGGTCGTCGACGATTCGAACCGCTCTTCGTTGGACACGGGCAAATGAAAGGAGCTGACACCGGGATCTCATCAGTTCAGGATGAGAACAGTACTCCATGTGCAGCGGAATCTGCGCCTTATAAAGTTGAAACCGGTGGGCCGGCATGAAGTACTGTCGTGCTCTACTGAGCACGCCAAGCTTTTAGAGGCCAATGATTCCGATGCTGGCTGAGGCAACTAGGGGAATGCTCTCAAAACGAGGTGATACGACGAATGGTTTCTTTTAGCGGTAAACGCGCAAACTTGTGTCTTTTAGGGTTGAACTGGACTAAATTTAGTTGGCCCCAGTCCGAGATTTTGTCTAACAAAATCTCGACTTCAGACACAAGCTTGTTCCGGTACTCGTCGTCGTGTTCTTGAGAAATATTGTCACGGCCGGTATATAGGGCATCACCAGTGCTCTTCGCAAAGCCAGGGGATCTAGCCGATCAGACAGGACTTGGTCGTCGACGATTCGAACCGCTCTTCGTTGGACACGGGCAAATGAAAGGAGCTGACACCGGGATCTCATCAGTTCAGGATGAGAACAGTACTCCATGTGCAGCGGAATCTGCGCCTTATAAAGTTGAAACCGGTGGGCCGGCATGAAGTACTGTCGTGCTCTACTGAGCACGCCAAGCTTTTAGAGGCCAATGATTCCGATGCTGGCTGAGGCAACTAGGGGAATGCTCTCAAAACGAGGTGATACGACGAATGGTTTCTTTTAGCGGTAAACGCGCAAACTTGTGTCTTTTAGGGTTGAACTGGACTAAATTTAGTTGGCCCCAGTCCGAGATTTTGTCTAACAAAATCTCGACTTCAGACACAAGCTTGTTCCGGTACTCGTCGTCGTGTTCTTGAAATATTGTCACGGCCGGTATATAGGGCATCACCAGTGCTCTTCGCAAAGCCAGGGGATCTAGCCGATCAGACAGGACTTGGTCGTCGACGATTCGAACCGCTCTTCGTTGGACACGGGCAAATGAAAGGAGCTGACACCGGGATCTCATCAGTTCAGGATGAGAACAGTACTCCATGTGCAGCGGAATCTGCGCCTTATAAAGTTGAAACCGGTGGGCCGGCATGAAGTACTGTCGTGCTCTACTGAGCACGCCAAGCTTTTAGAGGCCAATGATTCCGATGCTGGCTGAGGCAACTAGGGGAATGCTCTCAAAACGAGGTGATACGACGAATGGTTTCTTTTAGCGGTAAACGCGCAAACTTGTGTCTTTTAGGGTTGAACTGGACTAAATTTAGTTGGCCCCAGTCCGAGATTTTGTCTAACAAAATCTCGACTTCAGACACAAGTTTGTTCAGGTACTCGTCGTCGTGTTCTTGAGAAATATTGTCACGGCCGGTATATAGGGCATCACCAGTGCTGTCGTCTGCATAGCAATAGATGTTACTAATTTATAACAATTCATGCAGAAGAAACAGGGTTGGCGATAGCACACAGGCTTGAGGGACACAAGCATTCACAGACTTGAGTCCGAGCATGCACCGTCAATTACGACCTTGATGGCCCGGTCTGTGAGAAAACTAGTGACTCAATTACAAAATTTCTCAGGAAGCCCATATGACGGAAGCTTCGTGAGAAGCGCTTTGTGCCATACCTGATCAAAGGCTTTCGCTATGTCCAAACTAACTGCTAGGACACAAGGTGAGGTACACAAGAAGATCACCAGCTGAGCGACGCTGACGGAAGCCATACTGGCGGTCACTAATCAACTGGTGCTCCTCTAAGTACCTTAAGAGCTAACAGTGGACTCCATTATTTTGGAGAACAAGGAACGATCACGATCGGTCTGTAGTTTCCCGGATCTGAGCGATCGCCTTTCTTACAGATCGGGTGCACCAAAGCTGTCTTCCGTGTCATCGGGACGACGTCTTGAGAGTAGGAGTACCGAAAAAGACGAGTTAGAACCGGTGCCAACTCTGGAGCACACATCCTCAGCACAATAGGGGATACCATCGGGTCCACTCGACTGCTGGATGTCCAGGAGAGAAGTGCTTTTCGCACTGAGCTCTGAAAAAAACCAGATGTCCGGCATAGAGCACTCACTGCACGGGATGGTCGCCCCTGTCATCGAGAGTTGGACGCAAAAGAGAACCAAGAAGATCGTCTTTCTCTTTTTGCGTCATGGGCCAGCGAGTTGTCCTCCCTGTGCAAAGATGGTAGTGATGGCTGACAGAAATTTCCATGGACAGCCTTGGCGAGGGACGAGAACGCACGAGTTCCCGAAGGAAGATGGACTAGTTTCTCGCCAATTCGGCCAATGTGCTCGGACTTTGCCGCAGTAATTACTCTTTTCATGGACCTGGCGGCAGAGTTATACTCCTTCTTAAAAACGCTAGTTTTTGAATCCCGAGACGCCGATGCTTTAACCCAGGCCCGGTAGCACTGCTGCTTTTGGCGAGATGCCATTGTGCAGGTGCCACCAAATCAAGGCTTTGATCTACCACCAATGGGCACCATAGAGGAAGGAACGAAGATTACCATTCTTTAGATCTCCACATCGGTGACGGAATTTGCAACGGCGTCGGGATTATCTAGCGAGAACAAACTTGCCCCCATGGGTAGGATGCAAAGAAAGACCGCATCCCTTCCCAATCCGCCGACCTATTGTGCCAAACACGGCGGTGGCCTGCAGATCGCGACCACAATGGGCATATGAAGGGCACTCTACTTCGAATCAGGCAGTGGTCCGATGAACCCAAAGGGGCATCGACGGAGACCACATAGCCATCCGGATGAGAGGTCAGCAGAAGATCCAGCAGGAAAAATGTATCATCCTCCACATCCGGAACCCGCGATGGCGAAGTAACCAATTGTGTCAGATCATATGCTAAGGCAAAGTCATAAACAGATCTCCCCGCATGATCAGTGGTTCGAGATCGTAGCCATTCGGCGTGGTGGGCGTTGAAGTTGCCGAGTACCACGAGTGTGCGGATGGGATCTGTCCGGGATCTTTTTGCTACGTTTACGAGGGGCAGCCTGAGCATCCACGCTCAGGCAGTGATTGGTTGCCCGAGCGCGGGTGCCGAGAGGGAGATACCCCCTGGGGTAGATTTTTTTCTTCCACTACCATGTTTTGGGGGAGGGGGGTGTGTGGGCCTCCGGTTACCTGCACTCACCAGACGAAACGCAGAAGTTTGTTAAACTTCTACTTTACGCCGGTATTCAGCGAGGTCGTGGTACTTCCCCGGTCGAGCCGTCCCATTCATGCTACAACAAAAGCTGATGCGTGGCTCTACCACTGTTAAAATTTACCGCACATTCCTACGTATCTTAATTTTTGTAGGAGGTTTCTAGTAGGGACTTTATCAGACTCTTTTTTGTAATCCAGATTAATGACGTCAATAGCTTGTACGTCGGTAACATTAAACAGTTTTGTCCTTGACGACAAATGTAACCATAAATTTGATATTCTGGGGCGGTGTGGACAAAAACCATACTGTTGTTCTGGAATAATTCGGAGTCCTGTTAGAAAATCACGCAAGCTTTTGACAATGACTTTTTCCATAGCTTTGCATATTACGCTTGTCAAGCCTATAGTAGATCTATAATTGGAAGGCTCCAGTATACTTCCGTTTTTGAAAATAGGTGTATTCCATAAGTCTGGTAAAACACCACTTTCATATGATGTCTGCATTATTTATGCGTATTATTTAGTAATGTCGCACTTCTGTAAGATCGAGACAGGAATGTTATCTGAATGAGTTATGAAATGTTATCTCCTGGTGAATGTGAATGAAAAAATAAATCAAGCAATCAAGGAAATGAAACCGGATTTCTTTGATTTCATGACTTACTTTTTCTTTCATAAACAGTATATCCAAAATGAACTCCTCTATTCTGAGACGTGTATCTAAGGTAAACTGACCATGCGGTTCTATTTGAGACACATGTTAAGTGATCTGCTGATGCCTTAGCAATTTCTTGGCGATGAGTCACAGTATATACTTGGCAATTTTATAAAACTGATGGTATTCTAACCTTTGATGTTATTTAATGTAGGATAAAAAATTCTTTGGTCCACAATCGACTATGTTGTTTCATATCTAATACGATTTAAAAATTGTTAAGATGTCTGTATACCTCAGTATTGTGAATGGCTTGAAGATATTTTTTATATATTTCTAAGTCTTTTACTTCTAATTACTATTTTTGTACATGCAATGCAAATGCTATGGCAGGCCCGAACCTGCGAAGTTATGTTACGCAGTCCGCACCCTAAACCTATTGGGCTATTGACAGTTACTACTATTGTTTCCACTATCTCCATATTCTTATATTAATATATTAATCCATTATTGATAATCGTTTTTTTATTTCAGATATGCTTTCAACCAAATTGTATCCATCTTGACCCTAACACAACTAAATAGGATATTTGAACAGCGTCGCAACTACGACTTGAGGAGACTCCTTGCAGGCGCAGAAAGACTAATAGACAACCTCCTAATATTTATGGAAAAGGACCCTGCGTTCTTATTGGGAGCTGTCAGGTGTCTTCCACTACCAGAAAAAGCGCGGGAAAATATAACAAATGTTATAATATCAACGTGCAACAAAATAAGGGATTTGGTATTCGCAATAATGATAGCTGGAAACCAATTGATAACATTGGTTAGGATGAAGAAGTACACATTGCATCCGTCCGATATACATTTGCTGTTTAATTTGGTAAGGAGCTCGGAGTCCTTTAAGACGGCGGAGAGTTGGACGCCCATTTGTCTTCCTAAGTTTGATGCCACGTAAGTAAAACTTAAGTAAAGTTAAGTAAAACTGGGGTAGATAGCCGTCCGGACAATTAAGTCCTTTCATCACACCTTTCAACGATGATATTTTTTTGGACTATGTGACAGATGGTTAGACTGTTGCCGTATTTATGTCCAAGCCATCGATATAATGGACACGATAGCCGAATGATTGGATAATTAGAATATGAGTCAAAAGAATAGAGTTCGATACACATGTGAGGTTTCATACCAATGAGTTTTTTCAAAATTTATGTACGAATTTTATAGTTGTTGGTTTCAATTAACAAAGGAAATCAACTCGATACTTATAAGTTTGCATCTAATAATATATATGAATAATATATGAATGGCTATTTATCATATGTATCTCTCATAAATACATACATACATACCGGCCTGTTAAAGTCCACTGCAGGACATAGGCCTCTCCCATAGGGAGTATTTGCCATAATCGCCACGCTTGGCAAGCCGATTAGCGATAGTGGACCACTCGCATCGCAGCACCTTGAACGCTGCTGTCCATCTTCGATCTGATAATTTCGGTCTGATATTTTCAGAGATGGTTATCTCGCCACCTATTGTTTGCCATATCGATATTCAAGGCTTTTTCCCTTAATCGCCTCTTACTATTACTTTTTACTATTAAGGTTATTTTATTAAAAATGATTATAGCGCTAAGGAATAGCAAAATTAAAAACGAAATACGCAATGCATAACCAAAAATTAAAAAAAATGTCTACAAAAATTACTAGCGCAATAATACTCATGAGAGCTTTATTATTAATTTAAATAAAAATAAAATTTCAGAGGTTTTCTTCATGGGCACGTTTCTTACATATCCGAAGACTGTCAAGCCTGCTTACTCCTCCTCACGGTTCAAAGAGACGCCTTCTACCCTCTGTCGCAAGCGAAACACACTATAGCGGAGAAATTGGAGAAGTTAAAATGCATTGGCGCTATAAACGACGCCCTAAATCGAAGCAAAGACTTGCCGACCACAAATCCACTAAAGCACATAGGAATTCCGATTATAAGACATTTTATGTATAAATGTAAATCAACCGCGCAACTGTTTACTTCTGATCCAATAAGCTTGGATAGATTACAGGATTACAGAATCATGCATAAAGAAGGTGGTGATATTACAGTGAAGAAGATTGAGAAACTGTCGGATATAGATTATGTGAAGAATTACAGGAGGTTTTCTAATCAAATACATTGTGCGACTGTTCCGGCTAAGTTTATATTTAGATCAAATTCTCAAGATACTATTCTAGCATGGGTGAGTTGTATTCTTAATTTTTTTTTTCAAGCAATTTCTTATAGGGGTAGACAGTGGTCTAGACAATGAAGTCCTTTCAAACCACCTTTTGCTGAAGTTGATTAGATGCAATTTGATAGGTGGTGAGCTCATTATTGCCTTAATGTCCAAGGCAGTATATATAATAATACAATAGCCTTACATAGATACATAGGTAAGTATTTATATATATATATATATATATATATATATATATATATATATATATATATATATATATATATATATATATATATATATATATATATATATATATATATATATATATATATATGTATAATTATACAAAACTAAACATCCATGGCGTTTCGAACCAGCAACATTTAGTAATTTATATTTATATATTTTAACTTTATATTTAATTTAAGCCAATTACATTTTCAAGGCTTTTCCCTTAGTCGCCTCTTACAACATCCATGGGAAAATAAAAAAAAATATCTTCACGCAATTCCCAATACAGGGGTAGACAGAGGTCGAGTCTAGACAATTAATTCACCTCGACCCACCTTCCACCGAAGATATTTTCGGGACAACGTGACAGGTGGTGAGCCCGTCGCCGTCTTTATGTCCAAGCCAACTATGTTCGTACATAAGTTTTTGAAAACCCCATTGGTACGAGCCTACCAACTGGGGATCGAACTCGTGTCTATTGACTCGAAATTCCGACCGCCCAACCACTCGGCTATCGTGACTTCATGGGAAAATAGATGGTTATAATATACCGCCGATATCTCGAAACATGTGAACGACACACGTTTAAAAACTATGAAGCATTCTATATATTACAGATTACAAACGGTTTCGAATTGTACGTCACATTTGATCCGTTGGTGGAGAAGGAACAAACAAAAAAGGCGGTCGATCACTTGCTACAGTGGATCAAACGCGAGGAGAACAGGATATTTATAATGAACGCACCAACATTCTAGCAGAAGATCAGTGTTACAATAACCGGTATCATTAAAAACTCTATAACAAGAAAAACTTGTGTTGAGAATTAGCTAAAGTGGTTTTTATTCAAGATGTTAACAAAAGTTTTATATTTGAAATAAAACTGTAATTTGCGGATTTTATTTTGTTTTATTTAGGTTTTTTTTACCCGAAACAACTAAATAAAACGCAATAAAATCTGTAAATAATTGTGTTAGCTCAAATTTAGTATTTGCGTAATTGCAAGGAAGAAGTGATGTAATGAATAATTACCAAATAAGTATATTTTCTTATGTAATTGTTAAAGCTTTAATATATTACATATATTTTTTTATCCACCACATTTGGATATAGTTGTAGACTTTAAAGATCATATCTGTTGTGTTTTAGGGAATCGAATATAGTTTATTGATATTAATAATGTTAATAAGAATATTTTCTTTCATTATTTGGTTAATATAAATTTGTTTCTGTTATAAAAATGGCATTAGTATGTATAATTCTTTGAGTAGTATCCTAAAGTGAAATCTCGTCACAACAACAAGAAAAATCAAAACAGTTTTGTTTTTCATCATAAACTTTATCTACTATATTAATATTTTTGTACACATAGGCTTTGTGATTTTTAATTTTTAATTTAATATTCATTTATATTAATTTATAGCCAATAACGATTAATGTTTTTTGTTCCTTTTATTATTTGAACATTATTTTTAGAACTGTTATTGTTGGTTCTTGTGAATATTCATTTTGTGCTGAAAGTGTAAAGTACTTATAAAAAAGAAACAATTTTTGTATGTTAAAAAAGTTCCACCTAAAATTACTGTACTGATTTTGACGGCACTTTCATTAGCAGATAGCTGATATTATATATAAAAAAAAAATCTTCACGCAATTCCCAATACAGGGGTAGACAGAGGTCCTTCCTTCCACCGAAGATATGTTTGGGACAACGTGACAGGTGGTGAACCCGTCGCCGTCTTTATGTCCAAGACAACGATATGAATCGTACATAGGTTTTTGAAAAAACCCATTGGTACGAGCGGACCGTCTAGGGATAGAAGTTGGGTCTCTCGACACGAATTTTGATCATGCACTACTTGGCCATCGTGACTTATATTTTTAAAGAAATATACAATATAATAGTGGGCGGCTAATAAACAGTAGAATAAAGACACCGTAGATATCAAAAGCTACACACAGAATTACTGTTTACAATATTAGTCATTGATGGCTTGAGTAAATGTAGTATGTTGTGCATTGTACATTGTAAGAAACACTCGGTGCAAAAGCACTCAAAAATATAAAATTCTAATACACATAAAATGGGGTCACCGGTGATAGGTATCACATCCCAAATAAGCTTCGGCGGAAATTACATCATGAGGACTTCATTGTCTAGATCTTTGCCCACCCAGTATGGGAAATTGCGTGAAGATATATTTTTGAGATATATAAGCCAGTTTTGTTATCAATTATTTTATCTTAATTTGAATTATTAAAGATTTAACACTGTTTATCTTTCTTTGTAAAATAATATACACAAAAACCGACATTATAATGGGAGGAGAGAGGGAGCTAGTAAGGAGTAAGTCTGTCTCACTTCTTGCCTGCCGTCCTATCTTTTCGTAATTAGTCGAAGTGTGATAATTTTTAAACGATTCAAAAAAAAATTTACAATTCTTCGCTCGTTCGGTCTAATAGTATGTACGTATGAAATCTTGAACAATAAAACATTACATATGTGGATCATTGGATCCACACATACGTTAATTGATATTGATCAAACATATTTGTTAAAGTAAAATAACGTAAGTTATGCTCAAACTGGACAATATTTTAGTTGAGAATAGTTATGTTTCAAGGTCTTGTCTGTAATATTGGAAGCCATGTTGAAAATGTTTTCATTATTGCGACAACTACTGGCTGTATTTTACATATATAAATTTAAATATTTCTCGTATATCCTGTTTGCTTAGTTGGCGTATTTTTAGTAACATCTCTATTTACTTAAAATTATGAAATCAAATTAGTATTATTTAAATATTTCAATCACTAGTAAATACTCTGGCTCGAACTCGGGTCTCTTAACTCGAACTCCGATCACCCAGCCACTCGGCTATCGTGATTTTATAATATACATTTCTTTAACCACTATTTAAATTTTAATCAATATTATATATATTGAGCAATATAACATTTTTTAATAAAAAATTATTTAATTTTTTCGTTTAAATTATATGAATTTTCTGAAAGTCACGATAGCCGAGTTGTTGGGTGGTCGGAATTTGGTGGCAGTACCAATGAGTTTTTCAAAAACTTATGTACGAAATTCATCGTTGGCTTGGACATAAAGACGGCGACGTTCTCACCACCTGTCACATTGTCCCGAAAATATCTTCGGTGGAAGGTGGGTCAAAGGGACTTAATTGTCTAGACTTGACCTCTGTCTACCCCTGTATTGGGAATTGCGTGAAGATACATACATTACATACAATTTTCTGAAAAAAAGAAACCTTTTTCTGTAAATGATGAATTTCTGGTATTTATTTCATAAATTTGGAATGTAAAACACCCTCTAAAGGTTTCCCAGATAGCACTGCATAAATTTCTATATATTTAAGATTGACTTATTTAAAGTAACAATATAAAATGTACTAATAATTTTTTTAAAGATCGTATAGTCTCCCCGCGATACAAATCGTCTTATACTAATATGGATAACCGATTGAATACTCATTTTCTATCATGCGTTTACAGTTCTTTGAAATCCTCTTAATCTTCTTCTCTTCTCGGGTTCTTTCGATATCTGGTAGAACATTTGTAACTACTTACTTGTTAGATGCCCATTGAAAAATTGTTTTAACTATATATACTACCATACCTATTGATATTAGAATTGAAATTTTTATATTGTAACTCAGTCTGTTTGTATCTATTGTGATGAAATTTAGTATGGCGATAGTGAAACCCGAATTATCTTTTGATTAACTTATGATACTTTTCTCTCGGATTTTTTAGCGACAGAGGGCCACATGGCCCTAATAAAAAATGACACTATACATACAGCTTTGATCTTCTGGGTTCGATTCCCGGTGGGGTCAATATAGAAAACCCTTTTTTTACATTTTCTCGGGTATGGTTGTTTGTGGTACCTTCGTAGTTTGTAATTCCATAGTACAAGTACTTAAGCTACGTTGGGATCAGAGCAATGTATGTGATGTTGTCCCTATCTATGTATATAAAATGGTATAATAGAATTCCATATTATATATAATCTTAATTACCCAATCGCAACAATATCGTGGGTAGTTTTTCTTGTCCCAAATATATGTAATAGTCTTATATGTTGTTTAGATTAAATGTAATAAAAATGTGATGTCACGGATCTGTAAATATGTATTTAAGATTAAAACAGTACCTACTTCAGATACTACAGCTATGTACATATTTCCTAGAGTAGATAGATGTAAAATGTTACCTAGTGTTTTACTTCAATTTATTGCGGCAATAAAAACGGAGACAATTTTACATGGTTAATTTTAACGTTGGTTAGGAAATTGAAGAAAAAAAAAACACTGAAATTATGTGAGTATTAATTTAGAAGTGGACAAGATTAAATTGTGGGGCTGCTGTAAAATGCTGTATTTATCGCAGGCATATAGGTAATGCAATGTTCACGAAACTGAGATTTTTAATTATACAGTTGTAAATATATTTAATAAAACTTTAAAATCGCTAACTAATTTTTATTGTTATCCTTTAAAGCCTTCTATCCTTATCGCCATTCATGTTAAAGCTAATGGTACAATATCTTTGAATATAAATATATGTTTACATAGATAAATATATATAAATGCACATAAAAGTCTATGACTCGAGTACGAGTATAAACACGCAAAATTCATGACACAAATGTTTGCCCCTAGCGAGATTCGAACCCGCAACCCTCAGCTTCAAAGGCAGAGTCACTAACAACTCGGCTATCTGCTTTTAAAACAATTAAATCTAAGTGAATTCACTTCACATCAAGAAAATAAATAAGAAATGTAGTTTCAAATTACCTGCATTATTTTTTTTATAGCAAAGAGAGGCAAACGAGCAGGCGGCTCACGTGATGATAATTGATTACCGCCGCCCGTGAACACCCGCAATACCAGAGGCATAGCAGGTGCGCTGCTGCCCTTAGAGTGTCGTCCCCACAGAATTGGGGGAGGGGGGTGTGTGGGCCTCCGGTTACCTGCACTCACCAGACGAAACGCAGAAGTTTGTTAGACTTCTACTTCACGCTAGTATTCTGTGAGGTCTTGGTACTTCCCCGGTCGAGCCGGCCCATTCATGCAACAACAAAAGCTGATGCGTGACTCTACCACTGTTAAAAACCTACCGCTGTTATTTTTTTTACTATTAAGGGCAATATCAGCTATACAACAATCAAGCTATACAAAACAACTGTTTCGGCGCGGCTAAGGTTTAACCCCTAACTATTTTATTATATAAATATAAATACAAATACGGATAGTATTTGTATTTATATTTATATACATTATGTAATAAAAAAATATATAAATATCTTCACGCAATTCCCAATACTGGGGTAGACAGAGGTCGAGTCTAGACAATTCCCTTCAACCCACCTTCAACCGAATATATTTTCTGGACAATGTAACAGGTGGTGAGCCCGTCGCCGTCTCTATATATTATGTATATTGTATACATTATGTATATTGTAATTTGTACGATTGTGTAAAAAAAATGATGCACAGAATGTTTCTTGGGTCATAAACACGGGATAGGCACTGAGTCTTTATTCAACCTTATCACTTAAATGAAATACAAAATTGTTTTACTATATTTATTTTCCCTTATACTAATATCTGCCACTCCTATCTCGTCTTCTATCACCGTCGTGTCTGTCTCTGTCTCTCCTATCTTTTTCTCTTTCTCTTTCGCGTTCTCTTGCTCGATCTCGCTCTCGCTCTCTTTCCTTTTCCCTTTCTTTTTCTCTTTCTCGTTCCTTCTCCCTTTCTCGTTCTTTTTCCCTTTCGCGTTCCTTTTCCCTTTCTCTCTCTCTTTCTCGCCTTCGATCGCGCTCCCTACTCCTAGAGCGTTCTCTTTTTCGGTCTTTATCGCGCCGGTCTCTGTCACGTGATCTGAAAACAGTTAATAGGTTAGTTTACCCTTACTATTATTATTATTTCTAACATATGAGAAATCATGACAATAAAATTATGTTATACTTTATAATTTGAAAATTAAATAAAATAAAAAAAATGCTGCATCATGTATTACAATCAATCTATTGAATATGTTATGGATAGGGTATTTTGAATATATAAAAACTATTGGGTTTTCAGTGTAAAATTAAATTTAACTTTATTGTACACCAAACATAAAAATCACGTAAGGAAACTGTACAAGTGATCTTTTTACATTTGAATGGACAGGAAAAAGGCACTGGTATTCATATAAATAGACAAAAAAAAACAAAAGAGATATTACATACACAAATATTACATATGCTTACATACATATATAATCATGAATGAAAAATAGAAGAACAATTAGATGCATATATATTAATACTTATGAAACTGTATAGTACATAGAAAAAAATTTAAGATATTAATTTATCAGTGATTTATTTAGATAGTGTTCTGCAACTTGAAACTTTATTTTTTATATAATAGAGCATTTGAGTTTGGTTGATAGAGTGAAGGAATAACTACAAAAACTGTGGAATGGATTGGTGTGGTTTATTTGCGTGGTAAAGTTGAGAATAGTAGTAATAGAGATTGCGCAAGCAAAATTTTAGCGGTAGTCAGAAGGAAGTTTGGCAGTTGTTGCAAAGGTCTTTCAGCTTACTCATGTCAATTGAGGCCCTATGATAAATGCGTGCCCATGATTACACCTGAGTTTTTAATAGTTTCCCACAACTCTATAACAGTTCCATCAAACACAATGTGAGGGAGTCAGGCCCAGTCAATTTTTAACATTTTTTTACATTTTTTTTTATATAGAAGGGAGGCAAACGAGCAGGCTCACGTGATTAACGCCGCCCATGAACATCCACAATACCAGAGGCATAGCAGATGCATTACCTCCGGCCTCTCAGAAAGGTATAGGCTCTTTTCTTGAAGGTCCCTAAGTTGTCCGGAAAAAATGCTGATGGCAGAACATTCCATAAAGTGCAAGTGCGTGGCAGAAAATTCCGCAAAAAACGCACTGTGGTGGAATGCCAAAGCATCAAGATGGTGTTGATGAAATTTTTGACTATGCTGTAAGGTTCGATGGTGAAATTTAGCGGCTGGGATTAATCTGAACAATTCCTCGAGCACTCCCTGTAGTAAATCTTGTAAAAAATGCAAAGAGACGCAACATCTCTTTGCAATGCCAGGGGATCTAGCCTATCAGATAGAACATGGTCGTCGACGATTCGAGCCGCTCTTCGTTAGATACGGTCAAATGGAAGGAGCTGACACACCGCCCAGAGATGCGAACTGTATTCCATGTGCGGCCGAACCTGCGCCTTATAAAGTTGCAAGCGGTGGGCCGGCGTGAAGTACTGTCATGCTCTACTGAGCATGCCGAGCTTCTTAGAGGCCAATTTGGCCTTCCCTTCCAAGTGACCGCGAAACTGAACAACTAGGGGAGTGCTCTCAAAATGAGGTGACACAACAATGGGTTTCTTTTTAGCGGTAAACGCACAAACTTGTGTCTTTTTAGGGTTGAACTAGACTAAATATACATTCTTGACATCTTTGATCTGCCTATAGCTATTGCCCCAGTTTACTTTAAGACCATCGAACTTACTCCACTCAAGAATACATTGCAAATTAGTGTAAATTGAGGCAGTAGCTTTAGTTAAACATTTAATTGGAGCCCCTGCCTCATCTGTAAAGTTATGAGCAATGATGGAGTTAATGAATATTGCAAAAATAAAAGGTGACAAAATGTCACCCTAAGAAACATTGGCAGTCATTGGACACTCATTGGAGAATGGCGATGCGAATATGTATAAATGTTGTAGGAGATATGTTAAGAGAGATATCATCAGTAATTTTAAGGAGAGCAATGGAAGTGCTGGGACCTGGGCAGAAACAAAGGTTATTTGTGTTTAGAAAGGTGCAAAATTGCTGCTGAATGAGGCACTTGAGAACTTTGAAGAGGTATGGAGAATTAAAATTAGTGTTGTGCTGAAAGATTATAATAATATCTTCACTCATAGTCCCTGATGGGGTAGCTAGAGGGAACAGATCACAAAGTTTCATGATCCATACATACCTCTTTCTTTCAAATTCATGTTTCTCTACATACATGTATAAGAAATTATCATTTTGAAATAGCTTCAATTTGTACATCTTAAAAAATAGATCTTTAGTACATATCATATCATGTGATACATACTAAAGTCAAAGCTATTTGCATGTGATTCCAAGCACTAAAAACTCAACAAATTGTAAACACCAAGTGTTGTAAATTAGAAGTGTTTTCAGCTGCTACTTAGTGTCCTTACTAAAGTCTCTAAAACTCAAAAGTTAAACACACAACACTGTAGTAACATAAATTTTAATCATTCATACTATTAATTACTTATACATACATGACTTCATTAATGAAATGTCTTCATTAAACATATTAACTATAACAAAATAGATTGGGATACATGTGAGCCAGCTAATAAAACAATTGGGTTATAACCATTTGGTTATATAGTATATTTACTTTATAACAATGAATGTATATCATACCTGTCTCTTCTTCTGTCTCTGTCACGTCTATCCTTTTCCCTTCTGTTTTCTTTGGTTTCGATATCTATATTCTCTTCGTCTGATGGCATATCTTCATCTAAATCATCATCCAGAGCTGATATTTTTGGCTCTAATTCATTATTTTCCTCTAATATGTGTCTCTTTTGAATCCTTGGCAATATAACATCACATAAACGCTCTTCTCGGAGTAATTCATCAATAAACTCGTCCATATGAACTAATTCAAACTGTCCCTCACGATTCTGTCTTCGTAATTTCCTATTATCATTGTAAAGTGGTTCCAAATACTTGTAGCAATCAACCGACGTTCCTGTAAGTCTCATGTAAAATGCACCCAAAGCGCGTACATATTTAAATTCCTCATTTTTTATAAACTCTACTACAATATCCTTTTCAGGTTGTATTTGTAGCATTTTTAACACTAAACATAGAAACGGAGTAGGGTAAATGAAGCCACCATGCACACCTCTTTCTTTCAAATTCATGTTTCTCTACATACATGTATAAGAAATTATCATTTTTGAAATAGCTTCAATTTGTACATCTTAAAAAATAGATCTTTAGTACATATCATATCATGTGATACATACTAAAGTCAAAGCTATTTGCATGTGATTCCAAGCACTAAAAACTCAACAAATTGTAAACACCAAGTGTTGTAAATTAGAAGTGTTTTCAGCTGCTACTTAGTGTCCTTACTAAAGTCTCTAAAACTCAAAAGTTAAACACACAACACTGTAGTAACATAAATTTTAATCATTCATACTATTAATTACTTATACATACATGACTTCATTAATGAAATGTCTTCATTAAACATATTAACTATAACAAAATAGATTGGGATACATGTGAGCCAGCTAATAAAACAATTGGGTTATAACCATTTGGTTATATAGTATATTTACTTTATAACAATGAATGTATATCATACCTGTCTCTTCTTCTGTCTCTGTCACGTCTATCCTTTTCCCTTCTGTTTTCTTTGGTTTCGATATCTATATTCTCTTCGTCTGATGGCATATCTTCATCTAAATCATCATCCAGAGCTGATATTTTTGGCTCTAATTCATTATTTTCCTCTAATATGTGTCTCTTTTGAATCCTTGGCAATATAACATCACATAAACGCTCTTCTCGGAGTAATTCATCAATAAACTCGTCCATATGAACTAATTCAAACTGTCCCTCACGATTCTGTCTTCGTAATTTCCTATTATCATTGTAAAGTGGTTCCAAATACTTGTAGCAATCAACCGACGTTCCTGTAAGTCTCATGTAAAATGCACCCAAAGCGCGTACATATTTAAATTCCTCATTTTTTATAAACTCTACTACAATATCCTTTTCAGGTTGTATTTGTAGCATTTTTAACACTAAACATAGAAACGGAGTAGGGTAAATGAAGCCACCATGCACACCTCCTACATATCGTAATTCCATCGCTTTGTCTACGAGCAATTCCGCTGTTAGGGCAAAACATTCTTCTTTCCAATATTTAGAATCGTATATACGCGATCTTATTATCTTTTCAACCAGGTACTGAGGATTTGTACCACGAATTGATTTCGCGTCTTTTACCGTCCGATTCGCCATTTTTCCGTCAACCCGCCGTAGCAGGATTTATTTTTGACATTGACGTTGAGTAGTAGACAGTGTTACCAGATTTGAAAAGTTCTTAGTAAGTTACAATGTAGTAAGTTACAAATTTTTAACATTATTTTTATCCGCAACACAACTCCATTTTACAGCAAGAATTATACAACTGATGTTAATTTATTCAAAATGTATTTAATTGCTGATTTTAACAACCACCATGTTATGAAGGGCTTATACAAATCTGATGCATTTTCATAGTTACTGTAAGAAGTTTATAATGACTACAACAATTGTGTCCTGAATGATGGATATCCTACAAGAAGAACCTCCTTCCCCAAATCCTAAATATACAGTCGATCTTTCGATATGTTCCCCAAATTTAGTTTCTTGCAGTAACTGAAATACTTTTGATTCTACATTTCGAAGATACCACTTTTCAATCCGAATAACTTTATCTAATGGATGCATTCCATCTACAACACCATCTCCTCTATCTAAATTCAATCTTTCAAGAGCCAACTGAGAGGAATTTGCTTCAGATACTGAAGTTAGGATCTTCTTTCAATACCTTTCTTTATCTCATTTATCCCCTTTTCATTTCATTCTTAAATGAATCAGCCTTTAAGTCTACTCCTGCAAAAAATTCCTTTAACCACAAAATTTCCTCTCTTCCAAGGTGGGATTCAGACTGCTCTGAAATAGTAAAAAAAACGTTGAGTAGCTGAATAGCAATATTCTCAATCAATATCAACAGAATTTTTTTATTATCAAAATATAGCTGCCCTAACCCAAAAACTTCTGTCTGAGAAGAAAAAAAGGGATCGAAAAGAAAAAATCCCTCATTCCTTTTTATCCAATATGGACCCACAACTAAAACAATATTTTCAAGATATTATCAATGTTATCTTTTTAACTGGGATAATTTCTGGCATCTAATTATCGCCCAATAGTCATCCCCTCAACCCTATTAAAAACTATGGAACATCTTGTTAAAAAACCGTCCAGATTTGAATTCTTGAAAACAGAGGAAACATGTCAAAGACTCACTTTGGCTTCAGGAAAGGTTTAAGCACTATTTTAAATATCAGACTTGCATTTTCTAAAAATTTATTTCTTGTAGGAGTCTTTCTGGACATGTGAACAGATGAACTTGCTAGAGGCGGATGTAGTACCCATTCGGTGGGATCGAAACCCAACCTCTACCCTTTGGCCTCGTTTGATTCCAGGTATTTATCCATTCTAGGCAACAACATGCATGGTTCTCGGTGAGCCACCCAGAATGTAGGCAGGCTAAAGAAGCACTACGGACAATTAACAGTTGAGTAACTGAAATGCTCTTACATCGGAATAATGTCATGGTCTATTTAACAAGCATCTATTCAATTTAGGTTTAACAGAGAACCCTCTGTGCCAAGTTTGCTTGAAGGCCGATGCTTTTCATACGGCGTATCTACTTTCTCACCCGCTTCTATACCATCCTTCACTCTCTCCACCATATTGGTCTCTCTCATATTGGTCACATAAAAATCCTCCACGTATTATTAAAAGCTACAACAAATTTATTAATATCCGAAGTCATTTGTTTCAATGTAGTATTAATCCAATTCCCATATTGTAAACCAGACTTAAATTTTCACAGATTCTCTCAACTGCGTCCAAAGTGTGATTTCCAACCCTTTCCATACCCAATTCCAGCACTTTATAATCTTATCAATTAAATATGCTTTATGTAGCTGTCATAAAATTGACTTGAAAGTGGTATTGGCATGATTATCTGCTCATTGTGGAATTCAAGGTTATTGCCTTGAATGTTGATAGATTGGCAAAAGAAACTTCTAATCATGGTATCCCTACTAACCACCTGATCCAAGTAGTTGGTAATAAATGATTTTTGAATTGGTAGATTTTGTATACCCGGTTTAGAAAGTTTAAAAAAATATAACAAAATATCTCCACGCCATTCCCATTACAAGAGGGCTCGACAATTAAGTTTTCAAAACACCTTCCACCGATGACATCTTTGGGACAACGTTACAGGTGGTGAGCCCGTCGCCGTCTTTTTCTCCATGCCAACGATATAAATCATACATAAGTTTTTTTTTGAACGGTACGAGCTTGTCACCTGGGGATCGAACTCGGGTTTCGTGACAGGAATTCTGTTTAGTATGTTTGCTAAATAAAATCTGGTCACCCTGCAAACAAACTTCAAAATTCAAAATATTTACGGCACGGCATTTTAACAACAACGTTTTTTTTGCAAGTTTTATCATTTATTTTTGTTTGATTAGAAATGCAGAAAACGAAGAAGAAAAGAGGCAACGAAGAACCTATGGAGGTGGACGAAATATCTTCTGAAGGTCAAAATGGAGAAGTAAATGATGAAATTATAAATGGTGGATCAGAAATTGATCACATTTCTGACGATGAAGAAGGCGGCATTCGTATTGGAGATATTATTATACCACCAGCACCAAAACCAGCTCTTACGTTTGACGCTAATGGGCCGAGATTAATAATAACTCACATTGTTAATGAGAATTTTAAAAGCTACGCCGGAGTTCAAACGTTGGGCCCGTTTCACAAGGTATAATATATTATTCTTTCCTTTTGGGTGTGGTGTCACCGTAAAAAAAAAAACGTTGAGTAGCTGAATAGCAATATTCTCAATCAATATCAACAGAATTTTTTATTATCAAAATATAGCTGCCCTAACTCTTTTACCGTCCGATTCGCCATTTTTCCGTCAACCCGCCGTAGCAGGATTTATTTTGACATTGACGTTGAGTAGTAGACAGTGTTACCAGATTTGAAAAGTTCTTAGTAAGTTACAATGTAGTAAGTTACAAATTTTTAACATTATTTTTATCCGCAACACAACTCCATTTTACAGCAAGAATTATACAACTGATGTTAATTTATTCAAAATGTATTTAATTGCTGATTTTAACAACCACCATGTTATGAAGGGCTTATACAAATCTGATGCATTTTCATAGTTACTGTAAGAAGTTTATAATGACTACAACAATTGTGTCCTGAATGATGGATATCCTACAAGAAGAACCTCCCTTCCCCAAATCCTAAATATACAGTCGATCTTTCGATATGTTCCCCAAATTTAGTTTCTTGCAGTAACTGAAATACTTTTGATTCTACATTTCGAAGATACCATTTTTCAATCCGAATAACTTTATCTAATGGATGCATTCCATCTACAACACCATCTCCTCTATCTAAATTCAATCTTTCAAGAGCCAACTGAGAGGAATTTGCTTCAGATACTGATTGCAGGATCTTCTTTCAATACCTTTCTTTATCTCATTTATCCCCTTTTCATTTCGTCTTAAATGAATCAGCCTTTAAGTCTACTCCTGCAAAATTCCTTTAACCTGAAAATTTCCTCTCTTCCAAGGTGGGATTCAGACTGCTCTGAAATAGTAAAAAAACGTTGAGTAGCTGAATAGCAATATTCTCAATCAATATCAACAGAATTTTTTATTATCAAAATATAGCTGCCCTAACTAAAAACTTCTGTCTGAAAAGAAAAAAGGGATCGAAAAGAAAAAATCCCTCATTCCTTTTTATCCAATATGGACCCACAACTAAAACAATATTTTCAAGATATTATCAATGTTATCTTTTTAACTGGGATAATTTCTGGCATCTAATTATCGCCCAATAGTCATCCCCTCAACCCTATTAAAAACTATGGAACATCTTGTTAAAAAACCGTCCAGATTTGAATTCTTGAAAACAGAGGAAACATGTCAAAGACTCACTTTGGCTTCAGGAAAGGTTTAAGCACTATTTTAAATATCAGACTTGCATTTTCTAAAATTTATTTCTTGTAGGAGTCTTTCTGGACATGTGAACAGATGAACTTGCTAGAGGCGGATGTAGTACCCATTCGGTGGGATCGAAACCCAACCTCTACTTACTCCTTTGGCCTCGTTTGATTCCAGGTATTTATCCATTCTAGGCAACAACATGCATGGTTCTCGGTGAGCCACCCAGAATGTAGGCAGGCTAAAGAAGCACTACGGACAATTAACAGTTGAGTATGTTTGCTAAATAAAATCTGGTCTCCTGCAAACAAACTTCAAAATTCAAAATATTTACGGCACGGCATTTTAACAACAACGTTTTTTGCAAGTTTTATAATTTATTTTTGTTTGATTAGAAATGCAGAAAACGAAGAAGAAAAGAGGCAACGAAGAACCTATGGAGGTGGACGAAATATCTTCTGAAGGTCAAAATGGAGAAGTAAATGATGAAATTATAAATGGTGGATCAGAAATTGATCACATTTCTGACGATGAAGAAGGCGGCATTCGTATTGGAGATATTATTATACCACCAGCACCAAAACCAGCTCTTACGTTTGACGCTAATGGGCCGAGATTAATAATAACTCACATTGTTAATGAGAATTTTAAAGCTACGCCGGAGTTCAAACGTTGGGCCCGTTTCACAAGGTATAATATATTATTCTTTCCTTTTGGGTGTGGTGTCACCGTAAAAAAAAAAACGTTGAGTAGCTGAATAGCAATATTCTCAATCAATATCAACAGAATTTTTTATTATCAAAATATAGCTGCCCTAACTCTTTTACCGTCCGATTCGCCATTTTTCCGTCAACCCGCCGTAGCAGGATTTATTTTTGACATTGACGTTGAGTAGTAGACAGTGTTACCAGATTTGAAAAGTTCTTAGTAAGTTACAATGTAGTAAGTTACAAATTTTTAACATTATTTTTATCCGCAACACAACTCCATTTTACAGCAAGAATTATACAACTGATGTTAATTTATTCAAAATGTATTTAATTGCTGATTTTAACAACCACCATGTTATGAAGGGCTTATACAAATCTGATGCATTTTCATAGTTACTGTAAGAAGTTTATAATGACTACAACAATTGTGTCCTGAATGATGGATATCCTACAAGAAGAACCTCCCTTCCCCAAATCCTAAATATACAGTCGATCTTTCGATATGTTCCCCAAATTTAGTTTCTTGCAGTAACTGAAATACTTTTGATTCTACATTTCGAAGATACCACTTTTCAATCCGAATAACTTTATCTAATGGATGCATTCCATCTACAACACCATCTCCTCTATCTAAATTCAATCTTTCAAGAGCCAACTGAGAGGAATTTGCTTCAGATACTGAAGTTAGGATCTTCTTTCAATACCTTTCTTTATCTCATTTATCCCCTTTTCATTTCATTCTTAAATGAATCAGCCTTTAAGTCTACTCCTGCAAAAAATTCCTTTAACCACAAAATTTCCTCTCTTCCAAGGTGGGATTCAGACTGCTCTGAAATAGTAAAAAAAACGTTGAGTAGCTGAATAGCAATATTCTCAATCAATATCAACAGAATTTTTTTATTATCAAAATATAGCTGCCCTAACTTAAAAACTTCTGTCTGAAAAGAAAAAAGGGATCGAAAAGAAAAAATCCCTCATTCCTTTTTATCAATATGGACCCACAACTAAAACAATATTTTCAAGATATTATCAATGTTATCTTTTTAACTGGGATAATTTCTGGCATCTAATTATCGCCCAATAGTCATCCCCTCAACCCTATTAAAACTATGGAACATCTTGTTAAAAACCGTCCAGATTTGAATTCTTGAAAACAGAGGAAACATGTCAAAGACTCACTTTGGCTTCAGGAAAGGTTTAAGCACTATTTTAAATATCAGACTTGCATTTTCTAAAATTTATTTCTTGTAGGAGTCTTTCTGGACATGTGAACAGATGAACTTGCTAGAGGCGGATGTAGTACCCATTCGGTGGGATCGAAACCCAACCTCTACTTACTCCTTTGGCCTCGTTTGATTCCAGGTATTTATCCATTCTAGGCAACAACATGCATGGTTCTCGGTGAGCCACCCAGAATGTAGGCAGGCTAAAGAAGCACTACGGACAATTAACAGTTGAGTAACTGAAATGCTCTTACATCGGAATAATGTCATGGTCTATTTAATAAGCATCTATTCAATTTAGGTTTAACAGAGAACCCTCTGTGCCAAGTTTGCTTGAAGGCCGATGCTTTTCATACGGCGTATCTACTTTCTCACCCGCTTCTATACCATCCTTCACTCTCTCCACCATATTGGTCTCTCTCATATTGGTCACATAAAAATCCTCCACGTATTATTAAAAGCTACAACAAATTTATTAATATCCGAAGTCATTTGTTTCAATGTAGTATTAATCCAATTCCCATATTGTAAACCAGACTTAAATTTTCACAGATTCTCTCAACTGCGTCCAAAGTGTGATTTCCAACCCTTTCCATACCCAATTCCAGCACTTTATAATCTTATCAATTAAATATGCTTTATGTAGCTGTCATAAAATTGACTTGAAAGTGGTATTGGCATGATTATCTGCTCATTGTGGAATTCAAGGTTATTGCCTTGAATGTTGATAGATTGGCAAAAGAAACTTCTAATCATGGTATCCCTACTAACCACCTGATCCAAGTAGTTGGTAATAAATGATTTTTGAATTGGTAGATTTTGTATACCCGGTTTAGAAAGTTTAAAAAAATATAACAAAATATCTCCACGCCATTCCCATTACAAGAGGGCTCGACAATTAAGTTTTCAAAACACCTTCCACCGATGACATCTTTGGGACAACGTTACAGGTGGTGAGCCCGTCGCCGTCTTTTTCTCCATGCCAACGATATAAATCATACATAAGTTTTTTTTTGAACGGTACGAGCTTGTCACCTGGGGATCGAACTCGGGTTTCGTGACAGGAATTCTGTTTAGTATGTTTGCTAAATAAAATCTGGTCACCCTGCAAACAAACTTCAAAATTCAAAATATTTACGGCACGGCATTTTAACAACGTTTTTTTTGCAAGTTTTATCATTTATTTTTGTTTGATTAGAAATGCAGAAAACGAAGAAGAAAAGAGGCAACGAAGAACCTATGGAGGTGGACGAAATATCTTCTGAAGGTCAAAATGGAGAAGTAAATGATGAAATTATAAATGGTGGATCAGAAATTGATCACATTTCTGACGATGAAGAAGGCGGCATTCGTATTGGAGATATTATTATACCACCAGCACCAAAACCAGCTCTTACGTTTGACGCTAATGGGCCGAGATTAATAATAACTCACATTGTTAATGAGAATTTTAAAAGCTACGCCGGAGTTCAAACGTTGGGCCCGTTTCACAAGGTATAATATATTATTCTTTCCTTTTGGGTGTGGTGTCACCGTAAAAAAAAATACCAAAATTGAGCCGATGACGTGCAGCGGCGTCGGAATTGCGAGGTATTCGTTATTGCGATCACCAATCTTCGATCGATCAAGTAGACAGAGGTCTAGACAATAAACTCCTTTTGATCCACCTTTATGGATGTGAATCATCAGCATCAAGTTGCCAAGCCGTAAGGAAAGTTATTTTGGGGCTGGATGATATAAGAGATTGTTTAAAAGGTTAAAAAGTACTATCCACTTTAGAAATGATTACTCATAATCAATTCTTAACTATTGTTTTGATAACTGGAGTAACTGTACATATTTAGGGTTTATCCTTCGGTTGTCTCTTAAAGCTCTCACAATAAGAAATAGGATGGTAGATATAGGTTGTAGCTGATTTCCGGATAATCAGTCTCTACTGTAATGGATTTGCCAAAATCTTCGCATTTGACTTTATATTGTTTAATTTATATTGTTGGAGAAGATGTGCACCATCAGTAATTGACAAGTATCCAGAAGCTTTTATTATTTGACATATGTATTATTTGTTATTTGTACCATCTTCAATTCATATCTATCATAAAATATGTATAATCATAAATAGTTAGCATCATAGATAAATTAATTAAAAAAACCTCTTACAGAGTTTCACTGCCATTATTGGACCTAATGGTAGTGGTAAAAGTAATGTAATTGATTCAATGTTATTTGTATTTGGTTACCGTGCTACTAAGATCCGTTCTAAGAAGATTTCGGTTCTTATACATTCATCCAGCAAGTTCCCCAATGTGACTAGTGCAAGTGTTGCTGTACATTTTTGCCAGATTATTGATGGGGTGAGTTATTCTTATTTTTATGTCATTATTATTCATAAGCTGATAACTGAGTGATTGGGTGATCTGAATTTGAGTCAAGAGACCCAAGTTTGATTCTCAAGGCATACCAATGGGATTTTTCAAAAACCTATGTTCGATTTATATCCTTGCCTTGGGCATAAAGACAGAGATGGGCCCACCACCTGTCATTTTATCCCAAAAGTCGGAGGAAAGTGGGTCGAGAGGACTTCATTGTCTAGACTTCTGTTTACCTGTTAATTATTATTTTTAGGCTATTTATTCCAATATATTATATACAGAAACAAAATTACCTTTATACTTATTAATTAAAAACTATAATAATAGTACAGCCATATTCCACATGGCATGATACTAAGAACACAGGTCGTATTTCCACATAGACTGGTAAGACTGGTTATATATTTTTATGTTAATTATATTTACTTTCATAAAAAGAGCATAATTTTAGAATGAGTATTAAAAGTTAGAATTATCTATATATACTAAATATTTATGAAATCTAATTAGAGTTCGGCAGATTAGCCTATGTAATAATTTTTTTAAATGAAATATTATTTAACATTATTATTATTTTAGTCTATTATTATTATTATTTACTACACAGACACATTGTTCATGAAATTTTCATCAATATTAGAATGGCTTACTTGTTACTTGTAACTTAAGTGTTATCTTGTAAGTGTAAAGGTGTTGTTTAAGCATAGAATAAAATTCTTACATGCAATGAAACAATATTTTGTCTCGTCTGTATATTCATTTATTGACGTGCAGCAATCATAACATCTTCACATCTGCCTTGGAATATGACATAGAGTTTCTCTTGCAACCCCTGTTGAGCGCAGTTCATATTGCACACTCCGTAGTATGTTTGCCAATTGCTGGCGCATACCGGCGTGCCCGGTGCACACATACAAGCTATTTCTTGGCTCATTTGTGGGAAAGCCAAGGTAAGAGCGATTAAGCTCACTGTAATTGAATAAATTTGAATAAATTATGTAGAAATATATTATATTATATATTTCTATATAAAATATATAATATAATATAATAAATGAATTATGTGAACAATATAATTTTCAAACTTCTTTTTTTATCTTTGTACATTCTCCAATAAGACATACATTTAACCGTTATATTATTTGGGATATTGTAACATATTGGTTAGCCTGTCATTGTATTAGTGCCAAACTCAAAAATACAATTTGTACAAAGTTTTGAAAAACCTCATTAATACAATGATCAAAAATTTATCAAAAAAAATGAAAACACTATACTTTTAAACTTGAAATCTTATTATAAGTCCACAGCTAGGCACAGGATTCTTCATAAAGTACTTTGCGAGACTGCAATCGCACCATCTGTTGCAATTTTTTCTTAGTCATCTTTTGCATCTCACATAAAAAGTTAACAATAAGATATATCATATACCGGAAACAAACATAGGCAAAAGACAAGGGGGAGCACAGGGTTTGCTCATATTTTTATGGTCATATAGATGAGGGCTCACATACCTTTGTGGCATAAAATGTCTTTTTTCTTCAAAGTAAGATACTTTGTTTCGTCTATTACCCTTTCATAAAGATGTTCCTTTAATGGAGATGGTGGAAAAGAACATGTTTGTAAAGATGAAGATTATTTTTTGGGATTTCAACAACTGTTGGCGAATTTGGAAATTATTCCAGCCAGCAATAGATGAGCTATCCAAGTTTGGTAGTAACCCTGCCTTCGAAGCTAAGGGTTTATGGGTTTGATTCTCAGTAGAGGCAAACTTTTGTGATGAATATGCGAGACATGGATGTTTAGGTGTGTGTATCAATATTTATCTATGTTAGTATATATCTATACAAAATAATAAATATCTTCACGCCTTTCCAAAATTAGGATTGGGTGAAGGTTAAAAGACAGTTAAGTCATTTCGACCAACCTTCCACTGAAGATATTTATGGGACAATGTGACAGGAGGCGAACCCGTCGCCGTCTTAATGTCTAAGCCAACGATATAATTCGTAGATAAGTTTTTGAAAAAACCCATTGGTACGAGCCAGATGATCGAACTCCGGTGTCTTGACTCGATTTCTGACCACCTAACCACTCGGCTATTGTGACTTAAATATATCCATATAAGTATATTGTTATAGTATATTGTTACATTGGATTGGACGCTAAGAACACTTGCGCGAAGATATAAAATAATATTCTTCCAATATTTGGTTACACTCCAGTCATTTATTGCTATGTGGTAGTTTTAAATGAATAAAACCACCCTCTATTCGTGGCGAAATGCAGCCACTAAGCATAAACTTTAAAAATGGCATTGCCTTCCATTTAAATAGTTCGAATTTGGAAAAACTATAGAAGTATTTTTTTCTCAGAGTTTAAATCTTTTCATTAGTTAAAATAGTTTCTTAAAATTTCTCTTTATTGTAAGGATTAGATTCAAAATTTCATAAAAATGACTTACTAAGTACCAGAAGGAGCTTCATCTTCAAAAGAAACAATGTCTCAACACAATGTCCTTTACAGCGCCTTGTTGGTTCTTTTATAGTATGTTAATTACGTGAAATGCTTTTTTTTTATATTGAGTAGTTTAATTAAACCTGTGGCTAATGTAATTTATTCGCTTACGATTAGTTATATTACTTTCAACAATTGCTTGTTATTTGATTTATATTTGTGCATAGATATAGCTATGCCATAATGATGCAATATGTTTTTTTTTATATCTTCACGCAATTTCTCATACAGAAGTAGACAGACATTCAGACAACAAAGTTATTTCGACCAAATTTCTACTGAAGTTTACTTACGTGATGCAATATGTGATAAGCATAATCTGTAAGAAGCATGCAATGTTAATTTTTAGTTATCTGACTTTTTTTTGTGTCCACTAATTTTTGTGGTATTAATTTGGAAATATTATAATTCTAATTATGTGACATCACTGGGTGTTACTTAATCTCTATTATTTCACTATATAATATTAGTGATTCAATATACAGCACTATAGCTTTTTACGCAACTTCGCACGCGGTATAAAACTTAACGCGGAATCCTAATTATTTTTCTAAAATGGTAAAAAGTAGCTTAAGTAGTAACTTATAACATCAACAAATATTTTAGAGCAAAAATTTTTTATTATTCGTAAAAATATTTTTTTAATAAAATACCCATGTTACTTGTAATACCTCAAAGAATATGTGTACAAAGTTTCATGATGATTGGTTGAATAGTTTTTTTTTATATTGAGTAGTTTAATTAAACCTGTGGCTAATGTAATTTATTCGCTTACGATTAGTTATATTACTTTCAACAATTGCTTGTTATTTGATTTATATTTGTGCATAGATATAGCTATGCCATAATGATGCAATATGTTTTTTTTATATCTTCACGCAATTTCTCATACAGAAGTAGACAGACATTCAGACAACAAAGTTATTTCGATCAAATTTCTACTGAAGTTTACTTACGTGATGCAATATGTGATAAGCATAATCTGTAAGAAGCATGCAATGTTAATTTTTTAGTTATCTGACTTTTTTTTTGTGTCCACTAATTTTTTTGTGGTATTAATTTGGAAATATTATAATTCTAATTATGTGACATCACTGGGTGTTACTTAATCTCTATTATTTCACTATATAATATTAGTAGTATGTATAATTATAATTTCTTTTCAACAATGTTTTAATGAATTAATTTTTATATGTATGTTGTCTCCATTACAAAAATTTGTAATGGAGACAACATATAAAATTTGCTGTGTCTGTGTAATAATGTAGTAATATTCAGTACTAGTACTGAAATAGCCAACTCACTTGCCATGCGTGGTGATTATGGCAAACCCTCTGTATGGGAGAAGTCTATATTCTGACTTTTTCTGGCGTTTACAACATGATTACGATATGGTCATGTTGTAACCAGTTTATGTTGTTTCATGTTGCTAAAATCCTTTGATATATTCAGCCATTATTTGATAATCAGCTTTTCGCTTTTTGATTACCTGGGTAAAGTATATGTTGGTGTTTGATGAAAGTGTAGCACATCCATGTCCCAATTTAAGAACTCGATTGTTCCAAATGTTCAGGAAATATATCATGCAACATCCGGTGTCTTTAATAAATATAAATGTTTCCAATAATACAACAGACTGATGGAGGAGGATATGCCCTTTCCAGGTCACTTACACAGGACCTGTGTGTTTATCATTTTCCCGTGCATCTTTACCTGAAATTAAAACGATTTGTATACCACAATTTTAAATTTATAATTGTTTTGTTACTTCAATAAATTATAACCTTAAATAAATAAATATCTTCACGCAATTTCTCATACAGAAGTAGACAGACATTCAGACAACAAAGTTATTTCGACCAAATTTCTACTGAAGTTTACTTACGTGATGCAATATGTGATAAGCATAATCTGTAATAAGCATGCAATGTTAATTTTTAGTTATCTGACTTTTTTTTGTGTCCACTAATTTTTGTGGTATTAATTTGGAAATATTATAATTCTAATTATGTGACATCACTGGGTGTTACTTAATCTCTATTATTTCACTATATAATATTAGTAGTATGTATAATTATAATTTCTTTTCAACAATGTTTTAATGAATTAATTTTTATATGTATGTTGTCTCCATTACAAAAATTTGTAATGGAGACAACATATAAAATTTGCTGTGTCTGTGTAATAGTGTAGTAATATTCAGTACAGTACTGAAATAGCCAACTCACTTGCCATGCGTGGTGATTATGGCAAACCCTCTAACGGAACATGAGTCTGGAATGCTTGAGTATTTGGAGGATATCATAGGAACGTCTAGGTATAAGGTAAGTTTGAATGAATCCATTCATACATTACTATGCTTATAAATGTTATTTATAACTTTGTCTGTGTGTTTTGAGGTGGCTTGAATCCTGGAGAAGGATATTTTTATATTTTTATCCCAAATGAAGAAAATTATTACTTTTTAAATTATATTTTAATTAAATATAATAAAAAATTATAATAATTTTAAAAATTATTATTTAATTTAAATTATTATTTTAGTCTATTATTATTATTTTTCTAAAATGGTAAAAAGTAGCTTAAGTAGTAACTTATAACATCAACAAATATTTTAGAGCAAAAATTTTTTATTATTCGTAAAAATATTTTTTTTTTATATCTTCACGCAATTTCTCATACAGAAGTAGACAGACATTCAGACAACAAAGTTATTTCGACCAAATTTCTACTGAAGTTTACTTACGTGATGCAATATGTGATAAGCATAATCTGTAATAAGCATGCAATGTTAATTTTTTAGTTATCTGACTTTTTTTTTGTGTCCACTAATTTTATTGTGGTATTAATTTGGAAATATTATAATTCTAATTATGTGACATCACTGGGTGTTACTTTGTCTCTATTATTTCACAATATAATATTAGTGATTCAATATACAGCACTAGCTGCCCCACGCGGCTTCGCACGCGGTATAAAACTTAACGCGGAATCCTAATTATTTTTCTAAAATGGTAAAAAAGTAGCTTATGTAGTAACTTATAACATCAACAAATATTTTAGAGCAAAAATTTTTTTATTATTCGTAAAAAATATTTTTTTTAATAAAGTACCCATGTTATTTGTAATACCTCAAAGAATATGTGTACAAAGTTTCATGATGATTGGTTGAATAGTTTTCGCGTGATAGTGTAACAAACAAACTTACATTCACATTTATAATATTAGTAGTATGTATAATTATAATTTCTTTTCAACAATGTTTTAATGAATTAATTTTTATATGTATGTTGTCTCCATTACAAAAATTTGTAATGGAGACAACATATAAAATTTGCTGTGTCTGTGTAATAGTGTAGTAATATTCAGTACGAGTACTGAAATAGCCAACTCACTTGCCATGCGTGGTGATTATGGCAAACCCTCTGTATGGGAGAAGTCTATATTCTGACTTTTTCTGGCCTTTACAATATGATTACGATATGGTCATGTTGTAACCAGTTTATGTTGTTTCATGTTGCTAAAATCCTTTGATATATTCAGCCATTATTTGATAATCAGCGTTTCGCTTTTTGATTACCTGGGTAAAGTATATGTTGGTGTTTGATGAAAGTGTAAGCGCATCCATGTCCCAATTTAAGAACTCGATTTTTCCAAATGTTCAGGAAATATATCATGCAACATCCGGTGTCTTTAATAAATATAAATGTTTCCAATAATACAACAGACTGATGGAAGAGGATATGCCCTTTCCAGGTCACTTACACAGGACCTGTGTGTTTATCATTTTCCTGTGCATCTTTACCTGAAATTAAAACGATTTGTATACCACAATTTTAAATTTATAATTGTTTTGTTACTTCAATAAATTATAACCTTAAATAAATAAATATCTTCACGCAATTCCAAATACAGCGGTAGACAGAGAGAGGTCTAGTCTAGACTATTAAGTGCCTTCGACCCACCTTCAACCGAAGATATTTTCGGGACAACGTGACAGTGGTGAGCCCGTCGCCTTCTTTATGTCCAAGCCAACAATATAATTTGTACATAAGTTTTTGATAAACCCAGTGGTACGAGCCTGCCACCTGGAGATCGCACTCGGGTCTCTTGACTCGAAATTCCGACCACCCAACAACCACTATTATAACATTGCTTTCATTTATAAATGAAAACTCTGCTTTTTCTTTTCAAGGAAGGCGAAGACTACACCGTAGTGCCCAACAGCGAAATAGTGGTTTCAAGGACCGCGTTTAAAGACAACTCGTCGCACTACAACCTAAACGGACGAAGGGTCCAGTTCAAAGAAGTCGCAAAGATGTTACGTTCACATGGAATTGATTTGGATCATAATCGATTTCTCATTTTACAGGTATGATTTAAACTACTACTTGATACTACTTGGGCGTTATTGGGTCCTTATAAAATGCCTGTGTATAGCTTAAAAAATAAAACTACATGTTTGTAATTGGCTGTAATATTTTGCCAGTCTAGATTGGCCATTTATTGGGTGTATGTTAATTTGTCCATTATTTAAATCACTATAAGGCTGTAGGTTCGGTTGCGTATGTCTTCCTTACGGATTCTATCATGCCGTGAAATAATGAGTAGAGATAGTCCTTTCCATAGCTTGCTGAGCAAATTTGAGCTTTCTCATACAGCCTCCAGTGGAGGGCCTCGTCTCAGATCCATAAGTTTTACTACAAACTTGTTGATGTGACCCACTTTATTTATTATGCGTCTGTGACTTACTTTGGTATGTTTTCAGGGTGAAGTAGAACAAATTGCTATGATGAAGCCAAAAGCTCTAACGGAACATGAGTCTGGAATGCTTGAGTATTTGGAGGATATCATAGGAACGTCTAGGTATAAGGTAAGTTTGAATGAATCCATTCATACATTACTATGCTTATAAATGTTATTTATAACTTTGTCTGTGTGTTTTGAGGTGGCTTGAATCCTGGAGAAGGATATTTTTATATTTTTTATCCCAAATGAAGAAAATTATTACTTTTTTTAAATTATATTTTAATTAAATATAATAAAAAAATAATAATAATTTAAAAATTATTATTTAATTTAAATTATTATTTTGTGCGATTAAGAGTTTCTATTCGGGTGAAAATGCGGGCAACATGTAGTGTAATTTTTTTTATGAAAGTAAAATTTTCTTTTTTTTTATTAAGCCTACGATTTCTACTTCATACTAATGGGTTCAGGCGTCTTTGATTTTACGACTCGTTGACTTTATTGTCTATACGTCTGTCTGTCCCAGTATTGAGAATGGCTTGAAAATATTTTTTTTAAATCAGTAAAAGTGAATTTATTCTTTTAAACTTTTAAAGTTCCACTAAGAGACAATAATCGTGAACATTCAATAATATTTATGTATACAATATATGTACCACAGGAACCAATTGAAAAGCTTTCCGTTAAAGTGGAGGAGTACAGCGAGATGCGGAAAGAGAAGCTCAACAGGGTGCGCCTGGTGGAGCAGGAGAAGTTGAAGCTGGAGCAACCGATGCGTGAGGCGGTTGAACAAATGAACCTCACGAACACCACGCTACGGACCAGGAATATGTTGCTGCAGAAGTATATGTGAGTTAAATGCATTATTTACTAGTTTAGATGACACGATAGTAGTTTGTTATAAACTGAATATAAATAATAATAATATTTATTAATAATAATATTGATATATGAATGTTTGTGCTCAAGTCAAGATGCTGATAGACTTACCATCCGTGGAGATCTCCCACATAAGCGTATAACATCATTATCTAGACATTTGCCAACCCCAATATGGGAAGTAACGAATGGATAAAAAGGAAAAAAATCCAAAATTATTCTATTCTAATATTCCTTATATAAAAAAAATATCCAAAATTATTCTATTATATATCTTTCCCTTTAAGTGACTATAGCCGAGTGGTCGGGTGGTTGAAATTCGTTTCAAGAGACCAGAGCATGGTCCTCTGGTGGCAGGTTCGCACCAATGGGTTTTTAAAAAAATCTTCGACTTGGGCATTAACACGGAGATGAGCTCACCACCTGTCATGTTGTCCCAAAAATATCTTTTGGTGGAAGGTGGATCGAAATAAACTTATTGTGTAGACCTCTGGCTGCACTGCACAAGTATTTTCCCCTAGGGGATTCAAACCCGCAATCCTTTAATTTGTTTTAGCTTTAATGAAAAAAATCTTTTTGATATGATAGCAAAATGTAAACAAATTTCAGACATGAAACAAACAAAATAATTGAAACAAAGAACAAAGAAATGGAGGAACTCAAAGAAACTCTTGCGAAAATCGACTCAAAGTTGGAGGAGATTCAGAAGGAACTGCAAGAGAAAAACACCATACTTAAAACTGGAATGCAGTAAGTGATTTATATATTATCATCAAGTTAAATTTACAATTATTTGAAAATAGCAGTTGGCCTACTGCTTTGGCTGCCTGGTAACTCTTTATCGTAAAAAATTTAAAGGTTGAAGCAGCTTAATACCAAATTTTATCAAAATGGGTTGAGCAGTATATCTGTGAAAGTCTGACAGATATGACTTACACTCATTTATGATTTTAGTAAAAATTTATAGGTAAATTATACATTATCTTGATTCTGTAAGATTTGTAACTCTGTAGTAAAGATTTCTCAAGTTATATTTCATATTTAAAGCTTAAGCCTAAATTTCTTTGCTGATAATCACACTTCTATATAATGCTAACCTTAAACATCTGAATTTCAATCTGTCGGCACAAGCGCAATCCCCATGTGGAATGCTTGTAATAGTGAGTTCTTTGAAACTATATTATTTCTATTACAGTCAATATGGCTGTAATGTAGACTCATGACAAGCCCATATGACAAGCCTCGGTGGGTAAATGTAGATAACTCTTTTTCTATATTTTCTGGGTTCTGGGTGTTTGTGGTATGCTTCATGGTTCCTGGTTATGCTTCCATAACACAAGTGCTGTTACCTACTTTAGGATCAGAGCAATGTATGGGATGTTGTCCCTATCTAGTGCATTTAGTTGTTTAATTATTGTCCCAAAATGAGGTCCGGTGGAAAATATTCAGAGAGACTTTATTGTCTACACCTCTGTGCCAGCGCCCCAGTTAGAAAAGCGTAAAGATAGTCTGTTTATAATTAAATTTTATTCATTAATTCAATATTTTTAATAGGAAATATGAGAAAATGCAAAAGCAAAAGGATGAAATCTCTGAAAAGCTGCAAATTTGTAAAAAGAAAACTGTCTCAGTGCAAGCTGATACGACTCAAGCAAACAAGAAAAAGAAAAATCTAGAACAACTGCTTGAACAGGAGAGAGGGAAGCTCATAGATTTGGAACAGGTGAGGATAATAAAGAATTCAATAGCTAAACATTTTATTGGTTTTGAAATTTAAATGAAGCTACTTGAAATTCACTATTGCTATGTTTATGGCCATTTTTTTATTTATTATCTAGACAGGTTTAACAAATGCTATTTGTTTATGTAACAATGTATAACATGACTTCTAACATTAAAATATAATTAAAACATGTAATAAATATTAAAATGTTTCTTTAAAAACAATTGCCACGGCACATTCTTCATTTCAGATTCCGGAAAAAAATAAAAGGGAAATAGAGGACTGTGAGAATTTGCTTGTCAAACACAGGGAGAATAAGAGGCTGGCAGAGGAGGAGTTACAAACTGTAATGGCCGGAGTGAGGTATGGAACATTTCTTCTATAATTTAAATTGTTTTTATTTAGTCATAGATAATAAAATTAAACCAAACAATTACAAAAAGTTTGTTGGTAAGTTTGTTCAACGCAATTTATGCTTTATTAGCTCTTACATTTGAGAGGTTTTTGTCCATAAGCATTTGCAGGTGATGTGTCGGGATGACCATACCGACGGAGCTAATAAATGCCGCCGTATTTAAAAAAAAAATAATGACCTAGTTTTTTTTTCGGAGGTTTCGTATTTTTGGTGACTAGTCTTAATGAACTGGAGCTGACTTGTGTTTTGTGCTGAATATTGTTTTACTGATTTTGTGCTGAATATTGTTATACAAAGAATAAATAGAAAGTGTAAAGTTCTGGTAAAAAACTGCTACTTTAAGTAGCAGTTTTTATTGGGATTTTATTGAATATATGAAAGGATTTGAAAGAAAGCAGATTTATTCATTGCCACAAAAGAGTACATATAAAAGTTATAGCTAAAATTACAAATAAATATAGGATGTACGAGTATTACTGGATTGCAGGAATGAAACTGCATCCAACTCAACAAATATGCTGTAGCAGTACTGCTAACATCTTATTTCTTTTTATTTCTTCGGTTTTTGGACGAAAGGATTTACGTTGGATAAAATAGTTCACAATATCGAGATCTTGAGATTATCGAGATTTTGAGTATATGAAGGCATTTCCCAATACTTTTATAATTATTTACTTTTTTTAGTTATTAATTTTATTAAAATATTGTATGTCAAAGTTTTTAAGATTTCTAAATTTTTGTCTGGTCTATTTTAATAATTTAATCATTTATGCAGCTTAACTTCATAAACACAAGTAATGTATATGTTTTTAGTTAAACTAAAAAAGTATGTACAAAAAATTTACTTGACACAGATCAAAAACACAAGGCCTTCAAGAAGCCAAAGACAAATTACAGGCGAAACTTATGGACCTGAAAAAGATAGTGGATGAAGCGAACAAAAATCACAAGCTAACTGAATCCGAATTGAAAATATACTTAAGCACAGAAGAGAAGGAGACTGAAAAACTGCAGAAGATAAAAGAAACTTACGAGAAGGCTGTGAAAGATTTGGAACAGAAGAAAGTGTAAGTTTTGTTTTTGTAATTATCATTTAATTCATTACATTAAATTGAATACAAATGATTTGCTTTTTACCTATCAAACTATAATAGATTGATAGGTAAAAAGCAAATCATTTGATGGTCCGATAGGCAAAAAATGGCAAAGAATTCGCCTTCAATCGTCATTCATTCGCCGGGAATCGAACCTCGAGATTGTCACGAAACCTAGAAAACCAGTGTTTACGCTACTTGTCCATGGAGGTTGTCAATAGATAAAAAATATTAATACATAACGTCCACTAATAATTGTCACTCCTTGCGAACGTATGGGAATCGAAGTAAATCTCGCACCTTAGAAGCTGCTGCCTGTCACCGGTCAGTAAAATGTTGGTTTGCTAACTATGTGTAGGTTATACCGCCATCTTTCGGGAGCCAATGATATTTCCAATGCTTTTCCTTTAGTCGCCTCTTACAACCCCCACGGGAATAAAGGGGTGGGATATTATTACGCAGTAACCACATTTAATATGTAGAATATAATAGTAATATATTTATTGTTTTTGTTAAATGTTACTTATTTTCCAGTTTGTTCGATGATCTGTCTACGTCCGTACCCATAAACGAGAAACAGTTAAATGAAATTCAATCGAAGTTGCAGACCTTGAAGACAGAGGAATCAACTATATCGAAAGAGGCACGATCTTTAAGGTAAAATAAATATCTTCACGCCAATCCCAATACTGGGATAGACAGAGGTGTAGACAACTAGTACTAACTAGTAGTGCTTTCGACCCACCTTCCATCGAAGATATTTTTTGGATAACGTGACAGGTGGTGAGTCCGGCGCTGTTATTTATCTCGAAGTCAAGGATATAAAGCTAATAAAAGGGTGTTTAAAATGTTTTTGAGAGGTTTTGTATGGTGCTGAATAGTTTGGTTCTGAAGAAATATTTAAAAAGATGGGGAAAAACTAACTTCACTTACATTATTTTTATCCCAAAGCTGATGCTTAAGCACTTGTGTTATGGAATCTGAAACAACGAAGCTACCAAAAACACCTAGACTCGAGGCAAAGTGAGAAAAGTTTTCTGCGTTTACCCGGGAATCGATCCAGGGATCTCATAGTTGGCGTCACCACGAAAACCGTGTGCGTGTGTACGTACGCCACTCGTCCACGGAAGTCCTCATGTGTTGTTTGTATCTTTTTGCTTTCTTTCTGTAATGTATTATTTGAATGTTAGATCTCAGTTGGAGGAGTCGAGACAGGCGATGTCGGCAAATCGTTCCCGCGGCAGAGTTCTGGACTCCCTGATGAAAGAGAAGAATAGCGGAAGACTGCCCGGTATATTCGGTAGGCTGGTGAGTTCCCTGTTTGTTAGTAGAACTGATTGAAAGTGATGCGAATGTGCGGCTCGAGTATTAATAACAGAGTTGTTGGGGTAGGCAGAGGTACAGATTTAAAGTTGCGTGCTGTCAGTACTGTTGATGGTAGGTGATAACTGCAGCGCATGGAAAAACTGCACGAAATTTCACATGAATAAGTATTCATGTGAAATTAATACCAATACTTTTGTATTGATTGCACAGTTACCTGCACCGCAAACATTCAGATGTAGAAAAATGCTGTTTTTTTTTTAATTTATCCGTTCGTAATGTTCTGGTACTATACTGCAGCCAGAGCATTGCGCCTCATGGTTTTTTTCACGTTATAAACACGATAGTCGAGTGGTCGGGTGATCGGTACTAGAGTTAAAGAGATCCGAGTTCGATCCTAGTTAGTAGGCTTGTACCAATGAGTTTTTTTTCAAAAGTTATTTACGATTTGTATTGATGGCTTGGACATAAAGATGGCAACGGGTTCACCATTTGCCACGTTGTCCCGATACAATGTCTTCAGTGAATTAAGACATTAAGTTCTTTTAAATTAAGTCCTTTCGACCAAGGGTAATTCTCTTCATCTTCACGCAATTCACAATACAGGGACAAAGAGAGGTCTAGTCTAGACATTTAAGTTCCTTCGACCCACCTTCCACCGAAGATATTTTCGAGACAACGTGACAGGTGTTGAGCCCGTCGCAGTCTTTATGTCCAATCCAACGATATAATTTGCACATAAGTTTTTGAAAAACCTATTTGTACGAGCCTGCCACCAGGGTAATTCCGATCACCCAACCACTTGGTTATCGTGACTCCACTTATTTCCCTAGACCACCCATACCTGAGAATGTCGTGAAGATGTTTTTAATTTGTCCTTCTTGGACGGCTTGGATTTCAACAGTGGCAGAGCCACGCATCAGCTTTTGTTGTTGCATGAATGGGCCGGCTCGACCGGGGAAGTACCATACATCATCATGACCACACAGAATACCGGCGTGAAGTAGAAGTCTAACAAACTTCTGCGTTTCGTCCGGTGAGTGCAGGTAGACCTCACACCTTCCTCCCCCAATTCTGGGGGAGGAGTCCATCACGTGAGCCACCAGCTCGTTTGCCTCCCATTCTCTACAAAAAAAACCCCGTCTACAGGGCGACTTGGGCGGCATCGACGCCGAATACGACGTGGCGATATCCACGTGCTGCGGAGCGCTGGACAACGTGGTGGTGGACTGCGTGGAGACGGCGCAGCGCTGCGTGGAGCACCTGAAGCGGCACGACGTCGGCCGCGCCACGTTCCTGGCGCTCGACCGGCAGCAGCATCTCGCGACGCACTGCCAGCGCCGCGCCGGCTTGTGAGTCCAGCACCCACGGCTCCTGTCCTCTTCTCCTTCTCTCTTCTTTACGGCCCGTCGAGAGTTGCTATTGAGAAAGCCCACCTCCCCCCGCCACAAGAAACAAGTATGTAAGTATCGTAGCAAGTGGAAAGAAGTGGTATCCGCCCATCCCTACGGGAAAGAGGCGTGATTGTATGTGTGGACAGGAGCAGCAGAACTAGGGTAACCGACATAGCCATAAGCTCGCAGAACGGACAACCGTTGGGGAAGAGAAGTTCTCTAGTGGCAACCTCGTTCTGGCAAGCGCAGTGTAGGACGTCCCCCCACAAGATGGAGCGCCGACCCGCACAGCATTGCGGGGGAATTCGACGGACGCAGGTGGCTCGGGATCGTTCCTGTGACACGTCCTACACTGCGCTTGTCAGAACGAGGCTGCCATTTCCCAAGGTTGACCGTTTTGCGAGCTATGTGGCCGGCCCATTGCCAATTCAGCGTGCTAATCCTTATGGCTATTGCGGTTACCCTAGTTCTGCTGCTCCTGTACATACATACAATCACGCCTCTTTCCCGTAGGGATAGGCAGATACCACTTCTTTCCACTTGCTACGATACTTACATACTTGTTTCGCTTCGTCCACTTTCATTATACCGTTCGTACATTCTCTTCGATTTCGGGTACTCTGGACCTGGCCTCGTTTTAAGTACGTCCCTGATTTGGTCTCTAAAAGTCCACCTAGGTCTTCCCCTTCCAATACTTCCATTCACACTCGCCTTATATACTTGTTTCGTCATATGTTGTTTCTTATCTCACTATTCCTTATCCTATCACTCAGTTGAACTATCATACTTCTTAATGCTCTTTAATTAATTAATATGTATGTCTATATATATTTATGTATAGTATAAAATATATATTTATGTATGGTAATGTAGTAGAAATTAAATGTATTAGAGAATATGGTAGTCACAATAGCTAGACCCCCAGAGAAACTTCGATCCCCAGATTGCAGGCTCATACCAATGGGTTTTTTCAAAAATATGACATTCAAAAAATATTAATTATATTGTTGGATTGCACACACAAAGATGGCGCAGGGCTCACCACTTATCACATTGTTCCAAAGTATACACTCATATATATATATATATATATATATATATATATATATATATATATATATATATATATATATATATATATATATATATATATATATATATATATATATATATATATATATATATATATATATATATATATATATATATATATATATATATATATATATATATATATATATATATATATATATATATATATATATATATATATATTTATGTATAGTATAAAATATATATTTATGTATAGTATAAAATATATATTTATGTATAGTATAAAATATATATTTATGTATAGTATAAAATATATATTTATGTATAGTATAAAATATATATTTATGTATAGTATAAAATATATATTTATGTATAGTATAAAATATATATTTATGTATAGTATAAAATATATATTTATGTATAGTATAAAATATATATTTATGTATAGTATAAAATATATATTTATGTATAGTATAAAATATATATTTATGTATAGTATAAAATATATATTTATGTATAGTATAAAATATATATTTATGTATAGTATAAAATATATATTTATGTATAGTATAAAATATATATTTATGTATAGTATAAAATATATATTTATGTATAGTATAAAATATATATTTATGTATAGTATAAAATATATATTTATGTATAGTATAAAATATATATTTATGTATAGTATAAAATATATATTTATGTATAGTATAAAATATATATTTATGTATGGTAATGTAGTAGAAATAAATGTTTAGGACAGAATAACTTGAGATATAATAACGTGCGGTTGTTACAAAAGCACACACATATGAATACACGCACGAATCTACAAACTCAACCATTTTGCAGCGAGAGAGTGAACATAGATAATCTTCATAGTGATGTGCACTTGTCATAAACTGATAACCATAGACATCAACAACATACCCCGACAACCTTGATAGATGATCCGATAGCCAATTTTAGTGACCCTGCCTTCCTAGTTGGGCTGTTTATTTTTGTATATAAATACTATCTATCTATCTATATCTGTTTCCAAGTGTCTCCTTCATCTTAGTGCCCAGGATAACCGTACAAAGTTATCTTGGAATCTAAGATAACACGTTGTCACGTCGTACCAAATAAGCTTCGGTGTAAAGTGGATCTAAAGGACGTCATTGTCTAGACCTCTGCCTACCCCGGAATGGGAAAGCGCGTATGATCGAGTAATTGTAAAACTTAGCTCAACATGTAATTGTAACTAATATTTTTTCAGCCCAGAAAATGTACCTCGGCTGTTCGACTTAGTGAAAGTGAAAGACGATAGGGTGTTGCCAGCGTTCTACTACGCCCTCCGCGATACTTTGGTGGCTAAAGATTTGGAGCAGGCGTCTCGCATCGCGTACGGATCCACTCGTTACAGGGTGGTAACACTGAACGGTGACGTCATCGAGATTGCCGGTCAGTATAATGTATTATTCTATTTATGAGAGAGAATATGTTAATAGTGGATTAATTTATTAATTATAATCTTTATTGATAAGACATAAACATAATTATGAATAACTGTTGTTTGGGACCCCTAAATTGGGATTAAGATGCCTGTATTTCGGGAGCCACTTTCCTTTACAGTACTTTGTTCCAAACAATTTAAAATAATTTATTGAAAAATAATAAAAATTAACATAATTAAAAATATATTTTTATAATCGATTCAAACAAAATCAAATCATTTATTTTCGATATAAGTAAAATACATTACATCCTTCGGTCGTTATTTTTTAAACTACCACCGTTTCGTATAGAGGTTCCTTTGATGGAGAAGAAATGGTGAAAGAAACTCCGTGCGTATCCTCTTTTTTAGTTTTTTTTTATGAAAGAAATACAAATAATTTAATTAGAAATGGCATGGGAGCGATCAACAAATTCCCAGAGGTTACTGTCATTAATATAAATGTATATTGTTATAAATAAATAAATAAATATCTTCACGCAATTCCCAATACAGGGGTAGACAGAGGTCTAGTCTAGACAATTAAGTCTCTTTGACCCACCTTCCACCGAAGATATTTTCGGGACAACGTGACAGGTGTCGAGCCCGTCGCTGCCTTTTATGCCAACGATATTAATTCGTACATAAGTTTTTTTTAGAAAAACCCATTGGTACGGCCACTTGAGGATCGAACTCGGGTCACTTGACTCGAAATTCCGGCCACCCAACCACTCGGCAATCGTGACTTATATTGTTATAACCCTTCTTAAATATCTATCTTTAAATTATTTATAAATACCTACTATATTTAAGCTACTGCTATTCTACTTAAACACACAAATACTAAGTACTATAAGTTATATACTAAGTTCTAGGTGCAAGTATGATATAATCGAAATCTTTATTTTCGACATATTTTAATTTGATTGGTATTCTCAGATGGAAAAGAAACTGAAGAAACTTTGTGGGTAGAGTATGACTATGGAATTTTTTTGTATCCTTTATTTTATCATATATTACAGTTACAAACCTCTTTGAAATTAGCAAAGTATAATTACACAGAAATTCAAAGCATAATCTAAAATAAAAAATATTAATATATTTCATCCTTCGGCATAGTCATATCCTCAAAACAATTTTTTTACACAATACAAAAATTTAATTGTTACCATTTTAAATATTAATTTATTTAGCCAACTCAACCATCTCACCTTGCAGAATACTGTATCTTTACTGGCTGTAAAAAAAACCAGAGAACCACCCCTTCCCCATAAAAAATAAAAATAACTTTCAAGTTAAACCACATATACATATGTATATACATAGTTAGTGACAACATCACATATCAAGCTTTGATACCAACAGTGAAGACACAACAAACACCCAGATCCAAGTGAACGTAGACAAACGATTTTCTACATTGACCCAACAGTCACGATAGCCGAGTGGTTGGGTGGCCGGAATTTCGAGTCAAGTGACCCGAGTTCGATCCTCTAGTGGCCGTACCAATGGGTTTTTCTAAAAAAAACCTATGTACAAATTATATCGTTGGCTTGGACATAAAGACGGCGACGGGCTCACCACCTGTCACGTTGTCCCGAAAATATCTTCGGTGGAAGGTGGGTCGAAGGGACTTAAATGTCTAGACTAGACCTCTGTCTACCCCTGTGTTGAGAATTGCGACCCAACAGTGAATCGAATCCGGGACCTCGTCCTCAAACCTCTGTGCACGTCAAGTAAATAGATTACAAACCTTCCAGGCACGATGTCCGGTGGAGGTAAAACAACAATGCGCGGCCGCATGTCCAATTCGGTGCAACAGGACACGAGCGAGCAGGACCCGCGGCGAGTTCAACGCAGCGAGGACGAGCTCGCCGCCCTGGAGCGGAGGTATAATGGTCACCAGCGGCCAAGTGGTCGGCCGGTCGGAATTTTTTTTTTTTTTTTTATAGAAAAGGGAGGCAAACGAGCAGGTGGCTCACGTGATGGTAGGTGATTACCGCCGCCCATGAACACCTGCAACACCGGAGGCATTGCAGATCCGTTGCCTCCCCTAGAGTCCTCCCCCTCCCCCCCACAAATGTGTGGGCCACCGGTTACCTGCACTCACTAGACGAAACGCAGAAGTTTGTTAGACTTCTGCTTTACGCCGGTATTCTGTGAGGTCGTGGTACTTCCCCGGTCGAGCCGGCCCATTCAAGCAACAACAAAAGCTGATGCGTGGCTCTACCACTGTTATAAGTCGAGTTCGATCCCCAGGTGGGCAGGCTCGTAGCAATACCCCATTGCTTTTATTATTACCCATTGCATTACTTATACATATGCCTTGTTTTGGCATCGGCACCATCTATAATCCCTTTTGCAAGTGACAATTTGACATTGTTGACTTTTCAGTTAGGAATTATCAATAAGATAAGAAGAGTGCTGATGCCAAAACAAGGTATAAGTAAAGAAAAGAGTATACAGATTTAAAGCTTCAACTGATGCGTGTAAGACACGATGGCTCGGAGGTAAGAGCATTGCCATGGATCGGCAGAGGTCGCGGGTTCGAATCCCGCCCGTGTCAGTTGAAATTAAAAAAATCATTTTTTCTCTTTACTCAATTAATTCTTTAGTACTAAATATGTCATCTGGTAAGCCACTTGGTTTTTCTCTTTTCTAATCTATAAAATAATTTACAGATTGACGGAACTTCGAAACGAACAAGTGTCGCTGGAAGACACAATGATTACCCTACAAAGTAGCACGAGGGAAGGCAAAACCACACTGCATAAACTTAACATTGAGTTAGGCAGCTTGAAGGAGCAAGTTCCTATTTTAAAAGTAAGAGATATGGTGTTTGTTGTATAGTGTAGTCTTGTAATTAATAACATAGGTTTGGAATTAATTTACAATCAAAAAGAGAGAATTTTACAAAAATATACATATAAAATAGCATGCCCAATACCAAGGAACGTGTGCGGTTGTGTTCTACTCTCAGAACGGCAAAGTCGAGCAATTTTTTTTAAACTGCCTATTACAACCAATTGGCACTTATACGATAATGTAAATAGATACATTCCAAGAAAAGAGTTTGAATAATCTATCTCATATTTCGTAAAAAACAATATTTTTTTAATTTAAAAAAAAACCCTGTAAAAAAAATCACGTGAACGTCCGGATCGTACGTAATTTCATATATAATGTTTAATTTTTATGACAGAGTCAAATAAAACAACAAGAGAGCAAGGCGGCAGCCAGTAAGGTGGATTCGAGACACAAGTCAAAGCTCGAAGCAGCCCTCAAGAGTGCTGAGGATAAACTCAACAAGGCCAAACACGACGCAGGCGAAGTTAGTACATGTTACATACTATTTACTTCACTTGGGGTTTAATATTAAATACATACATAGATAGAGACCACATCAAATACATTGCTCTGATCCAAAAATGAAAATGATGATCCCAAAATGAAAATGAAAAAAAATTAAGGTACTACAAACATCTAGACTCAATAAAATGTAAAAAGAGTGTTTTCTACATTGACGCAACTGGGAACTGAACCCCAGAACCTCAATGCAGGCGACACCGGGTAGTGTCAAGAGTATGTATGGTCGTGAATGAAGAAAATAATGAATTTCATAGAAGCGCTAGAGGTATTTTCGGGTTGTGACACTTGGCGATCTGTTCCTTCTGGCTACCCCATCAGGAACTATGTGTGCAAATATTTATTTATTATTTAACAGTTATTTATCATTAATAAAACATTGACTTAGTAACTTTTTACTAACCTCAAAGTCGCTTAATTGGTAACACTAATATTTCCTTGACATTTATTACATTCTCTGTGTGTGATCACATATTACAATAACTTATGCGCGTATTTGATCTTTTGAGCTGGATAAGTATTAATATATATACAAATATATAGCAACTATATACCGAGGCATTGGTATATATTTGGGTTCCGTTTCTATGTTACTTATTTCCTTCTCCTTTTCTAGGTTGAAAAAGAAGTACACGGCGTCGACGCGCAAATTTCCTCAATAGCTGGTAGCAAAGTGAGAGATCTCCAGAAGAACGTCGACGATTTGACTAAGAAGATAGATAAGATCTCCACTGAGATAACCAAACTGAAAGTCGCTATTAATACCAGCAAAAGGTATGTTTTTTTTTATTAACTTATTACACACTTATATTGCTCTGATCCCCAAAGTAACTACGGCATTTGTGTTATGGTATAGGTAAACAACGAAGGTACCAATTACAACCATACTCAAGATATGTAGAAAAAGTGGTGCATTGTCCTTTCCAGAAATCAAATCCTGAACCTCTGAGCTTGCAACACCTTTAACCACCACCGTCTAATAGATCATATAATTCATTTATTGTAGAATTTATCATTATCATATATAATTTTTACAGTGGATGAATAATTTTTATTACTGTAGTGTAGTAAAAAAATGAGCTAACAGCTCTGATAGTAAGGCAGTGCTGCATCCCATAGGTATCTGCAACTGACTTCAATTGAATATGATAACAGATTTTTTATCACCTCTGTTAATAACATGAGATCTGTATACCTTTCATACCGAAACACGACAGTTGTTACACTCTTAGAATGGGAGAGACATTGGTACTGGCCCAGACGACTCTTTACCATCTTTATATTTTGGATTATAAGCTTACTGCTGGATAAGGAAGATATATGGACTGCCTAACAATCAGACTTGCGAATCAACAAAAAACAATCGTTTGCGTGACTTTTGTCCTTAGTTATCTTAATTTCAAGACAAAAAATTGTGCTTTATTACTAGAAAAAAAAATGAAAGTAGTTGTGAACTTTCATTGGCATAAACAAATTTCTCGACTGTTCTAACATATTCTTCCTTGATGTAACCTAACAAAAAATATCTTCAAAAACTTAATCTCTTATATCAGTACTCTAATTTAGTAAAAAAAAAAATTTAAAAACCTCTTTTAAATTGTTTGATAAATTATCAGAAAATATAATTCTTCATAGAATACAGTATATAATATGAAAATAATACAGTTTGGCAATCTAATTTGCGATCGCAGTACAGTATGCAATGTATGACCTATTCATAACACTTATATAAATTAGGATATATGGTGTATCTGCCGCATCATAGTGTGTTGTGCCTAGACAGAACTTGACCTTATACAATACTATGATTTTCTAGTCTTAACTTTGATTTAATTTCATATAGGAATGCTAATAAGTCAAAGGACAAAATAAACCAAATGGAGACGGATCTTAAAGAGACGGAGAAGAATCTGGAGAATTTGAACAGTCAAAAGAAACAACTTAGCTTAGACAGTGCACAATTACAGAAGGATTTCGATGAGGTATTTTCATATTTAGTAGTATTAAATAGATTGAGCCTTCTATATTTCAATTTTAGCCTTTCATACATTGCTACACATATGATGAAGGATGAAGGGGTCATTTATTGATTGTGTTACGTTCCCCAAGAGAAAGGGGAGGGTATTAAGAAAGTCTTACTCTTACCTTTTGGTAAGGTGGTGAGGGGGCTTAAAACTTATATAATATTTGTTTATTAAATATCTATTACTATTTGGAACGCTGAATGATTCTTCGTTCCATAAGTGCACTATGGTTTACTTTTTAAGTTACAAATTTTTATTATTTAAAGTCTTACTTAAAATCTTAAATATGCTAATTTTTATCCATATTTCTCATGGATAGCAAAGATTATTTGAAAAACTTTTTAAAATATCTTCATGTATGGCCATAGCCACAATTCTTAGACACCTCTCTCGCTTCTATAAATTTCATCATTTCCTTATACAAATCTTTAAAATTCATTCTACAATATTTAATCTGATTTGAATTGATATTCCATAGATAGAAGAACAAATTAACGAGGGTTCTGGCGAGTTCTCTGAGATCAAGCAAGAGATAGCGAAGCTTCAATCCAAGGAGAACAAGACAAAGAGCGAACGGCTCGAAGCCAATAATGCAGTCAATAAAATGGAGAAGTCTATACAAGATTGCTCGAGTAAAACGCCTATGTGGGAGAAAGAGGTAAATGTAGCTAAAAAAATTACTTCAATAAAAATATAAATATCTTCACGCAATTCCCAATACAGGGGTAGACAGAGTACGAGCTTGCCACCTGGGGGTCGAACTCGGGTCTCTTGACTCGGTATTCCGACCACCAACCACTCGGCTATCGTGACTTATGGCTCAATGATGAAACAAATTTAAAAAGTAGCTAAATAACGGATTTCTTACGACTTACAGAACTCTAATAATTAAACGAAATTGAATAATTGAAGTTCAGTATAGTATGTAATCCTTTAAATGAGTCACACTTGACCAGTTTTTAATATCATCAGTCTGTTTAACTATTGCGCTACTTGTAGTAGTGTATAGTATTCTTTGTAGTATTGTTGTGGTCTTGGTTTATTGCCAAGTAATCCTCGAAGATTACTATTTTAAAACATACTGAGTTGTGGAAAAGCGTGGCTGGGTTTAGCTGGTGTTATAATCAGTATGATCAATTTAAATATTTTTACACGTAAACTCACCCCTTTTGCCGTGTGGTATCACACTTAGAATATACGACCCCCTTTCTTCCGTAACTGGTGACCAACAGAAAACCCTTGAAAATATAATTGGCTGCGGACAGATGGCGGTATAACCATCTCGAAACTTACTAAAAAAAATTAGTGACTGTAGTCACGATAGCCGTGTTTGGGTGATCGGAATACGAGTCAAAAGAACCGAGTTCGATCCCTACGGCTCGTACTATTGGTTTTTTCAAAAACTTACTTTATATCATTGACTTGGATATAAATCAGCGCCGGGCTCACCACCTGACACGTAGTACCAAAAATGTCTTTTATGGAAGGTGGCTCGAAAGGACTTAATTGTCTAGTCCTCTGTTTACTCGTGTAGTAAATGGCGTGAAGATGTTTTTTTAATGATGCATAATATCTTCACGCAATTCTCAATACAGGGGTAAACAGAGTACGAGCTAGCCACCTGGGGGTCGAACTCGGGTCTCTTGACTCGGTATTCCGACCACCAACCACTCGGCTATCGTGACTTATGGCTCAATGATGAAACAAATTTAAAAAGTAGCTAAATAACGGATTTCTTACGACTTACAGAACTCTTATAATTAAACGAAATTGAATAATTGAAGTTCAGTATAGTATGTAATCCTTTAAATGAGTCACACTTGACCAGTTTTTAATATCATCAGTCTGTTTAACTATTGCGCTACTTGTAGTAGTGTATAGTATTCTTTGTAGTATTGTTGTGGTCTTGGTTTATTGCCAAGTAATCCTCGAAGATTACTATTTTAAAACATACTGAGTTGTGGAAAAGCGTGGCTGGGTTTAGCTGGTGTTATAATCAGTATGATCAATTTAAATATTTTTACACGTAAACTCACCCCTTTTGCCGTGTGGTATCACACTTAGAATATACGACCCCCTTTCTTCCGTAACTGGTGACCAACAGAAAACCCTTGAAAATATAATTGGCTGCCGACAGATGGCGGTATCACCATCTCGAAACTTACTAAAAAATTAGTGACTGTAGTCACGATAGCCGTGTTTGGGTGATCGGAATACGAGTCAAAAGAACCGAGTTCGATCCCTACGGCTCGTACTATTGGTTTTTTCAAAAACTTACTTTACATCATTAACTTGGATATAAATCAGCGCCGGGCTCACCACCTGACACGTAGTACCAAAATGTCTTTTATGGAAGGTGGCTCGAAAGGACTTAATTGTCTAGTCCTCTGTTTACTCGTGTAGTAAATGGCGTGAAGATGTTTTTAATGATGCAAAATATCTTCACGCAATTCCCAATACAGGGGTAGACAGAGTACGAGCTTGCCACCTGGGGGTCGAACTCGGGTCTCTAGACTCGGTGTTCCGACCACCAACCACTCGGCTATCGTGATTTATGGCTCAATGATGAAACAAATTTAAAAAGTAGCTAAATAACGGATTTCTTACGACTTACAGAACTCTTATACTTAAACGAAATTGAATAATTGAAGTTCAGTATAGTATGTAATCCTTTAAATTCTAATATGAGTCACACTTGACCAGTTTTTAATATCATCAGTCTGTTTAACTATTGCGCTACTTGTAGTAGTGTATAGTATTCTTTGTAGTATTGTTGTGGTCTTGGTTTATTGCCAAGTAATCCTCGAAGATTACTATTTTAAAACATACTGAGTTGTGGAAAAGCGTGGCTGGGTTTAGCTGGTGTTATAATCAGTATGATCAATTTAAATATTTTTACACGTAAACTCACCCCTTTTACCGTGTGGTATGACACTTAGAATATACGACCCCCTTTCTTCCGTAACTGGTGACCAACAGAAAATCCTTGAAAATATAATTGGCTGCCGACAGATGGCGGTATCACCATCTCGAAACTTACTAAAAAAAATTAGTGACTGTAGTCACGATAGCCGTGTTTGGGTGATCGGAATACGAGTCAAAAGAACCGAGTTCGATCCCTACGGCTCGTACTATTGGTTTTTTCAAAAACTTACTTTACATCATTAACTTGGATATAAATCAGCGCCGGGCTCACCACCTGACACGTAGTACCAAAAATGTCTTTTATGGAAGGTGGCTCGAAAGGACTTCATTGTCTAGTCCTCTGTTTACTCGTGTAGTAAATGGCGTGAAGATGTTTTTTTTTAATGATGCAAAATATCTTCACGCAATTCCCAATACAGGGGTAGATAGAGGTCAAGTCTAGACAATTAAGTCCCTTTGACCCACCTTCCACCGAAGATATTTTCCGGACAACGTGACAGGTGGTGAGCCCGTCGCCGTCTTTATGTCCAAGCCAACGATGAAATTCGTACATAAGTTTTTCAAACACTCATTGGTACTGCCCACCTGGGGATCGAATTCGGGGTCTCTCGACTCGAAAATCCGACCACCCAACAACTCGGCTATCGTGACTTTTTTACGATGACGGTGTACATTCGTGAATCGTTCCAGCTCGCCGGTTTGAAGCTGGAGGACCCCGGCCTGGACGGCGTGCCGGGCATCGAGAGACCGGAGCCGCTGGCTCGCCACGGCGCCGAGGAGTTGGAGCAGTGCGCTGTGGAGGAGCTGAGGAACCGGCTCGCCGCGCAGAAGGCCAGGCTCGGCGACGCCAAGCCCAACATTCAGGCCATACAGGTGCGTTGGCACTGGATGTCACGATAGCCGAGTGGTCGGGTGGTCGGAATTGCCGAGTCGAGAGGACCGAGTTCGATCCCCAAGTGGCGGACTCGTGTACCAATGGGTGTTTTTCAAAAACTTATGTACGGATTATATCGTTGCCTTGGACATAGAGACGGCGACGGGCTCACCGCCTGTCACGTTGTCCCGAAAATATCTTCGGTGGAAGGTGGGTCGAGGGGACTTAACTGTCTAGACTAGACCTCTTTCTCAGGGGTATTGGGAATTGCGTGAAGATATTTTTTTTATTGACACTAGAGTAATATAGTCACGATAACCGAGCGTTTGGCTGATCAGATTTGATGCCGCGAGAAACTTGTACGATTTATATCGTTGTCTTGAACTCGAAAGCGGCGACAGGCTCGCCATCTGTCACATTCTCCCAAAACCGATCATGAAAGGTTAACCAGAGCTAATTTGACACAATATGTACAGCGGTTTGAGAATGTCGTTTTAAATTTTGAGTTCAATTTCATTCATTGATACAGTGCTTTTTCCTGCCAATTGATCTCCTGACTCGTAATTTGAATTCAGATCACCAAACCACTCATATTGTAGTGACTACCGAGACAGGTAAATTCCATTAATTTTTTATATCAGGAAAACCGATATACATTTTGTACTTAAAAACCAATGTCATATATAATAAATTCACACATAGGCAAAACATCACAATCGTTTCCCTAATCTCATAGTAAGTAGCTAAACCCCGCGTTGTTGTGGAATCTGAAACAACGGTCGAACAACGGTAGTAATAGCAAACACCTAGTCCCGAGACAATGGAGAAAAAATTGTTTTCAACATACTCACCTGGGAATCAAACCTGGGACCTCATACCTGGCAACACTTTGAAAACCGGTGTCTACGCCATTTGTCCTTGGAGGTCATCAACAATCTTATATATCTGTCGGCGAAGGGTAGGTCACATGAGGCAACTCATTGTTAAATCCGTCTAGAGCCATATCAGAAAACTGATCTAAATGGGTGGAAACGCAGTAAGTTCGATAACAGGAAGATGACCGTCCACACTGCCGTCCGTTTCGAAAGTGAAACCCCGAGAATATTTTGAAGATATCAGAAGTCAAATGACATTGACAACACATAGTATACAAATCCGCTCTGTCACTTCCTGTATCGACCCAACTCAAGCGCACTACTTGCACGTTTCCGAAGACTTTTAATAGATGGCGTTGTAACCAAAATTGTTGCCTTATCTTGATTCTGCGACATATCTTATACAAAAAAGTTCTTTAATGTAGTTACCCTTCTTCCACTCGTGTGCGAGTACGTGTCTGCGTGTACGTGCGTCCGTATATACGTTCGTGTGTGTAACATTTATTCAGATTATAAACTACATGTGTGCAAAATTATAATTTGTTTAGTAGTTTTTTCTCATAATACCATTTGTTATCATTTATATTCCATTCATTCATTCATTCGTTTTGGTTTCTTTGCATGACAAATATCAAAACATGCAAACATAGCTTATTACAAATTTATAATATTATCAGGACAACATAAGAAAGCTCTGAAGTTTACCAGATTTTATCTTCACGCATTTTCCAATACAAGGGTAGCCATAGGCCTAGACAATTAAAAAAGTCCTATCTACCCTCATAATAAGCCCTAGTCAAGGCTTATTTTGGGATAACGTGACCAATGGTGAGCTTCTTACCGTTTTCATCTTCAAGCCAGTGGTATCAATCATACATGAAAAAAAACCATCACCTGCGGATCGAACTCCGGTCTCTTGACTCGAATTTCGATTATCCAACCACTCGTTTTTCAGATTTAAATAAATAAATTAATTGTTTCCATGGTTTCCATTAGGACTACAGAACGAAAGAAGAGCTATATCTAAAGAGGGCCGCGGAGTTAGACGAGATTACAACGAAGAGAAACGAAATGAGGGCGTTGTACGATCAGCTTAGGAAGAAGCGCACTACGGACTTCTTATGTGGTGAGTTTTAGATTCTTTAAAAAAAAAAACGAAATGTAAAAGGCGATATGTAAAATGTCTTGAAAATGATGGCAAAAAGGAAAGTCTTCAGCAGTCAGCAGATTTAAGCCTGGCTTCTGTCTGGTTGTTCTCTTCATTACTGAAGGTTCTGATTGCATTGGTTAGCGAGACTTGTGTGAGCCGTTACCTGGTCACACTAAAAGATATGTGACTGAGTATTTCTGTTTTAACTTTGCCCATCGTTGCATGTTGTAACATGCCCAAATTATCAAGTATTAGATAAATAATAAATATCTCTACACAATTCCCAATACAGGGGTAGACAGAGGTCTAGTCTAGACAATTAAGTCCCTTTTCACCGTCTGCCGAAGATATTTCAGGACAACTTGATAGGTGGTGAGCCCGTCGCCGTCTTTATGTGAATTGTACATAAGTTTTGAAAAACTCTGGTCGATCACCCAACCACTCAGTGACTTTGTAGAGCTTTCATTATTTACATTGAATTTGAATGTGTACATTTTAGGTTTCAACACGATAACGTCGAAGCTAAAGGAGATGTATCAGATGATCACACTGGGGGGCGACGCCGAGCTGGAACTGGTGGACTCCTTGGATCCATTCACCGAGGGAATTATATTCAGGTGATAATGAACAATAAATAAATAAATAAATAAATAAATAAATAATGATTTCTTGTATTTACGCGAATACTACACGTTTAAAATAAAACGATTTTCGGATTTTATCGCGTTTTTATTTCCCGTCGTTTCGGATGTCCCCCCGTGACCACGGATGCTGTAAAGCACCCGAAACGTCGGGAAATAAAAATAGTTTGTAAAACCTAATTAAAAAACGCGATAAAATCCGAAAATAGTTTTATTTTAAATAAGTAAATAAAATATATTTAGGTACAACATGATTGATCTGATCCCAAAGTAAATAGCTAAGGCAATTGTGTTGCACACCCGGGTCAGCTCCGAGGAGTCAATCTTAGGAGATCGGATGGGAATCGAATTCCTTCGATCCTTTGTCTGGTTTCGTTTGTTAATATGTATTTTTTATAATTTAGTCACCTTTAAGAACTCGAGCCGTAAACAAATCTTCACGCCATTTCTAATACAGGAGTAGTCAGAGGTCTAGATCGACCACCGTTGAACATTCCACTGAAGAAATTTTTTTTGACACGACGTGACAGATGGTGAGCCTGTCGCCTTCTTTATCTTTCAAGCCAAATATATGCCATATTAATGAGCCTGCCACCTGAGGACCGAACTCGGATCTCTTGACTCGAAATTCCGACCACCCAACAACTCGCCTATCGTGACATAAGTATTAGATAAATAATAAATAAATAAATAAATAAATAAATAAATAAATAAATAAATAAATAAATAAATAAATAAATAAATAAATAAATAAATAAATAAATAAATAAATAAATAAATAAATAATGATTTCTTGTATTTACGCGAATACTACACGTTTAAATAAAACGATTTTCGGATTTTATCGCGTTTTTATTTCCCGTCGTTTCGGATGCCCCCGTGACCACGGATGCTGTAAAGCACCCGAAACGTCGGGAAATAAAAATAGTTTGTAAAACCTAATTAAAAAACGCGATAAAATCCGAAAATAGTTTTATTTTAAATAAATAAATAAATAATGATTTCTTGTATTTACGCGAATACTACACGTTTAAAATAAAACGATTTTCGGATTTTATCGCGTTTTTATTTCCCGTCGTTTCGGATGCCCCCCCGTGACCACGGATGCTGTAAAGCACCCGAAACGTCGGGAAATAAAAATAGTTTGTAAAACCTAATTAAAAAACGCGATAAAATCCGAAAATAGTTTTATTTTAAATAAATAAATAAATAAATAAATAAATAAATAAATAAATAAATAAATAAATAAATAAATAATGATTTCTTGTATTTACGCGAATACTACACGTTTAAATAAAACGATTTTCGGATTTTATCGCGTTTTTATTTCCCGTCGTTTCGGATGCCCCCGTGACCACGGATGCTGTAAAGCACCCGAAACTTGTGTGAAGATATTTTTTATTAACACTAGAGTAATATAGTCACGATAACCGAGCGTTTGGCTGATCAGATTTGATGCCGCGAGAAACTTGTACGATTTATATCGTTGTCTTGAACTCGAAAGCGGCGACAGGCTCGCCACCTGTCACATTCTCCCAAAACCGATCATGAAAGGTTAACCAGAGCTAATTTGACACAATATGTACAGCGGTTTGAGAATGTCGTTTTAAATTTTGAGTTCAATTTCATTCATTGATACAGTGCTTTTTCCTGCCAATTGATCTCCTGACTCGTAATTTGAATTCAGATCACCAAACCACTCATATTGTAGTGACTACCGAGACAGGTAAATTCCATTAATTTTTTATATCAGGAAAACCGATATACATTTTGTACTTAAAAACCAATGTCATATATAATAAATTCACACATAGGCAAAACATCACAATCGTTTCCCTAATCTCATAGTAAGTAGCTAAACCCCGCGTTGTTGTGGAATCTGAAACAACGGTCGAACAACGGTAGTAATAGCAAACACCTAGTCCCGAGACAATGGAGAAAAAATTGTTTTCAACATACTCACCTGGGAATCAAACCTGGGACCTCATACCTGGCAACACTTTGAAAACCGGTGTCTACGCCATTTGTCCTTGGAGGTCATCAACAATCTTATATATCTGTCGGCGAAGGGTAGGTCACATGAGGCAACTCATTGTTAAATCCGTCTAGAGCCATATCAGAAAACTGATCTAAATGGGTGGAAACGCAGTAAGTTCGATAACAGGAAGATGACCGTCCACACTGCCGTCCGTTTCGAAAGTGAAACCCCGAGAATATTTTGAAGATACTTTATATCAGAAGTCAAATGACATTGACAACACATAGTGAACAAATCCGCTCTGTCACTTCCTGTGTCGACCCTACTCAAGCGCACTACTTGCACGTTTCCGAAGACTTTTAATAGAGGGCGTTGTAACCAAAATTGTTGCCTTATCTTGATTCTGCGACATATCTTATACAAAAAAATTCTTTAATGTAGTTACCCTTCTTCCACTCGTGTGCGAGTGCGTGTCTGCGTGTACCTGCGTCCGTATATACGTTCGTGTGTGTAACATTTATTCAGATTATAAACTACATGTGTGCAAAATTATAATTTGTTTAGTAGTTTTTTCATAATGCCATTTGTTATCATTTATATTCCATTCATTCATTCATTCGTTTTGGTTTCTTTGCATGACAAATATCAAAACATGCAAACATAGCTTATTACAAATTTATAATATTATCAGGACAACATAAGAAAGCTCTGAAGTTTACCAGATTTTATCTTCACGCATTTTCCAATACAAGGGTAGCCATAGGCCTAGACAATTAAAAAAGTCCTATCTACCCTCATAATAAGCCCTAGTCAAGGCTTATTTTGGGATAACGTGACCAATGGTGAGCTTCTTACCGTTTTCATCTTCAAGCCAGTGGTATCAATCATACATGAAAAAAAACCATCACCTGCGGATCGAACTCCGGTCTCTTGACTCAATTTCGATTATCCAACCACTCGTTTTTCAGATTTAAATAAATAAATAAATAAATAAATAATGATTTCTTGTATTTACGCGAATACTACACGTTTAAATAAAACGATTTTCGGATTTTATCGCGTTTTTATTTCCCGTCGTTTCGGATGCCCCGTGACCACGGATGCTGTAAAGCACCCGAAACGTCGGGAAATAAAATAGTTTATAAACCTAATTAAAAACGCGATAAAATCCGAAAATAGTTTTATTTAAATAAATAAATAAATAAATAAATAATGATTTCTTGTATTTACGCGAATACTACACGTTTAAATAAAACGATTTTCGGATTTTATCGCGTTTTTATTTCCCGTCGTTTCGGATGCCCCGTGACCACGGATGCTGTAAAGCACCCGAAACGTCGGGAAATAAAATAGTTTATAAACCTAATTAAAAACGCGATAAAATCCGAAAATAGTTTTATTTAAATAAATAAATAAATAAATAAATAAATAAATAAATAAATAAATAAATAAATAAATAAATAAATAAATAAATAATGATTTCTTGTATTTACGCGAATACTACACGTTTAAATAAAACGATTTTCGGATTTTATCGCGTTTTTATTTCCCGTCGTTTCGGATGCCCCCGTGACCACGGATGCTGTAAAGCACCCGAAACGTCGGGAAATAAAATAGTTGTAAAACCTAATTAAAAACGCGATAAAATCCGAAAATAGTTTTATTTAAATAAATAAATAATGATTTCTTGTATTTACGCGAATACTACACGTTTAAATAAAACGATTTCCGGATTTTATCGCGTTTTTATTTCCCGTCGTTTCGGATGCCCCCGTGACCACGGATGCTGTAAAGCACCCGAAACGTCGGGAAATAAAATAGTTGTAAAACCTAATTAAAAACGCGATAAAATCCGAAAATAGTTTTATTTAAATAAATAAATAAATAATGATTTCTTGTATTTACGCGAATACTACACGTTTAAATAAAACGATTTCCGGATTTTATCGCGTTTTTATTTCCCGTCGTTTCGGATGCCCCCGTGACCACGGATGCTGTAAAGCACCCGAAACGTCGGGAAATAAAATAGTTGTAAAACCTAATTAAAAACGCGATAAAATCCGAAAATAGTTTTATTTAAATAAATAAATAAATAATGATTTCTTGTATTTACGCGAATACTACACGTTTAAATAAAACGATTTCCGGATTTTATCGCGTTTTTATTTCCCGTCGTTTCGGATGCCCCCGTGACCACGGATGCTGTAAAGCACCCGAAACGTCGGGAAATAAATTCCATTCATTCATTCATTCATTCATTCATTCATTCATTCATTCATTCATTCATTCATTCATTCATTCATTCATTCATTCATTCATTCATTCATTCATTCATTCATTCATTCATTCATTCATTCATTCATTCATTCATTCATTCATTCATTCATTCATTCATTCGTTTTGGTGTCTTTGCATGACAAATATCAAAACATGCAAACATAGCTTATTACAAATTTAACAACATAAGAAAGCTCTGAAGTTTACCAGATTTTATCTTCACGCATTTTCCAATACAAGGGTAGCCATAGGCCTAGACAACCCTTGAAAATATAATTGGCTGCGGACAGATGGCGGTATAACCATCTCGAAACTTACTAAAAAAATTAGTGACTGTAGTCACGATAACCGAGCGTTTGGCTGATCAGATTTGATGCCGCGAGAAACTTGTACGATTTATATCGTTGTCTTGAACTCGAAAGCGGCGACAGGCTCGCCATCTGTCACATTCTCCCAAAACCGATCATGAAAGGTTAACCAGAGCTAATTTGACACAATATGTACAGCGGTTTGAGAATGTCGTTTTAAATTTTGAGTTCAATTTCATTCATTGATACAGTGCTTTTTCCTGCCAATTGATCTCCTGACTCGTAATTTGAATTCAGATCACCAAACCACTCATATTGTAGTGACTACCGAGACAGGTAAATTCCATTAATTTTTTATATCAGGAAAACCGATATACATTTTGTACTTAAAAACCAATGTCATATATAATAAATTCACACATAGGCAAAACATCACAATCGTTTCCCTAATCTCATAGTAAGTAGCTAAACCCGCGTTGTTGTGGAATCTGAAACAACGGTCGAACAACAGTAGTAATAGCAAACACCTAGTCCCGAGACAATGGAGAAAAAATTGTTTTCAACATACTCACCTGGGAATCAAACCTGGGACCTCATACCTGGCAACACTTTGAAAACCGGTGTCTACGCCATTTGTCCTTGGAGGTCATCAACAATCTTATATATCTGTCGGCGAAGGGTAGGTCACATGAGGCAACTCATTGTTAAATCCGTCTAGAGCCATATCAGAAAACTGATCTAAATGGGTGGAAACGCAGTAAGTTCGATAACAGGAAGATGACCGTCCACACTGCCGTCCGTTTCGAAAGTGAAACCCCGAGAATATTTTGAAGATACTTTATATCAGAAGTCAAATGACATTGACAACACATAGTAGACAAATCCGCTCTGTCACTTCCTGTGTCGACCCAACTCAAGCGCACTACTTGCACGTTTCCGAAGACTTTTAATAGATGGCGTTGTAACCAAAATTGTTGCCTTATCTTGATTCTGCGACATATCTTATACAAAAGTTCTTTAATGTAGTTACCCTTCTTCCACTCGTGTGCGAGTGCGTGTCTGCGTGTACCTGCGTCCGTATATACGTTCGTGTGTGTAACATTTATTCAGATTATAAACTACATGTGTGCAAAATTATAATTTGTTTAGTCGTTTTGTCTCATAATACCATTTGTTATCAGTGTACAATAAAGTACATATCATTTATATTCCATTCATTCATTCATTCGTTTTGGTGTCTTTGCATGACAAATATCAAAACATGCAAACATAGCTTATTACAAATTTAACAACATAAGAAAGCTCTGAAGTTTACCAGATTTTATCTTCACGCATTTTCCAATACAAGGGTAGCCATAGGCCTAGACAATTAAAAAAGTCCTATCTACCCTCATAATAAGCCCTAGTCAAGGCTTATATTGGGATAACGTGACCGATGGTGAGCTTCTTACCGTTTTCATCTTCAAGCCAGTGGTATCAATCATACATGAAAAAAAACCATCACCTGCGGATCGAACTCCGGTCTCTTGACTCGAATTTCGATTATCCAACCACTCGTTTTTCAGATTTAAATAAATAAATTAATTGTTTCCATGGTTTCCATTAGGACTACAGAACGAAAGAAGAGCTATATCTAAAGAGGGCCGCGGAGTTAGACGAGATTACAACGAAGAGAAACGAAATGAGGGCGTTGTACGATCAGCTTAGGAAGAAGCGCACTACGGACTTCTTATGTGGTGAGTTTTAGATTCTTTAAAAAAAAAACGAAATGTAAAAGGCGATATGTAAAATGTCTTGAAAATGATGGCAAAAAGGAAAGTCTTCAGCAGTCAGCAGATTTAAGCCTGGCTTCTGTCTGGTTGTTCTCTTCATTACTGAAGGTTCTGATTGCATTGGTTAGCGAGACTTGTGTGAGCCGTTACCTGGTCACACTAAAAGATATGTGACTGAGTATTTCTGTTTTAACTTTGCCCATCGTTGCATGTTGTAACATGCCCAAATTGTCAAGTATTAGATAAATAATAAATATCTCTACACAATTCCCAATAAAGGGGTAGACAGAGGTCTAGTCTAGACAATTAAGTCCCTTTTTCACCGTCTGCCGAAGATATTTTCGGGACAACTTGATAGGTGGTGAGCCCGTCGCCATTTTTATGTTCAAGCCAACAATATAATTCGTAAATAAGTTTTTCCCCATCTGGGGATTGAACTCGGGTCTCTTGACTCGAAATTCCGACCACCCAACAACTCGCCTATCGTGACATAAGTATTAGATAACTTGTTGTATAAGATTCTCAAAAAATACCTTGAACAATACTCGTAAATTGAAAATGGCTGAACATAATAATTATTTTTTCATAGGCTTGTATATTGACAATATCAATTAAACAATAAAACAAGACACATCTGTCTAACATGATGAGGTAATGTAGTTAACAGGAGACAGGAATACTAGTAATGTTATTTTATTTTGCGAGTATTATTTTGTGCCCTTAAATAAGACAAATAACGCTATGTAGGCTCATACGTGCTTAGCCACTGATAATTACATTCTTAGCAAAAAAAAAAAATTATATAATTATATATATAAAAAATATATTTATTCGTCAGTAAGGTCATACCTTTGTGAGTCGCGAATGTGGGGCACACTGTGGGACAACATGACAGGTGGTGAGCCCGTCGCCGTCTTTATGTGAATTGTACATAAGTTTTGAAAAACTCTGGTCGATCACCCAACCACTCAGTGACTTTGTAGAGCTTTCATTATTTACATTGAATTTGAATGTGTACATTTTAGGTTTCAACACGATAACGTCGAAGCTAAAGGAGATGTATCAGATGATCACACTGGGGGGCGACGCCGAGCTGGAACTGGTGGACTCCTTGGATCCATTCACCGAGGGAATTATATTCAGGTGATAATGAACAATAAATAAATAATGATTTCTTGTATTTACGCGAATACTACACGTTTAAAATAAAACGATTTTCGGATTTTATCGCGTTTTTATTTCCCGTCGTTTCGGATGCCCCCCCGTGACCACGGATGCTGTAAAGCACCCGAAACGTCGGGAAATAAAAATAGTTTGTAAAACCTAATTAAAAAACGCGATAAAATCCGAAAATAGTTTTATTTTAAATAAGTAAATAAATATATTTAGGTACAACATGATTGATCTGATCCCAAAGTAAATAGCTAAGGCAATTGTGTTGCACACCCGGGTCAGCTCCGAGGAGTCGATCTTAGGAGATCGGATGGGAATCGAATTCCTTTGATCCTTTGTCTGGTTTCGTTTGTTAATATGTATTTTTTATAATTTAGTCACCTTTAAGAACTCGAGCCGTAAACAAATCTTCACGCCATTTCTAATACAGGAGTAGTCAGAGGTCTAGATCGACCACCGTTGAACATTCCACTGAAGAAATTTTTTTTTACACGACGTGACAGATGGTGAGCCTGTCGCCTTCTTTATCTTTCAAGCCAAATATATGCCATATTAATGAGCCTGCCACCTGAGGACCGAACTCGGATCTCTTGACTCGAATTCCGATCGCCCAACCACTTGGCTACCGTGACCATATACAATATAATTCTTATATACAACTTCTACATTCCAGCGTCCGGCCACCAAACAAATCGTGGAAGAACATATCGAATCTGTCCGGCGGCGAGAAGACACTGTCCTCTCTAGCGCTCGTCTTTGCACTGCACTACTACAAGCCCACGCCGCTGTACGTCATGGACGAAATAGACGCGGCCTTGGACTTCAAGAACGTTTCCATTGTCGCTAACTATATCAAGGTACTGTTTTTAATATATAAGAATGTACTAGCTCTTTCTTCCCGTGGGTGTTCAAGGCGACTAAGGGAAAAATCTCGTTTTAATGGCTACCGATAGATGGCGGGATAAACATCTCCAATAATACTAGGCAAAAAGAACAGAAACTGGCTGCAGCTATGGTGTTTAGGTCTGGGACTGCGATCGCCAATCCGCTTGCCGATCTTTACGATTACGATAAATTTCTGCTTACTGACCGTTGTGTATATAAAATAAATATTACTATAAATACATAAAACATCACATGTATTGTTTTGATATATGTAAGTAAACAGCTTAAGCACTTTTATCATGGAATCGGAAACAACGAAGGCACCATATAAATCCAAACCCAAAAAATTTAGAAAAAGCATTTTCTCTATTTATCCGACCAGGAATAGAACCCTAGACCTTAGAACTGGCGATACAATGAAAACCGGTGCGTGCGCCAGTCGACCAAGAGGTCGTCGTAATGTCAATAAATTGTAACTCAATTGTTCTACAATATAAATAGTCTAACACGCACATAGTCAAGCGGCACCGACAGAATATCAGCGCTGCAGTAGCAATGTTGCAGCATATTGCTGAGTCGGATGCCTTTTCGTTGCTGCTATCTAACCATTTATATAAACTGTTCTTTTTAATTGTTTATATGTATACAATTGTGGCAATGAATAAACTTTCTTTCTTCTAATACAATATAAATTTGACAACCTCCGTGGACGAATGGCGTAAACATTGGTTTTCAAGGTGTCGCCATCTCGACATCCCGGGTTCGATTCCCGGTCGGGTCAATGTATAAAAGCCACATTTTCTCGGGTCTGGGTGTTTGTGGTGCCTTCGTTGTGTCCGATTCTCACACCTCAAGTGCTTTAGCATCTTACATTGGGATCGGTGCAATGTATGTGATGTTGTGCCTATCTATATATGTATTTATTTATTTATATCAATGCTACTAAATAATTTTTAACACTGTTTCAGGAGAGAACAAGGAACGCTCAGTTCATTATAATCTCACTCCGTTACAACATGTTCGAGGTGTCAAATCGACTCGTCGGCATTTACAAGACGGAAGACTGCACTAAATCTGTCACCATAGAGAACAAAGTGCCCGAACAGTCATCGTGCGAGCTCGTGGCGTGACCTCTTGGCCATAGACAAGCGTAGTATAGAATAGACCAGGAGAGATATAAACACTTCCGTCTATGTCTTTATACATATGAAGTCTCCTAGTATTCATTAGTTATAAGTGGATAATTGTAATGAATTGTTTATAAGTTTTAGTAATATTGTTAATAAATAAAACACAGTGAAACATTTATATTTTATTTTTAAATTAGGTGAACATCTCAATATACAAATTCATCTTTAATATTAACAAAATAAATTATCACCTTAAGTTAGCACGTTTTATAATTAAGTGGAAATGAAATACAAAAGTCGAACGACTTAATAAATAACTTTGTTGCTACTGATCATACCACCAGTCGTGAAGGGTAATATTGACCACATATCACCCTTTAACAGTTTTAGTAGGTATTTAGTTTGGCCTAAGACAAAATATAACCTATTTATTATGTTCCGTTAAAACAATTAGTTTCAAGCCTTCAAGTCAGGACTGACCATTAAGCAAATACAATCGAGAGTCCAATAATTCAGGATTTATTCATTTGCAATATATACAGTTACAGTATTACTGATAGCAAGGAATTTTTAAATAGACTATATTTAAATAGAAGCATTTTTTGGGATTTTATTCCGTTTTAATTAGTTTACATCCGTAAATGTGTACAAGAGAAATACAAGAAATCATTTAATTATAAATAAACATGTCTACACTTCTGCCTACACAGTATGGGAATTTGCGAGGATATAAAAAAATATGGAATCGGAAACAACGAAAGTACCAGAAAACCATGCCCCAGATAAGGTAGAAAAAGTGGTCCGAGAAGTGAACCCGGGACCTGAAAACAGACAACAATAGAAGACACCCCGAATACCAGTTTATGCGTAACTTCGACCAAGGTCTTGGAAGTTCTTTAACAGTATTATAAAAAAAAAGAACCTTGCTACAGTCTTCATCAACAGTCACTCCAAAAGTTATTTTTCGAGATGAGTTAGCTAAGACTCACGCATTTACCAACACAGGGGTAGCTAGAGGTCTAAACAAATTAGCCCTTTCGGTCCGCATATCACCGAAGCTTACTATAACATCGTGACAGGTCGCGAGCCTATTGCCATCTAAATATCCAACGCAACTATATAAATTGTACCTAAGTTTTGAAAAAACTCATTACTTAGAGATTAATTCCAGGGTAAGATCGTTTTTGACTCTAATTCCGATCACCTAACCACTCGGCTATCGTGAATATTACAGTGTGTACATGTTTTAAATGTACACTATGCATTTCGAATTGAAACTTAAAATGGATAACGGACGGTGTCATTAATTCGCTTGTCCCTTCACGACTTCCCTTTAACAGTGGTAGAGCCACGCATCAACTTTTGTTGTTGCATGAACGGGCCGGCTCGACCGGGGAAGTACCACGACCTCTCAGAATACCGGCGTGAAGTAGAAGTTAAACTTCTGCGTTCCGTCCCCCAATTCTGGGGGAGGGAGGCAACGTATCGGCTAAGCCACTGGTATTGCGGGTGTTCATGGGAGGCGGTATTCACTTATCATCACGTGAGCCACTCGCTAGTCTGCCTCCCTTTGCTATAAAAGAAACGATGACATGCGACAATAAAATTCTGGCATGCATATATTTACACAGCACTAGAATTAGAAAGAAAAAAATTGTTCTTTTATTAAAATAAATTATAATCGTAAAATACCACTATCTCAGCGGTGAAGAAAAACATGGCAAGGAAACTGGCCCGGGTGAGAAATAAGATACGAAAAATAAATATTTCAGGGAAGTGAGAAGCTTGCCAAGTCGCACTGGAGAAATGTAGTAGACATTCTCCTGTTCTAATCTCTCTCAAATATTTGTGAGAAGGAAGAAGGAAATTTAGGCCTAGTAGGCATAGACGACTACTTTAAGTTAAAGCCGTCAAAGGGATTAAAGATATTTCAACATGTATGGAAAGTTCTCTAGAGAGAATTCAAAACTACTATTTTTAATTAGTTGCAAATTCAAAACAAAAACTATATAAGAAACGTAAAGGAATTTAGAAAGTTTTCTTTAAAGTGCAAATCACAAATTTGCATATTTTTTTAATTTAAACAAATATTTCAATAAACTGTCATATCACATTCAATTACGTGATCACTATTTTTTAAAGCAACAATAAGTTTATACTAAATAGAAATTTAAAAACCTGCATAATCCAATTTCTTCCATATATTTTAAATTGAATAAAATATACAAACATAGATAGGGACAACATCACTTACATTGCTCTGATCCCATAGTAAGTAGCTAAAGCACTTGTGTTATGGAATCAGAAACAACGACGGTACCAAAAACAACCAGACCCCTGAAAATAAAGTTTTTTACATTGACCCGACCGTTAATCGAATCTGGGACCTCAGAACTGGCACAATAAAAGGTTCGTACGCCGCACGTCACACATAGATCGCCACAAATCAAAATGTCACAAAACAGTTTTCAACAGAAGGTAGTTGCTACTAAGGCACTGTTAAAAAATAACAAAATTGTAGTTTATTAAAAACAATATAAGAACATCAATTATAATTATAATTGGGGATTTGAGGATAATTAGGGAACTTGTTTGACTTACGATGGAGAATTAAATGTATTAAAAAAGTAAGCAGAGTTATTTATATAATAGTACATAATTCATAAATTATATTTCTTGCACTAAAACCATTACTTCTGGCTTTAAATACAAATCTTTATTAGGGCTTCTATTTATTTCCTCTACAACAGACGAGTGCCAAGCGAAAGTGAGCACTGTAGCCGGTACTAATCTTAGATCAATAAGGGTCTTATTCCCGTCTTCCTCTAGTATTAATTTGTGTCCGGTAGGAGTGTTAAGTACGAAGGGTAATCCGTTGTGTTCTAGATTTTCTTGAACGAATTCGTGAATCTCATTGTAGCGTTCGTAGACTGAAAAAGTGCCCTGAAACATAAAACTTTCAATCACTGAAGCGAATACATCTTTAGAAACGCGGTTTGAAACTCGACGTTACGTAAAGTTCGACGCATGACTGAAGTTTAAACCTTACGAAAAATAAATAATTTCACGCTATTCCCAATATTGGAGTAGACAGAAATCAAGACAATTGAGTCCTTTCGAGCCACCTTTAATCGAAGACATTTTTTGAGGGCAACGTGACTGGTGGTGACACTGTCGTCGGCGATATAAATCGTACATAAGTTTTGATTAAACTGATTGGTATGACCTGAGTATCGAACTCGGTTCGTCTCTCGATCGAATTCCAATCACTAAACCATTCCGTTATCATGACTTATAAACACCTTGGCTTACATCTTACGAACGATAATAAAATATATAGGTTAGTAAATGAGGGTAAATTAACCCATTTTATATATTACTGAAAGCATGCATGATACATTTATTTATATTAATTACGTAATTCATATTCATTTAAGGTCACGATAGCCGAGTGGTTGTGTGGTCGGAATTACGAGTTAGAGATCCGAGTTCGATCCCCGGGTGGCAGGCTCGTACCCATGGGTTTTCAAAAACTTATGTACGGATTATATTGTTGGATTGGACATAAAGACGGCGACAGGCTCACCACCTGTCACGTTGTCTCGAAAATATCTTCGGTGGAAGGTGGGTCGAAGGGACTTAATTGTCTAGACTAGACCTCTGTGTTCCCCTGTATTGGGAATTACGTGAAGATATTTATATTCATTTAAAGACTAGATAGTTCGAGAAACATCAGTTAGTGTTACCATGGAGCCCAAAGTACTCTGTGCAGGGAGCTGCGAAAGTTAAGTCGCGCACGAATATAAAGCATAAGGTAACGGAGAAAGTTTAATTTTACTTCGCTTAAATTTTCATTATCCCGGGCTTATATAAAATTGAAATTGAATATGACTGAAGATGAAATTCATTATTAAGGCAAAACCTTAAAAAAGGACAATGATAACTAAGACATAATGAGAGAATGAGTTTCAAAAAGAGACATCGACAAGGCAAAAGTTTTATCGCTTTTCAGAAAATGAAATATTATTACCTTTTCATATATTCAATATCATTATATTCAACAATTAAAAAGTATTACCCAATTTTATTGATCTTTAAAGCATATTTATGCTGAACTTTTATGTGATTAAATTAAAGAGAAAAAATGATTTTTTCAATTTTTAAAGTTTCAACTGACAAGAGCGGGATTCGAACCCGCGACCTCTGCCGTTCCATAGCAACGATCAAGAGCTGGTTCGAATCCCGCCATGACAGTTGAAATTAAAAAAAACATTTTTCTCTTTAATTTTATCAATTAGAAATTACGTAAATAATGAACAATTAAAAACTAAGAACAATTAAGACTAAACAAATAAGACTAAATACATTACCTGCAACAATATGCCATCGGGAAAGCGTATTCTGATGATAGCAAACTTATACTTTCTCATCTCCCGAAGTTCATCCTTTTCGCGCATCGCCTTCGTTCTCAGCATTTGACTCTTCTCAATTGCTTCGGTGCTAAAATGAAAAAATAGGTTTGAAAAAAAAGTGGCTGTGGTTTTTGGTAATAGACCTGTGTTTTAGCATATAGCTTTGCAAACTGAACTCGTTTATTAAATAACTGAAAGATTTAAATAAAACATTCATACCGCTCGATATAGTTGTCGATTTATTTAAATAAATTAGAAAAACCTTACGCATATTCCCAATACTGGGGTAGGCAGAGGTCCAGACATTTAATTCTTTTTGGGATCACGTGACATGTGGTTAGCCTACTGCCATATTTAAATACTACATAAATATTCATATATACATTCATAGCTCGAGTACAAACATTCATAGTAATCACAAAAATGTTTGTAAATTATATGTATACAAATTCGAATGGAAAGAAAAACGTGAGCAATGGACTCAACCGGTAGTAAATTGATCACAGACCTCTACGTACGTACTTAATTGAAGGGCAGCTGTAGACGCAGTGCCGGCCTTCAAGAAAGGACTAAAGGGAAGGACCTTGAAAATAGCTCGGCTTTCGCTAGATGACGGTATATGCATATCGAAAGATACAAATAAATAAATAAATATCTTCACGCAATTACCAATACAGGGATAGACAGAGGTCTAGTCTAGACAATTAAGTACCTTTCCAACGAAGATATTTTCGAGATATTTTTTTTTCGAAAGATACCAGATCATAATTCAGTATAACGGTGATGGGCTTCAGTGTCTAAGGTGGGAGGTGTCTTGTACATGGTACTGCCATAGCGAATTGACAATGGCGATTATGTCAAACGCTCCCTTAAGAGAGAGGCTAAGCCCTGCGGTGGACTTTTACAGATCGTTGTGTATTTATGTAAGGAATAAACTTCTAGAAGGTTCTTAAGTTGAATCGGTTCGGAAACATTGGTGTTTTTGTTATATAAGGTAAGTAAGTAATTCGACTCGCCTTTCACCAATCACTATCTGGTACAACGTGACAGGTGGTGAGCTTACCGCCGCCTAAGTGTCCAATTCCCCAGTACAATGTACTTTCATCAACATAGCTAAACAAATATTTTTGTATATATAAACATTCATGATTCGACTACAAACATTCATATTCACCACATAAATGTTTTCCCCTAGCGGGCTTCGAACCGGCAACCCATAGCTTCGATATTCGGTCACCAAGCATGCCATCGGGTCGAATCGCGGTGTATGGCAAAAAAATTCCTTGGAAATCGCACTAACATGGTTGAGAAGGTATATATGGCATTAATTATTCTGTCGCTATATACGATGCTGGAATTTGTCTGCTGAAATAGTTCACGAAGAGATTTTCATTCATACAGAACGGTATAGGCGTTTAGAACCTCTATCTTGGACGTTGTCGGTAAAGTGATTATAGGGATCACGCCTACAATGCCTCGACTTTACTGCCTTAAAATCACAAGTTCAAGACGAAGAACGCTTTAATGGTTTGGGCAGATTGAACGAATGAATGAAGACCGAATGATAAAGAAAATATACAGCTCGAAAGTTAATATTAAAAGGTGTCGAGGTAGACCGAGACTAACTTTCAAAGACCATGTGAGCAAATTGCTCGAAGAGAGGAGGGTCAAGAGTTCTCGGATACCTAGACGTGCGTGTATGAAGAAAATTAATTTGAAAGAAGCGAAAGAGTATGTAGGGATCGTCACACGTAGAGATCTATTCTCTCTTCGTATCCCGTTAGGAATTGTGCGTGAAGGTAAGTGAATAAATAAATATCTTCACGCAATTCCCTATACAGGAGTAAACAGAGATCTAGTCTAGACAATTAAGTCCCCGCGACCCATCTTCCACCGAAGATATTTTCCGGGACAACGTGACAGATGGTGAGCCCGTCGCCGTCTTTATGTCCAAGCCAACGACATAATTCGTACATAAGTTTTTTGAAAAATCCATTGGTACGAGCCTACCGCCTGGGGATCGAACTCGGGTCTCTTGACTCGAAATTCCGTGAAGAAAAAAAAGCCCCTACCAAAAAAAAAAAAAAAAAAGAAAAACCCTATCGTGAAGGTAAGTAAGTAAGTAAATATACACATGATTTTTTTTTTCTGTAAATAAAGTATCGGAAAATAAAGCATAAATAATTACCGCAGTTGCTGTTCTCTCTTCAATTCCTCCGGCGTCAGGGCATAGAAGGATGGCGGCAGCGCCATCTTGTTCGCAGCTTGTGACGGCAGCAACACTTGCAGGTTCCTATCTAACTCCAACTGTATTGGTTCGGCGCTACGCAGCGCGTCTATTAAAGTCTACAAATTAAGATATTACATCTTTAAATATACAAACAAAATTATATATTTCCCGTAGACGCCTTTTATTAAATACAACGTACAAGTGAATGTAACTTTCTCCCTATTATTTTCTGTATTGTGTAGTTCATCCGATTTATACTTATTTTATATGTATATATGTATTTATATTTGTATGTATCATGGTATAGATATGAATGTGGTTGTGTATGTATATTCATATATCTTTGTTATTATATACATGTATATATGTATATATATGTGTATGTTATTTACAGTATATACGTATAGTATAATTTATATTCTCCTCAATATGTTTTTTTTAAATGCACCTGCCACTTGATTTTTCCTCATCAAGTAAGGTTGACAGATAGACAATGCCATGTAGCATTAAGGTAGACAATGCCATATGGCATTAAGTCCGCCTACTGTTACATTTTTTTAAATAAGGTGTTAACAATATAGCATAAATAAATGAAATAAATAAGTGACATATCATTAAGGACATTCAAGAATGAATGAAAATATCGAAAACATTAACGCAAGAACAGAGCACACTGCAATGTGGTATCGGCGTCAGAATTTAATATATAATAGACATATATACATATAGACGGTGATTAATAAATATATACATATGCATACACGCGATGAACTGGGAAAATTAGCTAACGACTGATGGCGGGTTAACCATCTCAAAAAAACGAGATGCGTATCTGGTAAGGCGATCGCCAATCCGCTTGCCAAGCGTGGCCAGTATGGCAAACCCTCTTATTTTCCTTTGTTTTTTATTACATATTAGATACTTGCACTCAATTAATGTTCACATCACTATGACTAAAACATATCAAAAACAATAAAATATTGATAGTATAATTAATGGTACATTAATATTAAGTTCTTATTTTTAACACAAGTATTTAGTCACATGTTGTTATGATTTTTGCATTACATGTCCTTGTATGTCGGGTAACAAACACCAAGCATTCGTTGCACTATATCTTCACGGCTTTCCCAATTAGGGGTAAAGAAAGGTCTTGACGATGAAATCCTTTCGTCCCTCCTGCCACCAAAGACATTTTTGGGAAAATGTGACAGGTGGTGAGCCTACCACCGTCAAAGACATAAATCGTACACAAGTTTTTGAAAAAAACCCATTGGTGTGAGACTTGGGGATCGATCCATCCACACGGCTATCATGCCTTCTTTAATTTAAAGAATCCAAGTGGTGACAAAGTTTAATTACGAAACCTTACCGTTAAACTCTCAATAGAAGGCACATTGTCCTTATTAAACACCAAATAGTCTTCGTCCACCCCATCAGGATTTGGCAGGCTCTGCTGTCTGAAGCCCGCAGCTAGAAGTAACTCCATAGCGCCTTCGATTGGCTGGACCCGTTCCGAAAATGCTCTGTTGTAATGTAGAAAACATAAGAACGTACAGAACAGTGAAAGCGTAGAATTCGATTACGCGCGACATTTATTAATAAATTGAAATTGAATTTAATTTGACAATTTAATTAAATAAATTTAAATTATACATAACAAATAACTTCACGCCATTCCCAATACAGGGGTAGACAGAGGTCTAGTGTAGACAATTAAGTCCCTTCGACCCACCTTCCACCGAACAGGACAGGTGGTGAGCCCGTCGCCGTCTTTATGTCCAAGCGAATGTTATAATTCGTGCATAAGTTTTTTGAAAAACCCATTGGTACGACCCTGCCACCTGGGGATCGAACTCGGGTCTCTTGACTCGAAATTCCGACCACCCAACCACTCGGTTATTGTGACTTCTTCATTCACTTCACAATTTAATTTAATAAATTTAAATTAAATTTGTTAATTTAATAAATTTATATGGTCTAATATTATATAAGGCTTTCATTTATGAGCTGTAATTATATTTATAGTCTTTTATGTTTAACATGGGCATAGACTAATATTTTTGATTTTACTACTCATTGTCGATGCCTGCTTTTATTCTCTCTGGGCAGCTGTACCTCGTAATGATGGATTGTAAGACTGTTTCCAATAAAGTATTTTTGTGAGTAAGATATTCTATTATTCCAAAATATACCAAAAATTATATTACCATAAAAATAGTATTTGGCATGCTGAAGACTAATTTCACATTTCACATTCAAATGCAAAATGGCATAAATTTCTGCCTATATTCACATAATAGGTAGATTTTTCTCTTAGAAAAAAAATTGTAAATAGCTCACCTATTAGACATTCTTATTTTCTGATATTTCTCCTCTTCGGGATAAGTGATGATATTCTCTAAATATTTACAAAGTGTCTCTACACATATGTCGATCTGTAATCAAAATTACATCATGTATATAAAACTATAAAAAACAGTTTTCCCACAGCTAGGCAAATATTAAATAGTAGTAATATTAAATAGACACAGATGGGGGGAGGAGAATTCTGTCATTTTTCTATGGAAGCAGATAAAAAGTTTCTCATTTAATTTTTTTTTATAAAACATACTGGCTTGTAAATGTCTGCTGCAAGACAGGTTAGGATATCCCTCCCATAATCCTAGATGAACTCCATGGACGAGTAGTGTACACCTCGGATTCATCGTGTTGGTAGGAAACACTTTTTCTACATTTTCTTGGGTGTTCTTGGTGTTTGTGGTATTATCATTGTTGCTGATTCCAAAAGTACTTAACCTACTGACTTTGAAATCAGAACAATGCATGTGATGTTGTTCCTGCCTATGTATGCATTTATTTATATATTAAATCGTTTCGTTTGACAAGCGAACACAGCACCATATGCACTGTTACTGCTAATATAATCATAAACACTATATATTAACATAAGATATTGTTACTCCAGTAAAATATAAAGTACAATAAAATAAGTACAGTAGCAGTATACAGCATATTGTAACATGTAATCATGTAGCTTTGAATGATTGGAGTCGGAAAAAGTCTTTTCAAAGCAAGTTGGTAAACTTTTTCAGAGTTACGGCAGACAGAGGTCCAGACAAATAAGTCCTTTGGACCTATCTTCCCCCGAAAACAATTTACTGTTGGACCACTGTGACAGGTAGTATGCCTGTCGCCGTCATTACATTGAGGCCAATTATATAAATCACACATAAATTTTTAAAAAATCCATTGGTACGAGCCTACTACTTGGGGATAATACGAACTTGGGTCTCTTTATACGAATTCCGATCACCCAACCACTCTCGTATATCGTATACCTATTTTAATTTATTTTTATTTACTGACTACTTATTAATCATTGTAGAGGTACCATACCTTTTCTCTACTGTTATTACATGATTGTATTATGAGACATGCGGTCAACCCTCTCTCTTCTTCTAATTGTTCATACAGGAAAGTCTTTATATTCTTTTTCCAGTCGTCTCGTGTTAAAATGTCGTTACTAATAAGTGGGCACCTAAGGAAGGAATTATTTGTAAAATAATATATTACCTTTAAAATTTTAGTGCAAAACAATTACTTTTGATATTTCAAGAAATGTAATAAACATTAGGAATTTATTTCAACAATTATAAAAACACCGACTTGGTTTTTTAATTATTTTTTTATGGAAATAGTGTCTAAATACTTTAATGTGTGCAAAAACTTTAATTTAATTTTATAAAAAAAAATATTCACGCTTTTTCCATTACTGGGTTAGACAAAGGTCCAGAGAATTAAGTCCTTTTGACGCATCTTTCACGAGCGAGCTGAGCCTATCACCGTCTTTATATCCATAACAACCACAATAATCATACATAAGTTTTGAAGAACCTATTGATATGAGCATACCATCCATCAACCATCAAACAGATCAGAATTCTAATCAAGAGACCTAAGTTTAATGGTAAAACTTAGGTCTCTTGATTAGAATTCTGATCTGAGTAATACCTACCTTTTATATGTAGGCATTCAAAAAATTATATCCCTACTTAATATATAATCTAATTAATTTTAGTCAAGTCACGATAGCCGAGTTGTTGGGTGGTCGGAATTTCGTGTCGAGAGACCCGAGTTCGATCCCCAGGTGGCAGTACCAATGAGTTTTTCAAAAACTTATGTACGAATTTCGTCGTTGGCTTGGACAGAAAGGCGGCGACGGGCTCACCACCTGTCACGTTGTCCCAAAAATATCTTCGGTGGAAGGTGGGTCAAAGGGACTTAATTGTCTAGACTTGACCTCTGTCTACCCCTGTATTGGGAATTGCGTGAAGATATTTATATTTATTTATTTATTTAATTAATTTTAAACGAATTATATTTTATACTCTTATATATCACTCTAATAACAAATCCAATCTGATCCATTACATTTTAAAATCCATCAAACCTTTTAAGCTGTAGATTAAAAGGTTTGATGTGGTGTTGATGAAAAGAAATCTGTCTATTTCTTCTGGATTAAAAGAACTAAATTCTCGTTAAATAAAAATGAAAACATTACTCTCCTTCTGTAAGTTGAGTGAATAATGCCTATTTAAATGTGTTTGTTCACTAGTTCAATTGATTGTAAAACATTGGATCACATTACATACTTGAAGTAGACACCAGATGTTGCATAATTTTTGGGAACATCTATTTCATGGACAATGGGAGTTTGTCTCTCCGTGTTTGACGGCACCTTTTCTGTTTGGGCACTTTTCTCATTTTCTAATTCCTTCTTAACTTGTGCCTGAAAGTACATAAGCAAACAAATTAATTTCGAGTACACAGAGGTCTTGATAATTAAGTCCTTTCGACCCGCATTCTACCGAAGATACTTTTGAAACAATACGACAGGTGGTGAGCCTGTCGCCGTCTTTATGTCCAAGCCAACGATATAAATCTTACATAAGTTTTTGGAAAAAACCATTGTTACGAACCGTGGAGATTGAACATGGGTGGGTTGGTTCGGTGATCGGAATTTGCGTTAAGAGACCCGAAGGTGACGGGCTCACCACCTGTCACATTGTCTCAGACATACAGGGGTAGACCAAGTTCTAGATAATTAAGTCGTTTAAACCCACCTTCCACCGAAGATATTTTTGGGACAATGTAACAGATGGTCTACTACTCTAAGCAACCTCATATGTATAAGAAAAATATAACAAAATCAGTTTAGGCAGAGAATATTTACAAAAACAATCACAAAAGAAGTTCATAATCTTAACATCTAGTTAGTATAGGGATAACCCATTTATCTTTACCTTGATAGCTGCAAGAGAAGTATTAAATGATGGGTTTTCTCTTTTTTGTTGCAATCTTGCCAATGCTGCTTCAGCTGCAACTTTACTCTCTTCTGACAATCCTGATCTTTTAAAAACTGGTGCATCATTCCTCGATGAGTTGGAACTTTGACTACTTATTGTGGACTCTGTCAATTTATGCCCAGGGCCCGCTAACTTGAATTTAGCATCTGCCTTCTTTTTTTGAAAGAACTTTTTTATCTTTTCAGCCATTTTATATTCTTGGAGTGTGTTCCTTTGGCAATTTTAGTTTGGATACACTTTCTTTAAGTTGCTCAATAGTGGCAGATGTTGCTGAAATAATAACAGATAGTAAGTCCTACTTTGCAATTATGCATATACAAAATTTAAACATGTAAGTTTTGATAAGTACATTATGTTCATGAGAAATACAGTTTTCTTTGCTGTATCTTCTTTATACACAAAATGACATGTAAACCTACAATTAAATTGTTATTAACATTTGATAAGCACAGAATTATGTGAATTGTAATTATTACAATTCACATATCATGACTTATAATAATTATATTCGGTGGAAGGTGGGTCAAAGGGACTTAATTGTCTAGACTAGACCTCTGTCTATCCCTCTATTGGGAATTAAGTAATTATTACATGATAAAAACGGCAACAGGCTCACCACCTGTCACATTGTATCAAAAATGTCTTCAGTAAAAGGTAGGTGGAACATTATTGCCTAGACCTCTGTATATCCTAGTGTTGAGAATGGCGTAAAGATATATATTTTACAATGGTGTGCATATATTACAGTTGTAGCTTTAGCATATACCACCTCATTTAATTTTAATAGGTGTAATAAGTCAATTTAGGGTAAAACCTAAAAAATTCCATTAGGTTCCAACAGGTTGACACCCAACTCAAATATAGCCGACATAAATTAAGACTGGTGACAGGAAGCAGTGACAATACCATGAGTTGGACTTTTATACCAAGTATCATAATTTTTATTTTCAGGTTTTTAGTAACAAAACTTAAATGAACTACTTGAATGTATCTGTTAATAAACAAATTGCACTGAAATGATTTTTTATTACTCATTTACTAACTTTAATAGGTATAATAGTGTGATGTTCTTAATGTATATCTGATTCTCTTCTTAAGCTGAGAAAATCTTTGACCGTTTTGACCTTGCTCTGAAGTCTTTTTACAATAGTCATTAGAATGTTGTCTCAGGTACAATACATAAAGCTATCTGTAACATTGCAGTTTAGTAGTGAGAACAACATCTAGAATTACATAATCTCCAGCCCAAAAAGAATTATCAACTCTACACAGTGATGTTAATTGTCGCATAAAATAGGCTTTGACAAGATCCATGGTTGCAAGATTGGTATACACACCAGTTCTTGGTGACATCCAGATGGTTTATATATATTTATTTATCTTCACGCACAATCCCTGACGGGGTAGCCAGAGAGAATAGATCGCCAAGTGTCACGATCCCTTCATACTTCTTTCGCTTTTTTCAGATTCATCATCATACATGCACGTCTAGGTATCCGAGTACTCTTGACCCTCCCCTCTTTTAGCAATTTGCTCACATGGTCTTCGAAAGTTAGTCTCGGTCTACCTCGACACTTTTTAATATTAACTTTCGCGCTATATATTTTCTTCACCATTCGGTCTTCACTCATTCGCTCAACGTGCCCAAACCATCGAAGCACGCCCTTATCCATTTTTGAGACAAGGTCATCTTTCAAACCTGCCATATTGCGAATCTCTTCGTTTCGCTTTCGGTGGGCCATGATAAGGCCGCACATTTTACGAAGAGATCGCATCTCCAATGCATTCAACCTGCTTTTGCTAACCATTGACTTTGTTCCCAGCAGCGACAAGCCTGTCCACATCTAAATCACATCTTCCATCCCGGCTAAACGCACTTCCCCAGTATACAATTTCATTCACCTGTTCTAGACATTCCTGATTTACCCAAATATCGCACTTCGTTCTTTCTTCGTCCCTTTCAAATACCAGAACCTAAGTTCATCCAGATGGTGCAAAGTAGAAAACTCTTATTCTGTATTGTCTAGGTATTTGAGGTACCTTATTGTTTTTAGCTACTTGCTTTTGGACTAGATCAATGCATGTGATGTTCTTATCTATGTAATTATTTATTACTGCTATAATAAAATTAGCTCTACTGGTATTTTTATACATTACTAAGGCATTATATCTTTTTCGAACATAGTAAGAATTTTTTTTGAAAATGATAATTCCCATCAATGCATAGAGACAATGGAATGATAACATAGCAAAACAATATAAGTGTCAAAGTTAAATCAGTAGTTTCAATTATTATACAGGATTAACATATGAAATAATAAAATAATATATTTTTGCAACTCACCAGGTTTCATAAACCTTTCTGAAATACGTGTTCCGTAAACACGCCAAGAAATAAAAATCAATAACAAAGTAAACAGAAGGATCAGACAAAATGTTTTTAATAGAAGAAACTGGAACTCGTTGAAATAAAATACTTCAGCTATATCGTCGTAGAATGAGAGATCACTCAAATTGAGGAGGCTTTTTGGGAAAGTTTCAACTGGCAGGGAAGATACACACGATCCGAAAAAGTCTTTCGCAAAAGATAAAGTATCTTCTATTTGAAGATACAACGCCTCATAAAGAGTTGAATTAAAAACCGCAGTGTCGAACAAAGACATTACACATAAAATCAAATGGTACAAAGAAAATTTAACGCGAATATGAAAATTGTCATAGTTTGTTACGAATCACGACACACCAACCGACATGAAAACGAATCGAAACATGAATTGTCAGATCAGATTGTCAATTTGACAGCCAACAGTGACAATTTCTCATTAAAATGACAGTGATAGAGGATGTTTACTTAAAAATGTGGGCACGATCGCTATAGAACTTATGGTCTGGAGCGATCGTACGTACCGATATCACCGCCATCTTATGTAAAATTTTGACCAACGAAAGAACTGTTCTGACAACTAGTAATTCCGCCCTTTTCAGCATTTTTTTTTCAAATATATTTATGTGCACACAACAAAACAAAGATTAATTAAAACAGAATATTTGTTCAAGGGCACAACTTACTTCTAAAATGAAATATCTCCCAGTAGTGGAAGATATTTCATTTTAGAAGTAAGTAGTAAAAGAGATACTTAAATGGAGATTTTTTTTATTTCTCATTTTATAACACAATACTTTTAAAATTGATAAATGTAAATAAACAAATAATAATAGTTTTGGAACTTACCTAAAATACAAATAGGTATAGTATAATTAATAAGTGGAAATAAAATAATTTTTATAATAATTTTTTACAATAATTGTTTAAATGTTCAGGTTAAGCATTTAAGTTAATTTTTACTGTTATTACTCTTCCAAGGTTCCATCAGGTAATGAGCCACGATAGCTCAGTGGTTGAGTGATCTGAATTCGAGTCATGAGACCAGAGTTCGATCCCCAAGGATCGTACCAATGGATTGTTCAAAACTTTATGTATGATTTATGTCGGTGGCTTGGACTTAAATACGACGACGGGCTCACTACCGGTCACATTGTCACACCAAAAAAAGGCTTCGGAGGAAGGTGGGTCGAAAGGACTCAATGGTCTAGACCTCTGTCTACCCTGATGGTATGTATTGAGAATATATATGTATGTATTGAGAAAATATCACATTATATTTGTATAATGCATTATATTGTTAAAAATATTGACCAAAAAAGAGGATACCTACGGAGTTTCTTTCGCCTGTTTCTTCTCCGTTAGAGGAACCTCATTACGAAACAGTGGTAGATTGAAAATGACGATCGATAAACGAATGTATGTTCTTATGTCGATGAATAAATGATTTGATTTGAATGGCGTGAAGACATTATTATATTTATTTACGAGGTTCCGTCTTCGCAATGGCTACATTATTATAAGTATTATTATTTAAGTAGGCCCAAAGCCTATTCTGTTCCTGCGATAGTTAATTTGAAATGTTATTAATACGTTCACTATTTTTCGAGGTTTGTGGTCACAAGCATAAGGAAACAATAGTTTTTTTTTAAATATACTAGCTGTATACGGCCAATCAAATTAATAAAAATGTTTGAATAAAGTAACCGGAAGAATATCGATGATTTTATAAATACTACAAATAATATCATGTGTATTATTTATCAAACAATTAGAATAACAAAACTAGTCGTGGTTAATTATTACTAAAATTTAATACTACGTATATAATTAATGTATTGTAATTATTATGTATTAAAAAAGATCCTGTTCTCACTGGAATTTCGTGACTGAAAGTACAAACAATCTTGGGTAAAAACGCATAGACAAAATTAGAAGTCAATCAATCCACTACTTTTCGAGTTTAAAGCGCAAAATCATATGGATGCTCTATTTATGTCTATTATACATACACCACTATACACACTGCAGAGCAAAATAACATTATTTTGCTCTGCAGTAGCATTACAAACTCAAAGCCGTAATTAATAGATAGAAGTAAATACCTATTTCTATGTACAAACGCAATTAAAATATATGGCGCTTTATTGAAATGCGCGGCTTAGTGTAATCTTTAAATGAATTGTGTCACGCGAAGTTGGAATTTCCTACTACTTCGCAGAAATTTGAAACTATTTTTTCAATAGTTTTTATGTTGATTTATCTTCAAGCATTTCCCCAGAACTGTTGTAGACGCAGGTCTAGACAATTAAGTCCTTATGACCCACCATTCAATGTAGCTTATGTGTGATAACATGACAGGTCGTGAGCCTACGAGTAGTGCCGTTTTAGCACCGAATCGTACGGTGTATTAATACTTAAATAAACATATTTTTATACAGATAAATAATCATACATACATATAAACATCACACAAATGTTCGTTCCTAGCGGGTTTTGAACCCTTAGTTTCGAAGGCAGGGTCAGTAGCACCTACGCTATCAGGTCAAAAAGTTATCTATACATATAAATAAATTTGATGTGTCTGTTGGTAAGTTAATATTAACTTTTAACTAAATGAATATGAAAGTATATACGGTTCTTAAATAAAAAAAATTCTCCGTCTGTAGGTTCCGGCTAATCTCTGAAACGGCTTGACCGATTTTAACAGGATTTTCACTGGCAGATAGCTACTTTTATTTTGGAAAAATAATAAGTATTAAACCGCAAACTAAGACATAGAGGGGCCAGTTTTCAATAAATTTTGTGATGTACGATCCGCGATGAAAATAAAAAGAGTAAGGACTATTAGGGCAACAATATTGCATATTAAAGAATGGGATTACTATTTAGTAGTTCAAAACCTAAGAAATTTATTAATAGATTCATTTATTAATTGGAACACGTAACAGATAGTTAATCTGTCATGTGTCATGTAACTTTTCTTTATGCAGATCACGTAACTTTTCGAGTGTCACGAGAGCCGAGAAGCTTGGACATAAAGACGGCGATAGGCTCACCACCTGTTACGTTGTCCCGAAAATACCTTTGGTGGAAGGTGGGTCGAAGGGACACGTCTAGACTAGACCTTTGTCTACCCCTGTATTGGGAATTGCGTGAAAATATTTATTTACTTATAAAACGTATGCTGAAGATTCGCTCAAGTTTCTTAAGCTGCTCTTTAGATAGCAAATACCAACATGACCAAGGATGATAATAATTAAAATAATTACTGACACAGCACAACTTTATTAACCAATGGCAAAAAGTTACGTAAAAAAGTCATCGTTATAATTCGTACATAAGTTTTTGAAAAACCCATTGGTACGAGCCTGCCACCAGGGGATCGAACTCTGGTCTCTTGACTCGAAATTCCGACCACCCAACCACTCAGCTATCGTGACTTTTAACGCAGTGTACGTTTTATATTTGGGATTCGCAAATATAAAACGTATACTGATAGACGTATTACGACGGTCATATCTTCATGCTGGGTCATATCTTCATGCATTTTTCAATACAGGGGTAACCAGAGCTCTAGAGAATGTAGTCCTGTCAACCCACATTTTACCGAAGCTTTTTTTTTGGGACAACGTGGTACCGTCGTAATGTCTGTATGTATATGTCATCTATGTCTAAGTATCTTCCATGTATGTCTACATGTCTATACTAGGTATTTTGTTAAAATATGCATTAAACAAAATCGAAGTTATTATAGTTTATGATTCATGATTTATTCTAGAAACGTGCTTCTCGATATGAGGTTTCCATTTGGTTTGGTGATTAATAGTCCGAGAATTTTTTTCGGAGGACTCCTTTACGATAGATTCATCGAAAAATTCCGATAAAAGAATGCGGAATAATCAACATACAAGAATGGCAATTAAGATAATATCCCTAAGAGATTTAAATCGACCTGTAGAAGGAGGGTCTAAAGTAATAAATATCGGAGAAAGATATCCGCTCCTTTTGGGAAAATCTTAGGAAAAAAATAGCACCGCTGAAGCTTATCTTGATCTCCAAATTTACTTGCTTACACTGAAAATAAATTCTTTACGGATAAAATGGAGGATAACATTTTTGTAATGTCTAAATTTTGGGAAATGAATAAAGAATCGAATAGTAAATTTATTTTTTACACAAAAGTTATGTTGAACTTTATGTACTTATCTTCACGCACAATCCCTGACGGGGTAGCCAGACAGAACAGATCGCCAAGTGTCACGATCCTTACATACCTCTTTCGCTTCTTTCAGATTCATTATATTCTTCATACATGCACGTCTAGGTATCCGAGCACTCTTGACCCTTCCTTCTTCGAGCAATTTGCTCACATGGTCTTCGGAAGTTAGTCTCGGTCTACCTCGACACTTTTTAATATTAACTTTCGCACTATATATTTTCTTCAACATTCGGTCCTCACTCATTCGCTCAACGTTTCCAAACCTCCGAAGCACGTCCTTATCAATTTTAGTGTAAAGGTCAACTTTCAAACCTGCCATATTGCGAATCTCTTCGTTTCGCTATCGATCGGCTATAGTAACTCCGCACATTTTACGAAGTGATCGCTTCTCCACTGCATTTAACTTGCTTTTATGCTTCTTCTGGCATACCCAGGTTTCGCTGCCATATAACAAAGTCGGCACCAAAACTGCGTTATGTATTGCAAGGCGTGCACTCTTTACTACGCCTTGTCTTTTGACTAACGCAGTCAGGGCACCATTGACTTTGTTCCTGGAAGCGACACGCCTGTCCACATCTAAATCACACCTTCCATCCCGGCTTGAAGCACTCCCAAGTATACAATTTCATTCACCTATTCTAGACATTCCTGATTTACCCATATTTTTAGCATTCAAACGGTTTTATTGGCGTTCAAACGGAGGTCTTTAATTTCACATTCCTCTTTCATACACGTGCCTAATGCCTGCAGTTCTGCCTCTGATCGTGCAATAAGCACTGCATCATCAGCATACAGCAGACAATTTACCTCAATGTCATCCAATTTTACACCCAAACAGCTATCTTTCAGCTTCTGTAAACAGCTGTCGAGATACAGTGTGAACAGCCAGGAAGACATGACACAACCCTGTTTTACGCCCGTTAGGACGTTAAACATGAGTGACAGGTCATGCCCTACCCGCACACAGGCTTTAAAGTCACAGTAAAGTGACTGCACTCCCCTTAGCAATGGACCATCCACACCATACCCCGGAAACAGTTCCCATATTTTCTTCCTTACAACTTTATCAAATGCTTTCTCAAGATCCACAAAAGCACAGAAAGTCTTCTGGTTAGCAGCCAGAAGCTTTTCCGTGATCATGTGGAGAGAAAACATCTGATCCGTGCAGCCTCTTCCATGTCTAAATCCTCATTGTGCCTCCCATAGAAATCTTTCCGATTTCTCTTGCATCTACGTGTCCTTCCACCCTCTTTCCAGAAGAGTTTGGAGTTCTCCTTAAAGTTGCGCGACAATATTTCATCCGCTTCCATTCTACACCTTTCACGCACTTCCTCAATTAATGCTTTCGTGTGAACTTTCTGAAGCTTATATCTTTCTTTCATCTTCTCTTCATATCCTTATCATTACTAGAGGCCAAGTAGTCTAACCATGATTTTTTTTTCTTATTTACTACTTCTTTTACTTCGTCATTCCACCATGCATCACCCTTTTTACTACTACCTCTTTTCACAGTTCCTCACACGTCTTCCGCTGTACTAACCATTCCATCCCTAAGGCTCTGCCATATTTCTATATATATATATATATATATATATATATATATATATATATATATATATATATATATATATATATATATATATATATATATATATATATATATATATATATATATATATATATATATATATATATATATATATATATATATATATATATATATATATATATATATATATATATATATATATATATATATATATATATATATATATATATATATATATATGAGATAATTTAATATCTTTTTACATTTTTATTTTTTTGCTGCCTCTGTAAACGATCCTTGAATGTCAATGTCAAGTAATGAAAAAAGAGGTTGTCATTAGGAGTTGTCAGATGGTATGATTAACGAAAAGATTTGTTGTGAAGATTAAAAGTTGTTTTTGTGGAAATCCGCTGAGTTTTGCCTGGTTTATGCATTATCCCTACAACTTTATGGGGTCTCGTCCGGGATATACAAAAAATCTCAGGTAAATAGAAGACTAAAGACCTTTTTACTGCAAATTCATATTACGGAAAAGGCCGAAGATCCGCCATTAAGAGCTGTTTTACCGACCGAACCGAACCGACCGATCAGACTCGACGACTGTTTTATCGACATTGAAGAATGTTGCCACCGTAGAAAAGAATCAACTAAATGGTAGATTTTTTCAAAATGTTGCCACAGTAGAAAAATTGTACTAAAGTGGTAGTTTTTTCAACCAACATTTTCCGAAGGCTGAAAATTGAAGGTTAATGGATCGGTCTAAAGCAACATACTGCATTACGACGAGAAGACGAAATTCGAAGATTTCAAATAATAATAACTGTACTACTTCCACGATGCCGCTTTGGCGGCAAAAGATGAAAAGAAAATTAACGATGACGATGAATTGGAACCTGAAGTACAAATATCCTTTAAGGATTTAGAGAAGTCTATGACTTTGTTCACTGGCGATGACTCATACCCGATTGAGACTTTCTTCGATGAAATTGAAGATACTGCGCAAATCATGAATTGGTCCAAAGTCGAGAAGCTGATCTACGCAAAGAGACTACTGGATGGAACTGCCAAACTGTTTCTAAGGTCATTTGGAAGAGTTAAGGATTACGCTACTTTAAAGAAGGCACTAAAAGAAGAATTTGGCCCCAAGATAAATAGCGCGATTATTCACAAAAAGCTTACCTCACGTAAAATGAAGAACGATAAAACTTACCAATAATATTTTCTCACTATGAAGGAAATGGCTTTACGCGGCAAAGTAGAAGACGCTGCATTGATGGAATATGTTATTGATGGTATTCGTGATTTGGAGACAAACAAAATTATCCTGTATGGCGCTTCAGACCTGAAAGATTTTCGAAAGAAGCTTGACACGTATAGTGAATTTAGAAGAAAGATGTCAGCGAGGCCTACCCAGTCCGGTCACTCGTCTGGAAGTCATCCAAATCGCAAAATAACTAACATAACAGTAAAGAGATGCTTCAACTGCGGAGACACAGATCATCAAGCACCCAACTGTTCCAAAGGCATTAAATGTTTTAAATGTAACGAATTTGGCCATAAATCCACGGAATGTAAAAAATCTAAGACTACATTAAACATTCAAACTAAGAAAGAAGTAGATAAAGTTCCTTACAAAAAGATAAAGATTAATGGACAAGACTTTATAACTCTAATTGATACTGGAAGCGATGTGAACTTAATGATAGAATCGGAATTTAAGAAGATTAAAGAAGATATAGCTGAAAATAAAGTTTACACCCAGGGAACATTTACGGCGAGAGTACAGATTGATGTCACTTTTACAGATGTCAAGTTTCATATTGTCAAGGATAATGAGATACCTGTCACGATGATCATCGGGAGCCCCATCCTTAAGGATTTTGAAGTCTGCTTTACTCTCGATGGTATCTTCATGGAAAAGATTACCCATTTAACACTTTTGATGGAAGAAAGACAACAACATGAGTATGATATAGAAGATTCTAAATTTACTGGTAGGGTTCGAAAGATGTGTGAAGAATACAAGTCAGATGAAAAGAAGAAAGATAGCAATGTTGAATTAAAGATAATACTAACTGATGAAAATCCCGTTTATCAAAACCCACGCCGTTTGTCACCTTTAGAAATGTCTGCTGTAAATGATCAGATAGAAGAATGGCTAAAGAAGGACATAATCAAACCAAGCAAATCTGATTACGCAAGCCCAATAGTTTTAGCCGATAAAAAGATGGATCTCGAAGAATGTGCATAGATTTTAGAAGGTTAAACAAGAAAGTAATTAAAGAACGTTTTCCCTTACCCATAATTGAGGATCAGATAGACAAACTTAAGGAAGCGAAGTTCTTCACCTCTCTTGATTTAAAGAATGGCTTTTACATGTAAAAGTAAACGAACTCAGTCAAGTATACGTCATTTGTAACGCCTCAAGGACAGTATGAATTTAAAAAATGCCTTTTGGCTTATGTACAGCCCGTCCGTTTTCAGAGATACATTAACGATATTTTGGCGACTTCATTATAAATGGCATCCTACTAACTTACTTAGATGACCTAATAATACCATCACAGACAGAAGAAGAAGGAATAAACAGATTAGAAGGTACTTAAAAGAGCTGAAGAATTTGGTCTAGAATTTAATTGGAAAAATGTCATTTTTAAAAGGAAAATTCAATATCTTGGATACATTATTTGTGATAACGAAGTTCAACCATCTCCAGACAAGATAAAAGCTGTAGCTAATTTTGCTAAACCGAACAACATTAAAGCGGTTCAGTCATTTCTAGGATTAACGGGCTATTTTAGGAAATTCGTTAAAGATTATGCACTGATAGCGAAGCCCATGACAGATTTATTGAAGAAAGATACTGAGTTTAATTTTAACGAAAATTGTGAGAAGGCATTCACCGAATTAAAACAAATATTATGCAGTTCTCCAATCCTCCGAATATACAATCCTGATTTAGAGACCGAGTTACACACGGACACCAGCGCAGACGGTTATGGAGCAGTTCTCCTACAAAGAAGCCTTAAAGATAACCAATTTCATCCAATTCATTATATGAGTAAGAAGACTACACCACCTGAAAGAAAATACCACAGTTATCACCTCGAAGTCCTGGCTATTGTCACAGCATTAAAGAAGTTTAGAGTTTATCTCCTAGGAATAAACTTCAAAATAGTTACAGATTGCTCAGCTCTTACGATGACCCTGCAAAAGAGCAGATATCCAACCTGTTTGATGATCACGGAAACTATAGCTCGTATTAGGAAAGCACAAAATGAAGACGAACACATAAGATTGATAAAGAAGATTTTAGAGAAAGAAAGTTACCAAGATTATGTTATACAGAACGAGATATTATACAAATGGAAAGATAATAATAAACTAATTGTTGTACCGAAAAAGATGCAATGTGAGATAATTAGAATAAATCACGAAAAAGGACATTTTGGAATAGTTAAAACAGAAGAATTGATAGTAAGAGAATACTTTATAGAGAATTTAGCAGAGAAGATAAAGAGAGTTATAGATAATTGCGTTGAGTGCATCCTAGTATCGCATAAGAGAGGCAAGAAAGAAGGTTTTCTTCATCCTATCGATAAAGGCGACGTTCCACTGTCAACATACCAGGTTGATCATTTGGGACCAATGACTTCGACTCACAAGAACTACAATAACACTGATGAGACGTTAGATAAGCTTAAACTTCAACAACACACATTTGGTGCGCCAGAACGAATCATCACTGACCGCAATGCTGCATTTACCTCGAACGATTTCCGACAGTACTGTAAAGACGAAAATGTAACGCATTATACTATCACGACAGGACAACCCAGAGGCAACGTTCAGGTTGAACGCATTCATCAAATTATAATAGCCGTGTTGAGTAAGCTGAGTGCTGATGATCCAACGAAATGGTACCGCCGTGTATCTAAAGTACAACGATGTCTGAACGGAACATATCAGAGAGCAATTGGAATGAGTCCATTTGAGTTGCTTTTTGGCACCAAAATGAGAGATCAAGATGATGAACTTAATAAATTAATAGAAGAAGAAAAGGTACAGAACTTTAATGAGAAAAGACTGGAATTAAGAAATAAAGCCAAAGAATCAATACAGAAAATACAAGAGGAAAATATAAGAAATTACAATAAGAAAAGAAAAAGAGCATTAACCTATAATATTGGTTATTTAGTAGCCATCTAAAAGGCGCAGTTTTTTCAAGGATCCAAGTTATTCCCCAAATATTTAGGACCTTATGAGATCGTCAAATGCAACAGAAATGATCGCTATGCTGTTAAGAAAATAGGACAGAATGAAGGCCTTATCAATACAACCACCTCAGCTGACCTCATGAAGCCATGGGTTACACCCGAACATTATTCATCCGGGACAGATGAAGATATATTTATATATATATATATATATATATATATATATATATATATATATATATATATATATATATATATATATATATATATATATATATATATATATATATATATATATATATATATATATATATATATATATATATATATATATATATATATACATAAATATATATATGTGTATGTATGGTATATGTATTTTTTTTACCTTTATGTTCATATGCTTTAATTTTTAAATTCATTATATTTCTTATACCTTACTGTTATACATTATGATAACCGCCTTCGATGTTTTTCCACTCCTCAAGGTTGACAGGCAGAGAATGCTTTAAACATTATGTTCGCCTTTTGTACTTATATATTTTATAAGGTTCATAAAGTTAAATAAATAAATAAATAACGATCAACTCATTCGCCTTATCTCTCATGCCTCCTCTAACATTCCACGTGCCAACTCTGCACTCTGTCCTCCACCTTCCGCCGTGTCGGCCTGTGCGTGACGGGTGTTGGTGCCCATCGGCGCTTTGCTCGCTGCATTCCACACCAACGGGGACGAACTGGTGTGCGTCGCCTTGGGGGGACGCCCTAACCCTCGTTGGCATGGGTGCGCAGCTGTGTAGAATTGCAGCCCTGAAAAGGGCTGGCAGGGGTCGCGATGAGTACGCTTCTACAATGACCCCCGTGAACTTTATGTTATTACATTAAAGAGAAATTAACAATTAAAACAACTACGGGCAATGAAACACGGGTGAAAATTCGAACCCGACCTCTGACGTACCGTTGCAACGCTCTTTCCTCCGAGCCACAGTGTTTTACACGCAACAGTTGTAATTTTAAATCGCTCTCTTTGTTTTACGTCTGTTGTGGGGTTGGCGACATGTACCTGAAAATTTCCAACTTCCAACTCAATCCGTAATTTTACAGCTACGAAACATTAATACGATTACGATTTAAATTAAACGATAAATTATCCTATTTAAACGGTTAATTAAATTAGTCTTTTAACTGGCGTGTATGCGTAAAAATAAAATAAATAATGATGAATATGGTAGACGCGAGTGTGATATTTTATCTACCCCATTAGGGATAATGCACAACGATATAACGATACTGATATATCGTTATATCGTTATGCATTATCATATTTAAGTATTAGATAGCTGTTAATCAATGTGAACTACGCTATAATTATATTTATAAGTTATCAAAGTAAAGAAAGTCACGATAGCTAAAATTTCGAGTCGAAAGACCCTAGTTCGACCTCCAGGTGGCAGGCTCGTACCAATGGGTTTTTCAAAAACTTATGTACGAATTATATCGTTGGCTTGGACGTGAAAGACGGCAACGGGCTCACCACCTGTCACTTTGTCCCGAAAATATCTTCGGTGGAAGGTGGGTCTAAGGGACTTAATTGTTTAGACTAGACCTCTGTCTACCACTGTATTGGGAATTGCGTGATGATATTTATTTATTATTATTTATTTATTATTGGCCCTCTGCCATCATAACCTAAATCTCATAAATAAATATGAAATTCACATAAATAGTTCTAAGCAATCAAGAAAATAAGTGGTGGGAATAAGTGGCAGGAACCCTGAGCCACTGACCACTACTATTCGACCACGTTCTCGTTGTTGTACAATTATACATATACAATTATATATCTAAGGTGCAATACTTGCTTGATAATATTCTCAATGAGCCACAGCAACGAAGCACCATCGCCAGCCATCTACGAACTTTCGTACACAACTGAGCCCTCTATACTATCAGTACTACCACATATTTACAAAGTACCCTCACTTTATTGTCTATGACACCCTCGCTAACTTCAATTTAATTAATTGTATTCATAATTCGCGTTCGCGACATCGACCGACGTTTGTTATTGATTCGATTGTGACTTCATCTCCAATAAAAAATAGAAATCAGTTACTAAACATTATCATTGAATAATTTTGCACCGTTAAAAAAAAGCCTACCCAAATTAATTTTTTTTTATCTTTGCTTATTCTTTCGTGAATTAAAAACAGGAAATGGCAAAAACCATTCTCTTTTGTTTCGCTAATACGAAAAATGAAATATTGGGCTTATTACATTTTGTGTTTCATTCAGAGTGGACCCTGTTTCTTATACTAATTGTCCCTTTTTAATATTTGCTTAACATTTAAAGAGGAAGTGAACAGTACTCAAAGAAATTAGAAAAAATAATATGAAATGCGTATGATAATATGTATGATAATATGTATATTTAGTTGATAATTATTATATTTTTCAAACAATAAAATGTGTTTTTTATAGAAAAGGGAGGCAAACGAGCAGGTGGCTCACGTGATGGTAAGTGATTACCGCCGCCCATGAACACCCGCAATACCAGAGGCATAGCAGATGCGTTGCCTCCCTAAGAGTGCCCCCCCCCCCCCTCCAGAATTTTGTGTGGTCTAACCATTGTCATGCAACTAAATTTAAAAATATGTGAGTCAAGATAACCGAGTGGTTGGGTGGTTGGAATTTCGAGTCGAGAAACCCGAGTTTGATCCCCAGGCAGGCAGGCTCGTACCAATGGGTTTTTCAAAAACTTATGTACGTATATTGTTGGCTTGGACGTAGAGACGGCGACGGGCTCACCACCTGTCACGTTGTCCCGAAAAATATCTTCGGTGGAAGTTGGGTTGAAGGGACTTCATTGTCTAGACTAGACCTCTGTCTACACCTGTGTTGGGAATTGCGTGAAGATATTATTAATATATTATTATTTATGTAAGTGTCACGTATGTTCATCTATGTGCATGCCTGTTAATTGGTTCAAAAAATTTTATAAAAAGGGATAAGACAAACTTTATAAAAAGGGTTATTATACTATAAAAATATTTCCACGCCATTTACAATATTTGGGTAGACAGAGGACTAGACAATTAAGTCCTTTCAACCCATTTTCCACCGAAAACATTTTTTGGGATAACGTGATAGGTGGTGAGCCCATCGCCATATATTAATATAATTGGAGTTACTGTTTGTAATATTGAAGTAACCGTTTTATTTCTACATGTATATGAATATATATACGATACATACGGCAAAATATTTTTTTTTTACAATTTCTGTCTGTCTGACTGTCTGTTTTTTCCGGCTAATCTCTGAAACGGCTGGACTGATTTTAACGGGACTTTCACTGGCAGATAGCTGATGTTATAAGGAGTAACTCAGGCTACTTTTATTTTAGAAAAATAATGATTGTTCCGATTGAGAGTTAAACGTCGTGCCGCGGGGGACAGTAGCAGTCATATGTAACTTTTTGAAAAACTTACTGTACGAACCTATCTTTTGGGGATTGAATTCCGATCTCTCAACCACTCTGCTCTCATGGTTTAAGAGAACATATTTATGATAATAAATCCTTGAAACGAGTTGATCGCTCCCATGCTGTTTCTAATTATTCTATGATCAATTTTGTAATTATTTAAAAAAAATAAAATAAAAGAAAGACGATACCTGCAGAGTTTCTTTCGCCTGTTTCTTCTCCGTTAGAGGTTAACCTCATCACGAAACGGTTGTAGTTTAATAAATAACAATCGATGTACGTAATTGTATATTACTTATGTCGATGAATAAATGATTTGACTTGATTTGGATAACTTTAAATATTGCTTAAAGTGTCTGGGTGAGCATGTTACACTTTTTAAACGAATTTTCTCCGAGTTTACATATCCTTCTATTTAGATATACTTATTATATAGAAAAATATCGTAAAATGAAAATTACGGACCCAGTTTCGATCCCCCGGGCGGCAATACAATTTTTTTTATAACAATTAAGTGCTCAATTTACCATGAGTTCGGTGTTGTTTTTTTATAGGATATTTTCAATGTCAAATATAGTTGCTTGTATTTTTGTATTAGTAATGTCCAATAAAATTGCTAGTTTTTTTGTTAACCACTTGTTGGAGCATTGCTTGTGTATGCAGTTGGTTTATGACAATAGTTGGAAGGCGGGCCCGAACCTGGGTCTTTATGTTTTGTAGTTCGTACCCTAAACCATTAGGCTATTGCCGTAGAATGAAAATATTGTGACAACGTATGTCTGAGAAATTGTAATAAATAATATATGTCCGCCAATATACTGGAGCAGACATTCTTTTGCTCTGATTTATATCAATAAATATTACATAATAATTTAAAAGTATTATAATAATAATATAAAAGCCATTTAACGCAGCAGTCGATATGTAAATTAAAAGTAAAGTAAAATATAATTTATTGTACACCAAGGGGGACATACAAATAATATAATATATACATACACATACATATATATATATATATATATATATATATATATATATATATATATATATATATATATATATATATATATATATATATATATATATATATGTATATATATATATATATATATATATATATATATATATATATATATATATATATATATATATATATATATATATATATATATATATATATATATATATATATATATATATATATATATTTTATTTTATATATATATATATATTATTTTACAAACGTATCTGAACGAGACTGACGTAACGGGACGTAGTCTGTAAAATTTCACTAACACAGAAATTTCACAAGACAAGTCTTTTCTGTAAGGAAACAATAACATAATATACAAATCTAACAAAAATGAATGTATTGGCGTAACTAAATATGCCATTCCCAATAGAGCCATTCCCATTCCCTAGAGTAAAAGTAAAAGTAAAATATTCTTTATTGTACACCAAGACTGACATAGAAATTACAATTATAATGGACATTAGTACAAAAGGCGGCCTTATCGCTTAAACAGCGATCTCTTCCAGGCAACCTTAGGGAAAAGGATTCTTCTAAAGAAAGCGGAAAGGGTGTACAAAATAATACGTATACTACATATATATATACCATATAAAACCAAAGAAATTATATATAAAGGATTAGAAGTTAAATGGAAAACAAATTTTCTATAAGCAATAGACGACAGATTATTAAAAGGATATGTAATGAAGTTTTAATTTAGTTCTAAACATAGAAAGAGATTGAGATTGTCTAATATAAAGGGGAAGAGAATTCCAAAGTCGTATAGCAGTTACAGTGAAAGAGTTAGCATAGAAGGAAGAAGAGTGTTTTGGAGTACTTAGCAGAAAATTATTTTGTGATCGGAGTGGAAAAGAATGTAAACTACTTAGATATTCAAATCTATCCTTCAAGTAATGTGGAGCATTGGGATTGAACAGAATGCAGTAAAGAAGATGAAGAATATATTCCTGCGAAGGCGAATTGGAAGCCACTTGAGCTTAAGGCGGAATTCGGAGATGTGGTCATACTTTCGCAACCCAAATATAAACCTTACGCAATAATTCTGAAGCCGCTCAAGTTGCGCCTCGGTTAGATCAAGTTAACAAGTGTCAAACATCTTTCTGCTTAGCTCACTCATTTGTGGTACCCAAGATAATGTTTTATCAAATGAAATACCTAAATTTTTAACCTTGTCACTATATGGTATAACGATCCCTTTAAATAGTACTGGCGGAAGCTGCGACAAAATTATTCGCGATATTAGTTTATTGCCTCCAATGATAATGACTTGGGTCTTCAAAGGGTTTACTTTAAGTCCAAACGAATTACACCAATTAGAGATACTGATTAGATCAGTATTAACTAAACCAATCGTGTCAGGTAAATCCTGTAACTTACATTGCGAGTAAATTTGTAAATCATCTGCATATAGGTGGTAGAAAGAAGTAATACGTGAACAAATCGAATTGATGAAAATAGAGAATAATAGAGGAGATAACACGCCACCTTGGGGAACACCAGCGATGACAGCAGACCAGTCAGAAAACGTATCATGTATTCGTATACGCTGCCGGCGTCCATGCAAGTAACTATAAAACCAGCCAATTACCCCAGGAGATATGTTAAGAGAACTTAAAACAGCAAGCAGAATATCAAAGTCTACAGTATTGAAGGCATTACTAAAATCAAGCAATGTCAAGACTGTAACTTGTTGATTATCCATACCCAGCCGGATGTCGTCAGTGATTCTGACCAGAGCAGTTGTCGTACTATGACCGGGACCGAAACCAGACTGGAAAGAGTCCAGAAGGTTATTATTAGAAAGAAAGGGATTGGATGTTTTAGGAAGTGGAGTTACAAAGGCGTCTTTCTAGACTGTAGGAAAAAGGCTGGGATCAAGGGAATGATTAAAAATGTGTGTGATAATAGGAGCAATGAGGTCAAGTATAGGGATGATCATTTTACGACTAATGCAGTCAGAACCAACGCCATCAGATATAATGGCTAGTATATTCTTGTTAATATCACTGACAGTAACTTGGCTAAAAGAAAAAGATGGAAAGCCAGGAGTTGATATGGCAGAAAGTTGATTGAGAGTGTTTTGCTTCGTTGTATTATTTACAAAAGGGGAAGTGAGGAAATGCGTATTAAGCATATTTAAATCCAAATTAAGAGAATCTACATTTTGCTTTGCCTTTCTAACTCCTAAAGATTTGAGGAAGTTCCAAACTTTATTCGAGTCAACTTCCTCAACAACAGATTTATAGATATGGCATCGTTGACTATCTCTATACAAGACGTTGCAGCGATTTCGTATTTTATGATATGTACTTTACTTTCCTTTTTTATAATAAATAGTAATAAATAAATATATACACTGATAGGGACTACGTCACATACATTAATCCGATCCCAAAGTAAGCAGCCGTAGCACTTGTGTTATGCAATCGATAATAACGAAGGCGCCATTAAACACCAAGACCCGAGAAAATGTAGAAAAGTGCATTCGTACATTGTTCCGTCCGGGAATGCATCCCGGGACCTCAGAGAAAGCAATACCTTGAAACCGGTGTGTACGCCACTCGTCCACGGAGACCATTACGCTTCCTTTACGTTTATTTTACGCTTCCTTCTTTCCACCTGTATAAAAATCAAACAAATACTCTCTACAACATTTTTTTCCGACACCTTTAAATTGGTGCTGCTAAAAGTTATATTGAAAATAAAACAGAGTTGTTTCTTTTAAAAGGAAGCATTTGTAAGTTTTTAAGCGACATTAAAGAGAAAAGGAAAAGGGATTTTTGAAAAGGGTAAAGGGATCTCTATCTATTGAACCGTGTATCGTGGATGTGTCACAAAAATTGAGGTCATGTCGCGAAAGTCTTTTACTTTATCGATATTTGAGTACGCATATTATAACTTAAACGTTGCTACATTGTCGAAGGTATTATCACAAAAATTTAAAAAATAAAATAAAAATTAAAGTAATCTCTAGTAATTTTTCGTAACATGAGCGTATGCTTTTTTATAATGGTTACTGGGTTGTATATGCTTATGTCATTTTTCGTGACCTTCCCTTAGTTGCCCCTTACGTTAGCCCTCGCGAGGAAGGGCATTAGTTGTTTGAGCATTTAGATTTTGGTAGTACGTTGGAAACCCTGGTTCATTCCGTGGATGAGCGGCATTGCAATAAATAATTATAACCAGTGTCTGTCAGTAGATGGTGTAAACATTGTAAAGATATCCTTTGTGTCGCCGACTCTGTGGCTCCGGATTCGATTCCCGGATGGGTTACTGTTGAAAATCACAGTTTCTACATAGTCTCGCGTCTAGGTATTTTCGGTGCTTCGTTTTCTTCCATTTCCATCAGAATTGGGAATGTGATGTTATCCTATCTATGTATATATTTTTATTATTTATTCATATTCAAATCATAGAAATCTGTTTAGAAAAATGAATTACGGTGGTAGAAGTAAACTATATGTACAAACATATTACATTATAAAAATATTACTTTATAAAAAAATTGTATAAAAAAGCCGAAAAATGAGAAAAAAGAGGATACCTACCGACTTTCTTTCTCCTGTTTCTTCTCCGTAAGAAGAATCTCATTACGTCAACTGTGGTAGATTAACAAATGACTATCGATGGATACAATGTATGTTATTTATATCGATGAAGAACAGCTTGATGAAATTTTTTTCACTCTAAGCTCTCGCAAAAAATATTTTATAGAAGGTTTTTGCACAGCTATGTACCTTCGTTGTTTCTGATTCCATAATACAAGTACTTAAGCTGCTTCCTTTGCGATCTGGGCAATGTATGTGATGTTGTCCCTATGTATGTATGCATGTAGCTATGGATCTTTACAGGCAATTAAACAAGCAGTCATATTATATTCGATGAACGATCAAACTAATTTATTTCCCTCCGGTAACTTATAATAGTGACTGCTCGTACTTTCCAGTTGACTCGAGGCACAATGAAGAAAGTTGGCGAACTTGCAGCAAGTCATTGATGGCGAAAGTTTCTGAAAGTTTTAAGATATAATGGATCACGGGCCACGTCGATATTTCTTAAGAGAAGTAACCTAAGATTTTTTTTAACCAAAAAAATATTTATTGTATAATGCGTATAACGACATACATTACTACATACCATAAATTTATATCCAAGAAATTTTGGACTGCAGAAGAATTCTGAAAACGAAAATGACCACGAACACAGCGGCTAGCGAGCTTATAATAATATCCTCACGCCATTTCCAATGCAGGGCTAGACAGAGGTCTAGACAATTTTCCTTTCGACCCACCTTCCACCGAAGACATTTTTGGGATCGAACGATATAGATCGTACATAAGTTTATGAATAATCCATTGGTACGATCCTTGAGGATCGAACTCCAGACCGAACTGGTTTAAAAAAAAACCATTGGTATGAGCCTGCCTTCTGGGGATCAAACTCGAACTCTCTTGATTCGAGGTCCGATAATGAAACCACTCGACTATCGTGTCTTTAAACCATATCGTGAGTGAACAGAGGATATCTATTTTTTCTGATGTTTCAGAAATAATGATCGGTTACAAGTGCGAATCGTACCAACTCATTGTGGGTCGTGATGTGTGCGTGTGGGTCGCATGATACTCATGCAAGTAAGTAACGTAGATACCGTATGGTGTCGGTGTAAGCATTTGCCACCACCTCTGTTCCCGTAGTGTAGTAAGTGGTGGATTAAGGTAAAGCTTTAAACAAAATAATGCAGTGCAGCTGCTTGTGGTGCATGTTTTCTGGCTCTGCAATCAAAAGTAACAGTGTTTAAGGTGCATCTTATCATAAATAAAATGAATATCTTCACGCAATTCCCAATACAAGGGTAGACAGTGGTCTTGTCCAGACACTTAAGTCCCTTCGACCAAAGATATTTTCGGGACAACGTGACAGGTGGTGAGCCGTCGCCATTGGTACGAGTTTGCCACCTGGGAACTGAACTCGGGTCTTTTGGCTCGAAATTCCGATCACCCAACCACTTGGCTATCGTGACTTCAATTATCTTATCCTAAAGTGTCTAGGTTATAAGATATATTTTGATAAGATTATTTGACGACCTCCGTGGACGAGTGGCGCACACACCGGTTTTCATGGTGACGTTAGCTCTGATGTCTCAGGTTCGATGCCCGGTTCCATCAATATAGAAAACACTTTTCTACATCTTCTCGGGTATGGTTGTTTGTGGTACCTTCGTTGTTTCTGATTCCATAATACAAGTGCTTAAGCAGCTCACTATGGAATCAAAGCTCATGACAACATCACATACTTTATGTGTTGTTGTCATGACATATATACTGAGATAAATATATTTATATAAACAGATAAATAATAAAAATAAATAATTAATATCTTCACGCAATTACCAGTACAGGGGTAGACAGAGGTCTAGTCAAGACAATGAAGTCTCTTTGATCCACCTTCCACCGATATTCCAAGAGTCACGATAGCCAAGTGTCTGGGTGGTCGGAATTTCGAGTCGAGAGAACCGAGTTCGATCCCCAGGTGGTAAGCTCGTACCAATGGGTTTTTTAAAAAACTTATGTACGAATTTCATCGTTGGCTTGGACATAAAGGCAAAGCTCTGTCTACTCCTGTATTGGGAATTGCGTGAAGATATATATATCCACCGAAGATTTTTTTTGATGTGAAACATCTATAGCCGCACGTAAAACCGATTTCTGGCGTGGCGACGCATGACGTGCACGTACGTAGTAGTGTTTAATTATAAACCTTAATTCTCAGGTAATAGGGTGTAAATTAGTATACCTTTGTATGCACGCTATACAAGGTATACTAATTTACAATCATTACCTGAGAATTATGTTTATAATTAAACACCGAAATCCTTTTATATTTAATTAATTATATTCATATTATTCATATTAGTGACTATGTAAATTATATTAAGATTTCATTTTTACTTGAAAGGTCATTTCCTTATAGTCAAAAATGTTCAATAATTTTTAAAACGAATAAACATAAACTACCATTAAAATTAGCTGGAGATTTTAATGTAAATTTACCAAAACTGCATCACTGCCATTAATGACATTTCTTCAAAAAGAATTTCAATTGCAAATCAACAACAATCCAAAAGAATCTACTACTAAATATGGAACAACTATAGATGCTGTAATTGTGAGATATCTTGATAATGTTTCATCCAATACTTTTGTAACGTATTAAATAAATTTATAAATATTTTCACGCAATTCCCAATACAGGGGTAGACAGAGGTCAAGTCTAGACAATTAAGTCCCTATGACCCACCTTCCACCGAAGATATTTTTGGGACAACGGGACTTTACTACTACGGGACTTTTGTAACGTAGTTTAGTTATCATCGACCAATCGTCACAGTAATACCGGCAGAGGAAACATCGAATATAACTATAACTGGAGTCACAGAGAGAGAGAGAGCAAATATTTAAATTGTGGCCACTTGATATTAATATCGAATTTTTATATCAAATGTAAATAAATGTTTATTAAATAAAGTTACCATTTTCTGTAAGAAATTCGTAATACTTCATTTTTTCATTAGTATTTTGTTAGTACTTCATTTTTTCATTCCTGGAATAATATTATCTTTTATGCATATTACTTGTACACACACGATGTTTCACATCTGCCAGGCGTCCCATGACGGCTCACATTTTTTTATAGAAAAGGGAGGCAAACGAGCAGGTGGCTCACGTGATGGTATGTGATTACCACCGTCTATGAACACCCGCAATACCAGCATAGCAGATGCGTTGCCTGCCTTAGAGTGCCCCGCCCCCCAGAATTGGGGGAGGGTGGTGTGTGGGCCTCCGGTTACCTGCACTCACCAGACGAAACTCAGAAGTTTGTTAGACTTCTACTTCACGCCGGTATTCTGTGAGGTCGTGGTACTTCTCCGGTCGAGCCGCCCATTCATGCAACAACACAAGCTGATGCGTGGCTCTACCACTGGGAAATATTTTCGGGACAACGTTACAGGTGGTGAACCCGTCGCCTATATTCAGAATATACATATATATGATTATTCTGTTTACTCCTGCACTAGATAGGGGTAATTGATTATATACATACACGGGTATGTACACTGATAAATTCTCCATTTTTATTGGAATCGAAAAAAGATTTATCATCAAAGAAAGTTTTATAACTATCCCATCTGAATAATGTATCGAAACAGGTTAATCGCTTCACCGGTTCTCCAACGAGATATGGAATAATAATAACGGTTCATCAGTTTCAAATATTTCTCATCGTTTGACACGATAATGCTATTCTTTGGCTTCGTTTTCAAGGGGTTCACAGGAATTGTACACTTACTAGATAATAATAATATTCGATATTTTAAATAATTCTTTGAATACTCAGTTGTTCAGCGTTTCCTTTATTTTCTGCAGCTAGGCAAAGAAAATGTATTTTAACAGCTTGTATATTTTTTGAAATAAAACGGAACGAACTGGTAGGTCCACAACTGAACGGTATAATAGTGAGCGTGTACTCATAAGACCTGGAAAGATGTGATGTGAAAACTACTCAACCTCTCTATAATAGTTGACATTCATTGCAATAATGCACGTGAGTTATATGTTTATTATTCTTATTGGAAAGTAGTTAATTTTTTTTTCAATGTGGAAATGCAACCAGCGTTCTTGGTACCATGCCACAAGGAGTACTCTACGATTATAATAGTTTTTTAGTTAACATTAACATAATTTTGAATATGTAAATAAAGTATTGTTCACATCATAAAATTTTTATTTAGATGTTCATGCATTTCCCAATACTGCTCTAGTCAGAGGTCTAGATAATTTTGTCTATCGACCCACTTCTCACCGGAGTTTATGTAGGACAATGTGATAAGTGTTGAGTCTCCAGAGGTCCACACAACCCCCTCCCTCAATTCTGAGGGGGGGGGGCACTCTAAGGCCGGCAACGCATATGCTATGCCTCTGGTATTGCGGGTGTTCATGGGCGGCGGTAATCACTTACCATCACGCGAGCCACCTGCTCGTTTGCCTCCCTTTCCAATAAAAAAATATCTATTGTCCAAGGCAGCGCTACAAATTACTCATCGTCATTATAATAGCATGTAAAGAAGCATCATCAAAACTGTAAGATGTAACTAGGTCTCTCTCGTACGGGAGGCTTTGCCATAGTCGCCACGCTCGAGAAGCGAATTGCGCATGGAAGCGATCTCAAACATCCCTCATCGGTCTTCTGTATATTGGTCTGGTAGTGTTCAAAATGGTTTTCCTTATCTGTCGGTAATCAATTGCTTTCGAGACTTTTCCCTTAGTCGTCGCTTATCACAACCACGGGAAGAGTGGAGGTTGCATTATTCTTACACGGATAACACACAGAAAACGAGTTACACCTTCAGGCAACTTAGGACTCGAGTACAAATATATATATTTAACACCCACACCCTAGTGGGATTCGAACCCCATGTCCTTAGCTTAGATGGCAAGGCACAACGAACTAGGCTATCTAGTTGTTCATTTAGGTAACTTAAATAAAAAAAAAACAGATTTTAAATATGCTCTTAAGTTTTCATGAAAATTCAAAATAGTCGCTACCGTTATATACCTCTATTAATTTCCATATAAATAATATTATGACCTGCAACGGTAAACTCATGTTCTAAAGAATATTTGTATGAAAACATGCATGTTATTAAAGAAATGTTATTTATCTTTGAGGTTCATTGAAGTTGATGATTTAAAGAAAATTCGTAAAGAACGAAAGAAAACTCGCTTTTATTACGCAAAATTAGATTTCTTCAAAAAACACTCAAGGCATTTCTTTTAAAAAAATTAGGCGAAAACGAAAAGGTAACAATATAACAATCAAATTAATGTTTGGCAATGTTTATCTATAAACACGGTCATTCGAGAATAAACGACGTTATAAAAGGAAACATTGCAAAATTTTCTCCATCAAATATATTTTATTTTTTGGCTTGATTATTCCCTTTCTGTAATGAATACATTAAATGGAATGAAAGAATTTTCCCTTTGTTTGTCTAATACAAAAAACGAAATATTGAGTTCATTATATTTTTTTTTTGGTTCCGCTCGGAACGTCTTCGCTTTACTAATTGTTCCTTCGACGGAGAGATCCGAAATAATTAAAGTGGAGCGAGGAATACGTAAAGTGGAGAATACAATTTCTGAAGAAACATTATGATTAAAATTGACTATGTTCACCAACAATTTACAATTATTCAAAATATTCTCATATGATGCAATATTTATTTAATTTGCATAGTCGTTATGCTGGACTGAAAAAAAATCAACGACACGAGCAGGATTCGAACCCGCGACTGCTATCGTGCCCTGGCAACGATCTTACCTTTCAGTCACCTTATCCTACAGAACAGTTCAGTAAGTTTTTTTTACATTTCTCATTAATTTAATAAGAATTTTTTATGAGCCACATTTACGTTGCGGAAAGTTCATTTCATTACTTAAAAGTTATTCTAAGGCAATCTCTTCTTTATAAAGTGTAGAAGTGTAATGCAGGCATAGGCCTATATATATTATCTATATATCAATAGCAATTGTCATTTTCAAGGCTTTTCCTTTAGTGGCCTCGTGTTATACTGACAGAAAGAAAGGGTTTGACAAATTCTTACGTTGACACCATATTTTTTTTTTTAAATAAAATAAGATCCGGTGAAATTTGTCTTGAAAGGACTAAATTGTCTAGGCTTCTGTCTACATCGAAATTATGAGGTATATAAAGAAAAAGGTGCGTGGATCTCCATAGGTCAGAAGTTAAACTTTTTAGGTTGAAGACTAGCTCTTGTAAGAGCGTAGAAACGACTCTCCCACTCCTTCCTCCCAGTTATTTCTCAGAGGGCATTTATAACGGTCTGTCTGTTGCGAATAGCTTTTATCGACTGCGGAGATAATTCTATTTATTGTCTGTGCGTGTTTTCAAGAGGCTAAAGGAAGTCGTCACAGTTAATGTAAATGTTTTAGGCTTTGTCCTTTTCAAAGTTTTCGCTTTACTTCATTAGTCTCCTATTTAACTGAATTAATTATACGTAACGTCGTGTATGATTACTTTCGGGGGTTTCATGAACATGAATACTTTAGAGATGGATGTTTGCATGTATACATAAATATGTATTTATGTCACGGTAGCCGTGAGGTCTTGATTGGAATTTGAGTCCAACAGACTGGCGACTTTTCAGTTGATCTCACCGTTATTTCCGATTGAAGCTAAGGTTTTCTTCACGGAAATTTCAAGTTAAATTAAGGCAGTGTGGAAGCGTCTGCTACAAATCATTCGTACTTGTGGGAATTTGTTTTCATTTCCTTATATATTTTAACAATGGTAGAGCCACGCATCAGTTTTTGTTGTTGCATGAAAGTGCCGGCTCGACCGGGAAAGTACCACGACCTCACAGAATACCGGCGTGAAGCAGAAGTCTAACAAACTTCTGCGTTTCGTCTGGTGAGTGCAGGTAACCGGTGCCCCCCCCCTTTCCCCCAATTCTAGGGGGGGGGGATTCTAAGGCCGGCAACGCATCTCTGGTATAGCGGGTGTTCATAGGCGCCGGTAATCACTTACCATCACGTGAGCCACCTGCTCGTTTATTATTGTATCTTCACGCATTTTGCAATGCTTTCCGATGAAACATCGGTACACAATGGATTTTTCAAAATTAAATTAAGCGTTAACTGCCCCATGGTTTAGGGTGCGGACTACGAAGCACGACGTCGCAGGTTCGGGCCATTCGACTGATCGTATACCACTCAGATATAAGCATTGCAGATGAGTTGGTGTGGTTAACTTGGGAATACTGGTAATGTCATTTGGCGTTGCTAGTATTTAAAAAAAAAAAACTAAAAGAGCCGTCAACTACTTTTCAAATTTTACGGCCGAAAATTCGGTTTCTATATATTTATATTTTATTTAATTTGCATAGTCGTTATGCTGGACTGAAAAAAATCAACGACACGAGCAGGATTCGAACCGCGACTGCTATCGTGCCCTGGCAACGATCTTACCTTTCAGTCACCTTATCCTACAGAACAGTTCAGTAAGTTTTTTTTACATTTCTCATTAATTTAATAAGAATTTTTTATGAGCCACATTTACGTTGCGGAAAGTTCATTTCATTACTTAAAAGTTATTCTAAGGCAATCTCTTCTTTATAAAGTGTAGAAGTGTAATGCAGGCATAGGCCTATATATATTATCTATATATCAATAGCAATTGTCATTTTCAAGGCTTTTCCTTTAGTGGCCTCGTGTTATACTGACAGAAAGAAAGGGTTTGACAAATTCTTACGTTGACACCATATTTTTTTTTAAATAAAATAAGATCCGGTGAAATTTGTCTTGAAAGGACTAAATTGTCTAGGCTTCTGTCTACATCGAAATTATGAGGTATATAAAGAAAAAGGTGCGTGGATCTCCATAGGTCAGAAGTTAAACTTTTTAGGTTGAAGACTAGCTCTTGTAAGAGCGTAGAAACGACTCTCCCACTCCTTCCTCCCAGTTATTTCTCAGAGGGCATTTATAACGGTCTGTCTGTTGCGAATAGCTTTTATCGACTGCGGAGATAATTCTATTTATTGTCTGTGCGTGTTTTCAAGAGGCTAAAGGAAGTCGTCACAGTTAATGTAAATGTTTTAGGCTTTGTCCTTTTCAAAGTTTTCGCTTTACTTCATTAGTCTCCTATTTAACTGAATTAATTATACGTAACGTCGTGTATGATTACTTTCGGGGGTTTCATGAACATGAATACTTTAGAGATGGATGTTTGCATGTATACATAAATATGTATTTATGTCACGGTAGCCGTGAGGTCTTGATTGGAATTTGAGTCCAACAGACTGGCGACTTTTCAGTTGATCTCACCGTTATTTCCGATTGAAGCTAAGGTTTTCTTCACGGAAATTTCAAGTTAAATTAAGGCAGTGTGGAAGCGTCTGCTACAAATCATTCGTACTTGTGGGAATTTGTTTTCATTTCCTTATATATTTTAACAATGGTAGAGCCACGCATCAGTTTTGTTGTTGCATGAAAGCACTTGCACTTTCCCGGTCGAGCCGGCCGGCTCGACCGGGAAAGTACCACGACCTCACAGAATACCGGCGTGAAGCAGAAGTCTAACAAACTTCTGCGTTTCGTCTGGTGAGTGCAGGTAACCGGTGCCCCCTTCCCCAATTCTAGGGGGATTCTAAGGCCGGCAACGCATCTCTGGTATAGCGGGTGTTCATAGGCGCCGGTAATCACTTACCATCACGTGAGCCACCTGCTCGTTTATTATTGTATCTTCACGCATTTTGCAATGCTTTCCGATGAAACATCGGTACACAATGGATTTTTCAAAATTAAATTAAGCGTTAACTGCCCCATGGTTTAGGGTGCGGACTACGAAGCACGACGTCGCAGGTTCGGGCCATTCGACTGATCGTATACCACTCCAGATATAAGCATTGCAGATGAGTTGGTGTGGTTAACGGGAATACTGGTAATGTCATTTGGCGTTGCTAGTATTTAAAAAAAAAAACTAAAAAGAGCCGTCAACTACTTTTCAAATTTTACGGCCGAAAATTCGGTTTCTATATATTTATATTTTATTTAATTTAAAAAAAAATTATTTTTAATAAATTAAATTATTACTTTATTAAATTATTTTTATTTAAAAAATATGTAGGTAGATTAAAATTTAGAACACATTAGTAGTAAGCTCCATAGAAATAGATATCAAAATAAATCAGCCTGCCAACCAATCTTTTTAAATTATTTATTTGGGAAAAAACTTAAATATTTGAGAAAGGAAAATGCAAATTAATTTTTAACTCCCGAAATAAAGTTGTTATTGAAAAAATTACTTCGCAACCCTCCGCTACGATGCTCCGCGCTCGCTACGATGAGCGACCCCAGAGCGGTCGCTCATCGTAGAGTCTACTCGCTTGAGGACGCCTTGTTTTGAGGCGAAACACGTGTCGCGTTTTCGGTGGTGGTATATGTTACCTGGTTTGAGTGTAGTGGTGGTGGTGGTGCATACAGTGGAATTAGTGCATGCATCTGTGGGAGAGAGGGTGGTGCTCTTCTTCTCTTCGGACCAGGTAGCATGTACCTATTTATATTTGTATGCGGAGGGTTGCGAAGTAATTTTTTCAATAACAACTTTACAATGAATTTCCGCAAAGTAACGCCTGAGTCAATTAACTATCCCGAAATAAAGACTTTCATTAACAATGTAACAAATTGAATGAAATCTACAGGCTAGGTACAGTATAAATTTTTGGATTCGAGTAGGGGATCTCTCCTTATTTTAGTAACCTATCTACCCTTAACAAAAAATGAAGTATACGATAGTAAAAGATGATTATCTTGTCATTAGATGGTAGACATTTCATAGGACTTCCCCTTCTAAGCCACCTCTAACAGCTCTCACTAAATAGGAGCAGTAAATTTTTATACCGTAGTGATATACTTTTTATACCGAACATTTGGTTTTGTGACAGAAGTGAGTAAGACAATCAAATGTTAAGTAAAACATATTAATCAAAATTCATAGGAGTGTGCTGAATCAAAACTTTTACGAAAGAATGAAATTGCGTACTATTTTAAAGTATTCTAACTAGCCCAAACAGATGCCATGTCGACGGAACGACCTACTTTTATTGCTTCCGCGGAAGTTATAACAATAATTGCTCATAACTTTCCTAGTTGACCCGTTACAATGACGGAAGTTTGAAAAACTTCCAGTTATGCGATTGATGGGGCAGCACTTGGATATTTCTTGTTTTAAAAGAGGTGTAAGAAAAAGTGGTTGTTAAATATATAATTAATATTCTGAATAGAAATGATTTTGTTCTTGAAAATTTTACATTTTAAAGGACCTAATCTTGTATATAGCTATAGATTGCTATTAAAAAAACTGGGGTGTATCACTAAGATGATCCTTATTTAAGACACGACGTTCATCTAGAAGAATTAAAATTGAAAATAAAATAACTCATTACAAAACAAATTAATGAGAAATGTAAAAAGAACATAACGTAACTAAGTAGTAAGTAGGAATTCCTACTTAGCTGTAGGAATCCCATTGTATTGGTGCATCGGTGATTGATTGGTGCACCGATTTGTCAACCACATCGATGCCTTGTGACAGCGACGTCGCCGAACTGCATATTTGTGCCAATGAAGACTGCATATTTGTACCAATAGCCAAGGACATGTTCGGTCTATGGGTCCTTACCCGATGCAGATCCTGAAGGAAATGTATCGACCGGTCACAGCCACTAGTGACAAGAGAGGTGGTTCTCTTCTCACTCAAAGGTCAAGTCTAATGCAGCCAACGTTCTTGGTTCGGCACCCTACGTAAATATTTTTAGTCTATTTTAATTAAGGTTAAAACGGTTTTACCGTGGTAGAGCCACGCATCAGCTTTTGTTGCATGAATGGGCCGGCTCGACCGGGGAAGTACCTCGACCTCACAGAATACCGGCGTGAAGTAGAAGTCTAACAATCTTCTGCGTTTCGTCTGGTGAGTGCAGGTAACCGGAGGCCTACAAACCCCCTTCCCCCAATTTTTGGGGAGGGGGCACTCTAAGGGCGGCAACGCATCTGCTATGCCTCTGGTATTGCAGGTGTTCATGGGCGGCGGTAATCACTTACCATCACGTGAGCCACCTGCTCGTTGTCCTCCCTTTTCTATAAAAAAAAAAATAAGGTGCGCACTATTGATACGAAAAAAAAAAGTTTTTACTAATGAAAGTGACAATTCAATGGAATTATAAAACTACGGAATATATACAACAGTGCTAGAGCCACGCATCATCTTTTGTTGTTACATAAATGGGCCGGCTCGACCGGGGAAGTACCACGACCTCACAGAATACTGGGGTGAAGTAGAAGTCTAACACACTTCTGCGTTTCGTCTGGTGAGTGCAGGTATCCGGTGGCCAACACACCCCCTTCCCTCAATTTGGGGGGGGGGCACTCTAAGGGAGGCTACGCATCTGCTATGCCTCTGGTATTGCGGGTATTCATTGGCGGTGGTAATCGCTTACCAACTTTAAAACACTTTAAAAAAAAACTTTAAAACTTCTCAGACCGCCAACAAAGTACCAAAGATTATATAATCACTATGTAAAGCAATAACAAATCTGTATTACCAGGAAACAGAAACAAAACGATAAAAAGATATGAGTGTCTCATAATGTTCCATTTTAAATTGAAGTTATAAATGAAAAGGTATTATTACTCGCCAGTCTTTTATGAAATATTACGATTTATAATTTTTTATGTGTTCCGCTTATAGTGTGAGTGTGCATATTTAAATGTAGAAAAATGTACTTTAATGAAAAATATACAATGACGGAAATGTCAAGACATTAATAAGTGATTACTGCACAGGTTGAAATTACCAAGGTATAAATGATGGCTCATTTATACCTTGCTCGCCTTTGCAAAATGAATGGCTTTTGAAAAGTGGTGGTAAGCGATTACTGACGCCTAAGAGCAAGCGCTAGACTCGAGGAGCTGCAGACGCATTGTCGATTCAAAAAGTAATTGGGAAAGAGTAGAGATAAGATAAGAGGGAAGAAAGGGGCCAGAGGTATGAGCCGCTAGCCTCCACCGTATACTCTGTAGTCTGTGTTTATTTTTGTCGCCTACTTAATTTGGCTCAGCTCTAAAGAACCTGTTTTTATTTTACATAAGATTGAAGAACATTTATTTCAAAAATATCCTCGTCCATGATGGCCCCCGAAATGAATTTATTACAATTTTTAAAAAAACATATAGCCAATGTCATTTGCAAAGGTAGGTAAGGTTTATACTTACTATATCACAAACATCAAAATCAGTTAAGAGTTTTGGCTGAAGAAATAAACTCACATACATAATTAAAGCATTTTCTCACAATATTTTTTTTGTTTATTATTTACTTATATTTGCGCACAGTCCCTGATGAGGTAGCCACAGAGAACAGATCGCCAAGTGTCACGATCCTTACAAACCTCTTTTTTAATTTTTAAGCTAAATTTTTAAGCTAGATAAATAAATACATAAAAAATATCGTCACCTAATTCCCAATACAGGGGTAGACAGAAGTCTAGTCTAGACAATTAAGTCCCTTCGACCCACCTTCCACCGAAGATATTTTCGGGATAACGTGACCGATGGTTAGCCCATAGCCGTCTTTATGTCCAAGCCAGCGATAGAATTCGAACATAAGTTTATGAAAAACCCAGTGGTACGAAATACCGACCACCCAATCACTCGGCTATGGTGACTTTTCTAAGCTAGATAGAAAGAGTAATAACCAAGATAAGATTTTCGAACAAGGATTTGAACTAAAAGCCCAAAGCTTAGCTATGAAAGCCCTTTACTCAGTGCTGTGTAACGACAGCCTGCGTAACGACACGGTGTGAAGCCTTACCTGTTAATATGAGTTTTCCGTCCTTCCAGCTGTCATTCAAATAACAAATCTAATATGCAAATGTCTGATAATGCTACCTTCAAAGGAAGATTAAATATCTTGTGCCGCGAGAAGTCTATAATATAAGCGAAAGTCAAGTGCCTATCGAGTGATTAGATAATATCTATTGTGTAAAAAGATGTAATAAATAATATGTATATCTCAGTTGAGTACTGGCAATAAACATTCGATGTTGCAATAGTTGAGAAAAAAAAAACAATTGTTATTGTGTACAACAAAAAGAGAAGTTCTTTTTTCGAAAGACTTTATTTTTAAAAATTAAGTGGGAATTACTCGTGTTTTGAAATAGTTTGGTGAGTATGAAATAAATTGAACAATTAAAATGTGTTAGTTAAATTAGCCGTGTGGTAACGGTGTAAGAATTTTGCCACTCCCTTTCTTCCCGTGGGTGTCGTAAGAGGCGACTAAGGGGAAGAGACTAGAACATCCTAATAGCAACCAATAGATGGCGGGATAACCATTTCTAAAAATGACAGTCCTAAATAATCAGACCGATGACGGGCAGCAGCATCCAAGCGTGGCGATAACAGCAAATCGTCCCTTTGGGAGAGGACTATGCCCTGCAATGGACTTTAACAGGCCGTGATGTATGTATGTATGTATGTTAGTTAAAAAACGCCATGTATACACAATTTACGTAATAGTAAAGTTTTATATATAGGTTAAATGAGATCTACATGATTCACTGGGTTGACAAGCACTAGTTTCATCTTCCTAATTTGTCGCACTCTGCTTACTAATAGATCGGGCTTGTAATATGTAAATACTGTGGTTGCTTTTGCGAGTGCCACTTGTGATATATTAATATGACTAGAATTCTAGGGTGGCATATGTGTCCTCCGTGTACCACCTTAGAATGCTCACATTAATATTTGCAAGTGTTGGATAAAAAATATAAAGATTTTCAGCGACTTAAAAACAATATAATATTATTCTGAAGTCAGCGTCAACTAACGGTGACTATGACTATGACTATGACTGCCTATGTATACATGGAACTAGCTTTGAATGAAGAAGATTATTTATTGCTTATGATTCTGTTAGTCAAACCATTTCTTAGTTAATTATTAGTTATTTTATTACCTTACTTAGTTTAGTAGACTGAATAGTTCTTTTAAGAACTATTTTCTCTTAGTCTCTATATTTGCAGATGTGATTGTAGCAGATGCTTCATTCACATACCCTGGAGAGCTATACTGGTATACCTCATAACCCATCTACATATTATCTATATGTGTATTAATCGTTTGTTACAGTTGTTACACTATTATTTAGCAGAAATGAGTAAGAGTATTTTTCCGACTCAGGCAGTAATCATAATAGACTTTTTCACTAAGAGTCTTAAATTCACTATTTACATACAGTCAAAAATTTTTATGTAAACTTTTTTATCTATTGTGTTTTCTTTATGTCTTATATCTTTCTGTTAATATAATAGCCTCGATAGCCGAGTGATTGGGGGGTCGGAATTTCGAGTCAAGGGAACCGAGTTCGATCCCCAGGTGGCAAGCTCGTACCAAGGGGGGTTTTCAAAAACTTATGTACTAATTATATCGGTGGCTAGGACATAAAGACGGTGACGGGCTCACCACCTGTCACGTTGTCCTGAAAATATCTTCGGTGGAATATGGGCCGAAGGGACTTAAATGTCTAGACTAGAACTCTACATTAGATACTACAATTTTGATCGTAGAATAATTAGAATCATCATGAGGGCGATCAACATATTTCTAGGGGATATTATCATTAATATACCCATTTGTAGTATTAACACATTTTAAAGTCACGATAGCCGAGTTGTTGGGTGGTCGGAATTTCGAGTCGAGAGACCCGAGTTCGATCCCCAGGTGGCAGTACCAATGAGTTTTCAAAACTTATGTACTAATTATATCGTTGGCTTGGACATAAAGGCAGCGACGGGCTCACTACCTGTCACGTTGTCCCGAAAATATCTTCGGTGGAAGGTGGGTTAAAGGGACTTAATTCAATCAATCAATCAATCAATCAATAATTTATTTGCCAGAATGTAGGTAACATTAGTTCTTAATATTTTATAAAATATAGCCCTATACATTCTGCCTTATTGAGGCATGCAAAAGTTTAATTACAATATAAAAAAAAATATAATAAATTTAATAGAAAAAATTTTGAATTTATATAAACATAATATTTAGTTGAACATAATTAAAGTAAATTATGTAAATTATAATAATTAAAGTAAATTATAATAATTGTGAATAATACTAATAATTAAATAACAAATGTCAAGAAATATCAATTACAATTTATACATTTATACTAGAAAGGTATATTATCTCTAAGGAAATCGTCAATAGAATAATAATAATTGTCTAGACTTGACCTCTGTCTACCCCTGTATTGGGAATTGCGTGAAGATATTTATTTATTTTAAGGTTTGAGGTGTCTGGCACTGCAATCGCTTATCCGCATTATATATACACACATAAAGCGTATTAATTATAATCATCAGTAACATCATTCAGACCACCGACATTACTTACTGCTAGTTATAGTCCTTCCTAAATTCGCCCTATCAAAGCATTATCATACTCACTGTGTACTTACCTTTTTCTATACTAAAATGAAAAAAAAAACAAAGATTAAAAAAATTGCCTTGTTTGTAGTGACCATTCGAAGCTAAGTAAGAACGAAATGATAATATGCCTTAAGTAATTTTAGTCAAGTTACTTTAGCAAAGAAAAGTAGAAAATAATGCTTTATTACATTTTCTCTGATGTTATTTGACCGAACCGAAAGCCTTTTTTCTTTATACGTTACATATAGAACTGAGTTTCTTTTATTTCGAATAGTTTGTTCGCATTCGTCGCTAGTTATTATGGATCCTTCATAGTAAAGGCGTAACCTACACCTTTCTTCTAGAGCGTAAGGGACACGAACAAAGCATCTATCCGTAGTTCTGTCATTTATTAATGCATGAGACTATTTTTTGTGGCTATTTCTTCATTGTTTTTAATCAAACAATTCTTCTGCCAAGTGTGCACTTCATATACAGCCCTTTAAAATTAAAAAAACAACGTAAAAAGTTTAATACTACGCCTTTTCGAATTTCTGTGTTTACAGTAGAACTGAGACCATTAACCCCTGAGGCAGACATTTGTCCGTACTATAGCACAGCATATTTTTTTTTATTTTTGAAGCGCTGATAATTGACGAAGCAGCGCTACCATGGCAGCAGACGCGGTCCTTGATGTTTCTTACGGTATAATTATCGCTATTAATAACATGACAGACGTGTGCTGATTATATCGACATTTTGCGTGCCAGCTCACTACTACATACGCATAACTACTACTTTTATCTGGAAAACTACAAAGACTTACAAGGAATTTAAAGTAATGCAAATATGAATAATAATGATACGAAGTAGATTTTTACATAAAAACAAACAATTTAACAAATTATATTAAATAATGTATTAGTAACTTAAATAAGTAATACCTCTGAATGTTAATAATCAACTCATTCCTCATGAGATTCGAAATCGACTCCCCAGATTCGAATTCAGAATGTCGTATCGTGCCGTGCGATCTTTTCATGATGTCGAATTAATAGATGAACCTTGTTTATAAGTTTAAAGGACAAAATATTAAACCAAAAATCTAATCCACTGAATCGGGTAAGTGGCGCAAATATGATTCTTTGAAGGATGACTATATATTTGTCCCATTTTCCATAGAGACGATCGCTCAAAGGTGTTGTATCCGCGACTTGTCGTAGCCGCTGGTAACGAGAAAGACGGTTCTTTTCGTGCTCAACGGTTAAATCTAACCAGTGGAATGTGGAAATGTAGCCAGCGTTGTTCTCACCATGCTATGAGGAGTGATGCTGTCCAGTTATTGTAGTTTTTAGTTGATCAGAATTGTAAATATAAACATAATTTTGTTTCTTTAAATTTAAAAATTTCATTGATCTTAGGGGGAGTGACTTTAGATTAGAGAAGAAAATAATATAACCTGAAAACATTCTCCTTTATCGAAATTAAAACAGAAGCTGTCACACAGAGGCTCCACTTAATCATTGAGTACCCATTAGCCAGCGACGCATGCAATTGACGCATGCAACACTTAAGTGGCGCTCGTTCATCTCGTAATGAACTGCTTTACCGCGGCAACAAAACATCGCGGGAGCCCTCCTAAAATTTATTACCTCATTTCCTCGCAACATGGTACAAGCACACCGAGAATAATTCACATAAAGTGCTGTTTGTAAACTGCAGCCTGGCGTGCGATGATTATGTGGCAGTGTCGAACTATTTTACGAGTTGCCACGTTAAATGCTTTTATTGCCTATTTAACAACGTAACAGGGGTTGGGATGTGTTTAATTATAGATTTTTTCACGTGCACGTAGTCCTTATCATTAGGTATAAATAATATTGGCGACCTCCGTGGACGAGTGGCGCAAACACTGGTTTTCAAGGTGTCGCCATCTCGAGGTTCCGGGTTCGATTCCCGGTCGGGTCAAGGTAGAAAAAAACACTTTTTCTACATTTTCTCGGGTCTGAGTGTTTGTGGTGCCTTCGTTGTTTCCGATTTCCATACCTCAAGTGTTTTAGCATCTTACTTTGGGATCGGAGCAATGTATGTGATGTTGTCCCTATCTATATATGTATTTATTATTATTATATTATTAATATTAAAGAGATAGCGACAACATAACATACATAGTACGTGGGTAATGTTGTCCCCATCCTGATCCGATCCAATACAACTTAGTGTGTGTCAAACGTCACTACGCAAAAAGTTATTAATTTTTTTTCCATTTCGCTGATTTTCAGTGTGTTCAGCCAGTGATTTACGGAAATCAGTACTATCCAATATTTACTAATCTAATTTAAATATTTATAATAATAATAAATAATAAATATCTTCGACCCACCTTCCACCGAAGATATATTCGGGACAACGAGACAGGTGGTGAGCCTGTCGCCGCCTTTATGTCCAAGCCAACGATATAATTCGTACATAAGTTTTTGAAAAACCCATTGGTACGAGCCTGCCACCTGGGGGATCGAACTCGGGCCTTTCGACTCGAAATTCCGACCACCCAACAACTCGGCTATCGTGACTTATAATATAAAATTTATAATCTTATTTTAATAAATTCACTTCATTGCATGTGTTGTTTAAGTCCACTGGTGTGATAATGCATGTGTAATCTTTGATTGAGATTTTTATCCACTAAGTGGACTGTTAATATATAACATGTAAGAAATATCACCGAATACCGTTTGTGTAGCATGATAACAATATACCTCCCTCTCTCTTCCCGTGGGTGTCGTCAGAGGCGACTAAGGGAAAAGCATTCTAAATGTCATTGGTCACAGTTAGATATCATATATAAAGACCATATATAAATATCAGTAAAATATCAAACTAAAATTCGACAGTCCGGTGACAAAGTAGCGTCAAAGGTACACGTCAAAGGTAAAGTGTCTGCTTATCCAATCCGCTTTCTTATTTTTTTCTTTATTTTATATCTTTGATTTATGTTTTAATCTCCACTTTATTTTTTTTTCTTACAATTTTGTTGTTCCTACTACGTTATCTCACCAAACCCTGGGTTGACTGGCAGAGAATGCCTAAAGGCATTAAGTCCGCCCTTTGTTGCCTTTATTGTTAAGGGCAAGCAATAAAGTATAAATAAATAAATAAAAAAATATTGTTTAATATTATTAATCTGGTGTTGGGCTTTTTCAATTCCAGTAGCCGAGCCTAGGCTCACTAGAAAGCAAGCTCACGTAAAATTGTTTAGAATATATACATAGACATCTGGATTATAAACACAATCACTTTGCACCTCAGAAGCTGCTGCCTGTTACCTTTTGAACTTTGGTTAGGCATTTTTCGAGTTGGTTGTTCAGCCACCTGTCTAATGTCACTTTCCATCAGGACACCCACGGAGTGAATGAAGGGGTGGCAAATTCATAGGACCATTCCTCTCGGCAGGTTGTGCCATATTAGAGAGTTAGTAAGCTGATTCCTAATTAATACAGTGAATCACGTTGATGAGAGTTTAACTTACAAAAGACTTATCTGTATCTCGTAAATCATGTATTGTTTTTTTCGTTCATATAAACATACAATCATTATCTTACAAGTTAGCACGATTTTTAACTTAGCCGAAACGCGAAAAGAATAGCTTGTATCATTTTATTTAGCTTTTATGTTTGTGATTCGGTTTCAATGAAGCAAACACTAAATGTTACGGGAAACTAGCCACAATACATTTTCAAATTTGTTAGGCGTTTTCTCAGATTAGCTTACTAGAAATTGTAAAAACTATTTTTTACCCTCGGTAACATAAGTACAACGCGTATATTTTTTTGGAATAAACATTTAATGTGCAGGAATAGCCCGTATAATTATACATATGTGGTTGATGCTCCGTTTATCCATTTGACCGTTACGCTTTCACGTCTAAACCACTAAACCGATTTTGATTTTGTATGAAGGTAGATTGAACTCTTGGGAACCCGGGATAATTTTTATTTCGGCATAAGGTGGGTTGAAAGGTCATAATAGTCTGGACCTCTATCTATACCAATATTGGGAATAGCGTGAAGTCTACTAAGAGGCCCAAACAATGAGCTTTAGCATTTTTGTCTGAATATATTATCTGTTTGTTTGAGTATCACGAAAAAACTAATTATAAGATTTACATATGGTTTTTGCGGTTCTGTATTACATTGCCAAATTTTAGAATTGCTGAAAAACAAAGAAATATTACAATCGATACATGAGAACCTACAATACAGCTTTAGGTCCCATTGGTATAACTATTACGTATGCGTCATTCTACAATGGAAAGATCAAGTTCAAAGGGATGTCGTAGACACAAAATTTAACGATAAAGTTAAGGATCAAATGTTAACGATATTTTACTTTGACTATAAACTCTGACATTCTAATAAGAAACATACGTGAGGATTTGTCATAATCGTCACGCTTGGTAAGTGGATTGGCGGTCGTATTACCAGACACAATACCTTAGAAGCTGCCCCCCGCCATCGGTATGTTTATTCTAGATGGTTCTTCTGCCATCTGTTGGTAGCTAATTACATTTGCAAGGCTTCATTCCTAGCACGAAAGATAACACTATACAGTCGAAAAATTGTGCCGTCCCTATGTATCGCTTTTATGATGTTTTTTCTATTTTATGATGTATAATATAACTTATAAAGGACTACTATTTTTGACGATTCGATAGCCTCGTTAATGACCCTGCTTGGGTGAAAAATTTGTGAGATGAATATGAATGTATGTATGTACTTGCGAGATGGAGGTTTATATGTACAATATGAATATTTATCTATGTAAACATATATTTATGTAAATTTATTATACCATTTGCTTGGATACTTAGACAGTGATAGGCTCTTCATCTTCACTTTGTTCCAACCAAGCTTCGGTGAAAAATGGGTTGAAAGAACGCAACACAGTCCTCTACTGGTACTACTACTACTACTGTAGCTCTTATCTGACATTAAAATATCATGATGTACAATGATTTCAGTGTTAAATAAAGATTATTGTTATTGTCTAGACCTGTGCCAACCACCGTATTGAATTGAAAATAGCGTGAATATTTGCTGACGAGTTTTTTATGTCCGTGTTTCTTGATGCACGTGTCTTTATAATTGAAGAATGCCGTGCGGAGAGCAGAGACTACTCGCAAATACAGCGAATAATAATTATTTAATTCAGCTCATTTGATCTGACTGATTGGTTAATTGAACGTAATAATTAGCCGTAGAGATATTTATGGACATGTCCATAACCGCATGTCTGTAATTCATCACGGGCTAGGTTTGAAACTCATTTCCAAGAAATATCATATATAATGTGAGTCACGATAGACGAGTCGACAGAGACCTGTTATGTGGTCCTAAAATGTCTCCGGTCTAACCCCAGTAATGGAAATAGTGCGAAGAAATATCAGCATACACAGCTGACAATTCCTGGCGGTGTGAAAAAGAGACAAAATATGACTGATTACTTTATCGTAGAAAACGTAAAGATTTATGATTATTTTCATTATGACTTTTCGATATTTTGATATGCAATTATTTTAGATTTAGTCGCTGAGATATGTCAAAGATTTATTTCATAGAGTTTGCCTATAAACCCGTTTGATATAATATTTTTTATTCATTCTTTGAACCTGGATGCTACTGGGAAATATACATCTCATGTAGGATAACTCAAATTATTTTTCTTACCGCTAATATCATGATAAAAATTAAGTTTTAATTCAAAACTTTTTGATGGCTTCACCGGAGACTAAATACAGAAAACTGTTGGTGATATAAATCCTAGAATGATGTCAATTGTGTTTAAATGTTTTTATAAAATAAGAGAAATAAATTATAGTTTAAAACGACTAAAACACGCTTTTAGAATTTAAAAATCCGAATTTTAAATAGAAATAAAAGTTGAAAAAACAATAGGTATTAAAAAATGTATCGTAAAACGTGAGCTGTAAATGGTAATAAGTTTAGATAATGTATAAACAGATATTGCTAAAAGTAAGCGTGTTAAAAAAGAAGGCACGTAGACAGTTTCTTTCGCCTAAATTATTCTATATTTGATACTAAAAACTTCTTATAAAATGGTGACATGAGATAACAAATAGTCTCTTTCATATGTAATGGAATAAAAGAAATATTTCGATTACTTCCGCGGATGAGGGCCGTTAACACCAGTTTCGCGGGTGTCGCCAGCTCTGAGGTCCTGGGATCGATTTCAGGTTGGGTCAATGAAGAAAATCGGCAACGGGCTCACCATCTGTCACGTTGTCCCGAAAATATCCTCGGTGGGTCAAAAGGGACTTCATTGTCTAGACTAGACCTCTGTCTACCTCTGTATTAGGAATTGCGTGAAGATATTTATTAATATTTATTTTATTTTAATGTAGAAAAGACTTATTTTAGAAAATACTTAATACTGCACAGGCACGTGCGCTACTCGTATGCGAAGAAGTCAATATTCAAGACTGTGAGTTATTTAGGAATCCCTTTGCTGACTTATTTTTTTTTCTCTCACACATTCGCACAAACACGAATCCGGTCGGGTGTTTCGCAGAAACGTAAGAACACAAACAAAACTACTAACGACGTTTCTCATTTAGTCTGCCCTTTTAGCGATCTAACCACATGTGTTTCGATTACTATACTGTAAGTCGAGGGGTTTTTAAAATCGTGGTTTTATTTGTCCCTTTTTATTTCATATATTCAATTAAACGAAGTAATGATGAAAAGTGGGTCGAAGGGACTTCATTATCTAGACATCTGAGTAACCCAGCATTGGGATAAATGCATTAAAATAATAAATAAATTAATAAACATAAAACCGAAAATCGACAGCTGGTTTGTTTGATCCATATTAAAAAAAACTTTGCGAATCCTTGTTTTTTGAAGTAGGAAGAAAAGTAGCTAGTAGACCAACACCTGCAAACCTATTCAAAAGAAGAAGGTTACAAATACGTTGCCACCCACGACCACTAATATGGAATGATACTACTACTTTACTTATCATAGCCAATTATTGTACTGATTCTTTATACCATTCAAAACCGGAGCACGGCAGTTGTAAAACTGCTATTTGTCGAGTAAAATGGGTAATAGCGTGATTCTGACCCAGAGAAGGTGTCACGGGTCAGATCAAGACAGACAAGGAGCCTCATCACCTTTTAATTATTAATCTTTTGACAAGAATATTTTCTAATTTAAATTCCTACAACCCGATAGTAGATAGTAACTAGCGAGTTGGTACTGACCCTGACTTTGGTCTCAGAATTGCGGGTTCGAATCCCGCTATATATATTGTACCGTTAGCTTGTACATTAAAACTAGGATAGGCTCACCACCTGTAACGTTGTCACAAAAAATTTCTTCGGTCTAGGCCTCTTTCTATCCCAGTATGTCGTGAAGATATTTTAAATCGTAGATAAGTTTAAAAAAAAAGACATTGCTACGAGTCAGCTACCTGGGGATCGAATTTGGGTCGAATTGCAATCACCCAACCACATGGCTATAGTTACTTATAATCTGAAGTAATATATAATTTTTTTAATCTTTGCAGATTTGCCGTTTTCGCTTCTTTCAGGTTCATCATTTTCTTGATATAAGCACGAGCGTCTAAGAGCAATTTGCTTCCATCGTTTTTGAAAGTTAGTATCGGCTTGCCTCGACACCTTTTAATATTCACTTCGGCGCTATACATTTTCTTCACCATTCGATCTTCACTCATTCACTCAACGTGCCCAAACCATCTAAGCACGTCCTTATCAATTTTAGTGATATCTTTCGTTTCGTTTTCTGTCGGCCAAGGTAACGTCACCTTTTACGAAGTTGTGTAATATGTATTTATCTAATATGTATATGTGTAGAGGCTCGACGGTTTTTATTGAAATTCGAAACGAAGCCTTTACAAAGCAGGACTTTTTATTTTGAAAAGTTGGTTTGAAACTGCGGAAAGCTAATCGCGCAGCTAATTAACTTTTTTTACGTTTTATCATTTCGTCTTACTTACAGAAACCAAATTACATCTAAATTATTTTATTTCAATGAACCAAAATAATTTCGATGAAAAATTTATTGAAACATTTGGAATATGAATGATTGTACTAAGTAAGTCCCTACCTATGTATCTTGAGTTGGATATCAAAACGGTGACAGGCTCTCCACCTGTCATGTTGTCTCAAAAACCTCTGAAGTAATGTCGAAAGGACAAACATTCATATTCATGACACAAATGTTGCCCCTAGCGGAATTCAAACCAGCAATTTCTAGAAAATTTATAATGTACACACTACCAGTTCTCTCTAATGATTAAAACATTTTTGTAATTCGTGATTAACAGTGTTGGTAACGCAATGACATAGTTTTTTTTATGACAATATTACTTATAAGTACATATCGTGTTCACTGGCATCCCCGTGATCCCCAGGTGGCAGTACTAATGAGTTTTTCAAAAACTTATGTACAAATTTCATCGTTGGCTTGGACATAAAGACGGCGACGGGCTCACCACCTGTCACGTTGTCCCGAAAATATGGGTCAAAGGGACTTAATTGTCTAGACTTGACCTCTGTCTACACCTGTATTGGGAATTGCGTGAAGATATTTATTTATTTATTATAAATAAAGAGAAAAAAAAACCTTTAGCTTCAAAAGCAGTGTCACAACCAAGATGCCTATCAGGACGTGTCAGTAAAATACATATTAAAAAATAGTGTTTGTAGCCAATTTCTTTCTCGTAACTACAGGCCCTACACATTATTAATATCATTATCAGTTACTCTTACTATTCGTAGAAATATCATGATTATATTCGTGCAAAGAGATAAAGATATCACGTGCTGAATGTCTATCAAAGGAATGTATTGCTGACTGCACGAATCTGTGCTTTAAACTGTATAATACAAAGACGAATACGTAGGTGGCAATAAAATTATTGTGAGATGTGCCTATACGATCTATACAGATAAGGTATATAGAGCTGCTAAAACCCCCAATGAAAATCGTTATATATTAAGAGTACATTAAGTAGTTTTTGGGATTTAGCTAGCAAATAAAAAAAATATATTCATATCACGTCAGACTTACTACGTGTTTTGACACTGTGATCGCCAATTCCTTACGATTTTGCGATTACAGCCAACCCTCGTTATTTGGGCAGGTCTATGTTTTGCAGTAGTCTTTAAAGACAGTTAAGTAAGTAAAAATCATTGACCTTTATTTAAAGACAAGTTAACATAAATCTGCCTTTAAAATAAATTTCTACATCTCCAAATATTTCAATATCATCAACATAGTTAACCCAACTTATCACGACTCCCCTGCTCAACATCGATCTCCTCTAAGATTGCCACAAAACAAGGTCCTAATTATCTAATGAATGAATCTAATTGCTGCAGTTTCATATCTTTTATATTCCTTTCACATATATTCATTCCATTATGTTCTCACAATACCTACAAATATTGTTCAAATCACCACTCTATCATCATTAATAAATAATAAATAAATTCATTTCTTCACGGAATTCCCAATACAGGGGTAGACAGAAGTCTAGTCTAGACAATTAAGTCTCTTCGACCCACCTTCCACCGAAGATATTTTCGGGACAACCTGACAGGTGGTGAGCCCGTCGCCGTCTTTATGTCCAAGCCAACGATATCATTCGTACATAAGTTATTGAAAACCCCATTAGTACAAGCCTGCCACCTGGGGATCGAACTCGGGTCTCTTGACTCCAAATTCCGACCACCCAACCACTCGGCTATCGTGACTCACATCATCATTAATGATCATAATAGACTCTTATACGAGACTATAATTACGTGTTCCAGAGAGCTTAAATTTCTAATACATATTTAATTCGTTCACTAATTCTTAGAATAATTAACGTAATTAAAGTATGTTGTATCTTCATTTTGTATTCGACATTTAGCTAAATTTTGCTAAATGGGCATGTTAGAGTTTTGTAAAAGTACACAAGATAGGCTCATTGTGCTTAATGCCAGGTCAGGTCAGACTTGCGTGGAGAAAAACCCAGCATGTTATGCTTTTCCCTTATGTTGGCAGGTCCACAGAATGTTTTCGCTTTCACGTTACGTTACTTCTTCTCTCTCTCCGGACTAGATTCGTAAGTTACCACTGCCTCTCCTGGCATCTCGACACCGTAAATTATTGTCAGTACCGGTAGTTATTCGCTCATTTATTATCATATTCTATATACAGTGTGGATATGAATTTTGATCGCCTCCTACAAAATCCAATCCATAGATTTTGTAAGTATTTTAAGTTAGAGAGCATTTTAACTCTTTTTATTTACAGCCTATTGTGTGAAAAAAGACATGAGAAAGAAAGGAGTGAGTATTGACATGACTGAAGAGAGAAGAGGCCACTGCTGAAAATAGGTCTCTCTCTAAGACTGCGTCGGTCAATTCCTCGCATACTTGTACCGGTCCTGATCCAGTCTCGAGGCAGGTCGTTATAAAATGCGTTTGCTTGCACGAGCAACTTTCTTTCCCAACAGTTGTTGGTTCTAATCCATGTGGCAAGCCTCTTTACCGTGATGATCCTCATAGTAAAATGTATTATATTTATACATTCATTACGTCACATATATCTACGCCGGCCTTTTGTTTCTCTTAAAAGGATCGCATGCAATTTAAAAGTTACAACGTAGAAACTTCTGTAATTTTGCTTAATCATTGAAGTTTAAATACAGGGAGGGACGCGAACAGTATACCTAATTACTGACTTAGTACGGTGTTTCATCATAGTCCACAGGGATAACCTGATGCCTTGTAAACCAGCAAATTTTTTATTAATCTGAAATAAAATATGATTTGAGATTTCATTCTATTTAGTTGCAATGTGCCATCGGAGCGAGAATACAACTCTCGCTCTCTTTTTGTGGGTGACGTAAAAGATGACTATAGAAACGCTTTTATTTGCTATAATTAGTTGGCGGGAATAATAGCTCGAAAAATACTAGACCAAAATTCTGCAAACCGGTGATGGACAGTAACTTCCAAGGAACATGCCATCTGGTACTGTGGTCTAAATCTGCTTGCGAAGCTTGTCAATTCTGACAAACCCTCCTTCGAGGAACAGTCGTCACGATGTCGTTATATATGTATAATATAGGAGTATATGTACGTAAGTATATTTATAAAATTTTAGAAATAGGTTAATAAAATTTTATAATTATGTTCATGAACAATGAACTCCTTGATTAGTTTTTATTCTCCGATTTTGGATATGAGATCGTCGTCCATCTTTTACATTTTAGACAACCGTGTTGCTATATAATATAGTTAGAAAATTAAATATGGTCTATATCGCTACACTCTTCCTCCGCTTTATCCTTCTTCTTTCCAAATTCCATTCTTAATACATTTAAATTGACTTTTGGATTAAGTGTTTTATATTAAAACCTTATCTGTTACAATAGTTCTAAAGGTAGGATTCATAATGGAAATCTTATGGAAAACAAGAAGTGAAATTGGCAGTAGTGGTTGAAGTTGGTAGAGAAGATTCATTTAAATCAGGACTTTCTTTAAAAAATAATTAAATACCCCTTGAATCGCCATAATGAAATTTAACATGTATGTCAGCTTATTAAGAAATGACAAATCTGTATTACTATTAAAAAAGGATAAATGATATTTTGCCGTTTTAATATCAATACAGATTTATGAGATATAGGTCTTTACAAAGGTTTTGTGTATCATTGACAAAGTTTTGGGATCAGAAATGAAGTTTAAACGGTACATTCGACCCTTGAGCAACAAGTCGTACCGAACCGAACAGAACATTTTATTGATACAGCCATAATAGCAGTTGGGTGATTCAAATTCGTATCAGGAGACTCCAATCTTGCGATTCTTCGATCCCAATGAGAAATACTAATACCAATGGCTTATGTACAAAACAAAATTTATGTACGAATTATATTGTTGGCTTGGATACTTAGATTACGACAGGCATCATCTGTCACGTAGTGCTGAAGAAATTAACTGTTAAAATTTTTGACCACCTCTGTACTTTATCACACTGTCGCAAATTTGTTTGTTATGTTTGATTTTATTTATTTTATTTTTTATATTATCACGCATTTCGCAATTTAGGCGTCACCAGAGGTCTAAATAATTTTTTGGACAACGTGACAAGTAGTGAGTCTGCTGCCGTCTTTATGTCCAAATCAACGATATTAATTCGTGAAGATTATTTTTTATAACTTTGACGCGTTGTATTAGCTCTATAGAATTGTGTATCTTATATGTACACGTTAAGTGCCACCACAAAACTACCACATACATATCTTATATTATACACAATGGTCTTAAATTATTAAGCTGAATATTTGACGACGAAAGGATTGTGTTAGTTCAGTTCTGTCGCGGAGTACGCGTGGGCAAGACTCTAAAGAGTCTGTTACGCATCAATCCGGCCATTAAAGGCTAATTTTCCAATAAAAATAACAATACGACCATTGAAATTAGCCTGAAGATCGCACGACGCCATTTTTGCTGACGTACTATTGTTCTATTTTTGAATTTTGCCGCGAAAGTTTTTTAATCTGTCATAAGCCAAATGGCTTTTTTAGCGAACGGTATATCTAACCAGCAGTTTTCAGAGTAGTGTTTAATATTAATATTGTAAATAAAATATATTTATACTTCTGACATTGAAACAATAACTGTCAAAGTGGATCCGTTTGTGAAGAGAAAAATGAAAGTTTTTAAGAAAAAGCTTCGTTTCTCAATAGCGTGTAATTACGTTTGAACTTTTAATAGTATTGTTATAGCTATTCCCTTAGAAATATTTCACATATCAACAGCGACGTGCAATATTCAGAAAAAGGAACTAATTTAAGGTAAGTTTTTCTTTTTCTTTATGTCTAAATACTACTTTTTATTACTACTAAAATAAATAAACAAAAAATACTATTGCCGACTCAACTTTTAAGAAATAAAGGTATTTTTGTTTCTTTGTCTCATTGCTGAAAACAAAATTTTTAATTTTCATAATTGTGTGCAATCATAAATTTTATATTTTTGTAAGCAAGAGACAAAAAGGGACAAAACATAATTTTATAAAGACTTGAAAAACCGCTTAGGAGTTTGACAACACGACAATGTTTTTCGAATGGGCTTTTGTTGTAACTGCAATCCCTTAAACTGTGAGAAAAGGGTGTGAAGACATACTTTGGTTTGAATTCACGTAATTTGCCATTATAGTAAAATTTATTCGGATAATTCAATTATTTTTCTCAGAAAATATTGTTTATATTTTCTTCTTTATTTCTATTTCTAAATTGTCAAAAAATTTATACTAGTTACTGCATAAATTATTAATGATTTATGGAGTTTTTACATGTTAAAATAACACAGAAATAAACAATTAATTATGTAATACATATATACATACATAAATAAAACAAAACATACATACATATTTAACGGCTTGTAATAGCCCACTACTCTCCCGTGAGAGAGTGCCATAATCGCCACGTTCGGCATGTGGATAGGCGATCGCAGTACCAGGCTCCTCGACCTTAGACGCCGCAGCCCGTCACCGGTCTGCTCATTTTGTTCTGATATTTTTATTGATGGTTATCCCGCCATCTATCGGTCGCCATAACGATGTTAAAGGCTGTTCTCCTTAGTCGCCTCTTCCGACACCCACGGGAAGAAAGGGAGTGGCAATATTCTTACATCGTTACCACACGGCATTTAAAGTTCATGTTCATACCACAAAGGCATATTCAGCCGTGGATAATGTCGTGGGTGGAAGTCAAGTATTTTGTCGTGGAAGTCAAGTCGGATATTTGTTTTCAAAATGATATTAATAAAAAAGTTCACATTTATGATGCCAGTTAATTTGTCCGCACTGTAATCCGAAATTGCCTCAGGATCCCTTAATACAACTTTCACTTAATACAATAGTATAATAAAATAAATCATTAATCAGAATCATATGTCAGACGGGAACCGTTCATTTTTCCTATCAATTATTCTAGACTATATCTATCTTTTTTGTCAAATTTCATCCTTATCTGTTCAGACACTCTGGCGTTATCAAGTACCAAACATCCATCCATCGAACCAATCGTTTACTTTAATTAGTTATATTATAATGTGACATGTGGTGAGCCTATCGCCGTCTTTATGTCCAAGCCAATGATATAATTCGTACATAAGTTTTTAAAAAACCCATTCGTACGATTCGGCCACCTGGGGATCGAACTCGGGTCAATGCCATTGTTTTTGAGAGAGAAGAAAGGTGTCGAGAAAAGGGGATATCCGTAAGGTCCGTAAGATTCGTGACCTGGGGAGGACGTCTTCTTCAATGTGCTATCAGGAATTCGTACGCATCGCGCATCGGTATAACTTCGATAGCGCGATGTAGGATTTTTCTTGATTTTTGAATGTCCACATAATGATAAAAGTAATATGTCAGGAGCGTAGAAAGTGTAAGGATGTAGTCTGCCTAACCTACGGAAAAGTTGGTTGATTTGTGTACTCGTATGGAAGCGCACAAACACACACATACACACAAAGTGAGTGATCATGTGAACGATGCGTCAAAATGAAACTAACATAATATAAGAATAGTACTAGAATATGTTTACTAATGATAATCCTTAAGTACACACTTCAGATATGATTATACTTGACGAAGCCTTATCTAAAGTTCGTACCAAATATCAGGGCTATTAAGAACCACGAGTTTGCTTATAATTTTGTTCAAGTGAAAGTATTGCCATTAAATTCTGCACTTGAAAATTATAGTCGCATAAATGGTATTTAGAAATTGCGTTCAATTTATGCGTATTGCAACACTGACTTGTTTTGTATTGGGTACTTAAAGTGAATGTTGTATCGCAAGATGCCTTTTCATCTATAGATTTCGGATTTTGTTTAAGGAGTTCGGGGATTTCACGTTTTTTATTGGATTGGGGTGAAAAAGAGCTATTATTCCGTTTGATTTTAAGCATATGTTTAAGGTGCCCCTTAACCATCCTAGTTAATATAAAATGTACCAAAATCCACTTTATTCTACTTTGTATACAAACTGCACAAAACTAGATATCGCGTAGTGTAGCGAGTAAGCAACTAAATAATCTTGACCTCGAGGTAAATTTCTGTACGACGAAGACACTTTGATGTAATTAATTGAATTAATCTGCCAGATTAATTCAATTAATCACATCAAAGATTATTTTTTGTGACGCGTACAGCGTTTGATTTGTTTCGACGGCTTTTATTAACTTAACGAAATTCCGGACCGAATTTATTATTGTTTTTAAATCTGTTAGCATAAGGCTATCTGACATGGTAGCGGTAAAGCTGTCGAAGCCTTTTGGAACGAGGTATTGCTTGTAAAATTAAATAGATCGGTGATGGCTTAGCATCTAAGTTGCAAGGTGTCTGAAGTTGAGATCGCCAATTCGCTTGCGTGGCGATTATTTTAAATCGCCTGTGAGGGAGGTTTTTGTCCTGCTGTGGACTTGTGCAGGTTATTCGTATATCGGTGAGGTTTTTACTATTAATGGACTTACAAAACTCGTGCCTAAAGATATTACAAAATATTCATCAGTAGTTATGTGTGTTGGCGTTGGCTGGTTGGAAACTCCTATCAATAAGAACTAAAAAATAAAAAAAGGCAATTAAAAAAATAACTGAACTGAAACTGTAGTTTAGAAATAACACATTATTTTTTAATAGTTAAACTACAATTGACGAGAATCTTTGCAATTTCTCTAGAGTTCCGTTTAAGGTATTGTCTTTCTCATCTTTGTTTTACTTTTAATAAAACTTAAGCGACTTATAATGCGATGACAAAGATGTTTTACACAGTACTGATATCACGATTTGACATACTTTAAATAGACAGTTAAATCATTATGAAGGTTATTAGAATAATAATTCATGACCTTCATAATATTTCTCTCCTTTATCTTCATACATTCGTAATACTGGGGTACAATAATTTTCACTGGAGCTTATTTGGAATAACGTGACAGGTGGCGATTACATGGTGTCTTGATGATCAAGTTACTAGATAGTACTCGTTGTTACGAATTTTCCTCCTAAGGGTTGTACTTGAGTCTCCTGATTCGAATTTCGATCTCCCAACCACTTAGCTACCTAGGCTTGCTTATTTTGTATTTTATAAAGAGGTATGTAAGGATCGTGACACTTGGCGATCTGTTCTTTGGCTACCCGTTAGGGACTGTGCCTGAAGATAAATAAAAAAAAGTAATATTAATAAATTTATCCAATAGTTTATAAAAAAACTCCAAAGAAATTCTGATATTGAAATCTCGACTAACAAGCTTTTCCAATATTTTCCGATTAGCTATTAGCTTAGTCATTGTTATAGTAAAAACTCGTCGCTATTAATATTAAAATGTTCAACATTTTCCGATTTTAAATCATTTATGCAAGAGAGATTGTTGAAATAAAAAACACCAAGTCTATTACTGCTCGTTAAACCGCATAGCTTTGAAGCGTTTGCAAAACCGTTTTTCCGAACTGAATTCATATAAAAAAAAATCGAAAACAATGCACGCGACGCATTTTGGAATGCGAGAATTTAAAACTTTAATCGAAGTGCAAATTGTATATAAAATTCTCTTTGACAGAGCGATATTTATGACATGTTTCGTTAATACGTTGTATTGTTATCAATTATGAAAACATTTTAACTAACGGTTAAAATTCTCAATAGAAAATAAAAAGGTTTATTTTCTATTATAAAATAGAAAATAAAACTTTTTATTTTCTATTCAATACATAAGTATTAGAAACAAAGAAAGGTTAATTTCCCGAAATAAAAAGTAAATTATAGTTTATTAGGCATTGTATCTTTCAAAAATAGTGTTGTTACAACTATAAGGACATAGGTACAACGGGCGGCCTTATCGCTAAAACATCGATCTCTTCCAGGGAACATTAGGGCAGAAGATACTGTAAAAGAGAGCGGAAAATGTACAGAAAAATAACATAAACGATTTAAATAAAATAAATAAATATCTTCACGCCATTACCAATATAGGGGTAGACAGCGGTCTAGACAACCAAGTCCTTTCGGTGAGCCCCGAACTCGGGTTTCTTGATATGAATTCCGATCACCCAACAACTAGGCCATAGTGACTACAAAATCAAAATGATTTAAAAAAAAATAAAATTATGTTGTCCCGAAAATATCTTCGGTGGAAGGTGGGTCAAAGGGACTTAATTGTCTAGGCTTGACCTCTGTCTACCCCTGTATTGGGAATTGCGTGAAGAAATAAAAATAAAAGAATTAAGAGAAAATAAGTTATTGACGACAGGTAGTTAAAATGAAAGGTAATAAAGTTGTATCTTATTTTTAAAAATAAGCTGAGGTTTTAGATTTTATAATACATAAGGTAAGAAAATCCTAAAGTTCTTTAACAATAACCGTAAACGAATCAGAATAGGGGGAAGAGCAGTGTCTAGAAGTACTTAGAAAGAGATTATTAATGCAATATGACCCAACAATCCCAGCTGCAACAACTAGTATAATAAATAAACATTTTCCCTTCACTGCATCCATCTCGAAAACAAAATGTAATTTGAATGATATATTTACTTCTACACTCATTTTGTTGACGATATAAGCAATATAAGTTTTTATTGCTTATTTTTTGGTAAACTGTTACATATGTTTGTTTGAATTTATTTTACTATACAATAATGGGGGAAATATTATTAAGACACTCATCGTTTTTGATTTCTATGAAATTACCATAATACTATTAATACTTAAGACTCTGTCTACCCCAGTATGAGAATTTTCGTTAAGATAAAAATATTATATCATAGATAAAGTTGTAGATAATGAACGGACAAATAACGGCGCCATATTCCTTATGCCCATCGTTATGTACTGGTTCCAATGGTGCAATATATAAATATTTAATAAGTAAATATTAAGTAAAGAATAACAAAATTAGTACTATAAGTAGCCGATGGATTGAACGGAAAGTCGTTGCTCTTTCACCAAAGAGTTCTTCTGAATACTTTCTATACTGAAGTTCCCACGGGAGAAAAAATATTTTTTAACCATTCCAATAGGAATTCTTTTCATTGCTATCTTGGTTGCTATATTTGAATGCATGTTCATGGGCAGGTGTGGTCACTTTTGAATACTATTAAGTCGATTGATAGTTTATTTTCACTTTCCCGACTCCAAAAAAAACCTAAAACTGTATCAATAGAATGTTGTGTTGAAATGTTGAAAAGATTCTGTATAACTCTGAAATTCTATAACTGTAGTAAATCAGTGTATCATTTATAAAACTATTATTAAACTAAACTAAATTTCTATATTATTATTATTTCGAGAAGTTTATTTAAAAGCAAAACTTTTTTCATTAATAAATTATTAATAATGAGTAAAAAACTGTTCTATTTAATAAAGCGTAGTGGAATTAATAATTTAGTCTTTAATTTCGTACCTTTCTTTTTCTATTCACTACCGTTCAATTATGAGAAATAATTATTTTTGACTATGGTATTATTTGTCTTCACTTAGGTATTTGTAATTGGTTCCAGTGGTATTGGCCTAAAAATAAACTATCATATGTCTTTTCGCGGATATCGTAAGAGAGACTAAGAGCCAAAAAAAGTGAAAATGGCAGTGGCTACTGACAGATGACATAACCGTTTCGATAAAAATTAAGCACTCAGATGACGGACAGCACAGTCCATGGTAGGTATTGTAATTGCCAACTAGCCGACGGTGGCGATAATAGTAAATTTAACTTTTTGTTCGCCTTTCTGTCGGCGCATGTAGTTTTTTCGGCACTTTATTTGACATAAAATCTTGTGGAAATAACTCATCGACACTTTCATAAGGGTATTAATATGATTGACTAATCGACGCTCCTGATCGGACTCTTGTAGTTATGCGGAAGCTTTCGCTATTAAGTACCTTTTTAAGCATGAAGCCACTAACGGGGTCCCTCTGCCAAAACACGAAAAAGTTGATGTGGTCTCCGCCATATTGAAGTCACAGTGTCGTAAGGCATTTCTGGGCGTTATGAATGAACGGAATCTGCCACCGTTTTAGTGGGTTTTGTTTATTACTTTTACTGTTACTCTACATTGCATTATGTAAGTATTAGTATTTCGGCTATTTTATTATATCGGCTACCAAGATAACAGAAAAACCCCATGAATAAAAGGCAAGTCAATGAAAAAAATTAAATACTGGTTAGATACTGAATAAGGTTAAAATACTGGTAAAGTTATATTAGCTACTAAATATACTTTTCAATCACCTCTACTCTTCAATTAACTTTAAAATACCCTGACAATGAACGTATGCAGTAAGGACCATGAATTGAATTTGATCAAATTAGATACTCTTCCCACTGAATGGCTCAATGACCTGAAGAATAATTGACGTAATTTAAAGGATGTTTTGAATTCTATATAAAGCAAAACCTTTACGTTTTATGAAAAGTTTCAAGATAAGTGTATAATTATGGTGTGTTTGCTTGTTCTAAGCAAACACACCATAATTTTAAATCAAAAGTTTAAGTAAAATAAAACCTAAATAGGTAATTAATCCGAATTGAACCGTGTATATCCTCGACATAAAAGTTGCACAAAGTATCTGTTCATCAAATTTATTCAAATTTCAAAAACGTAAATTTTTCCATAATTCAGTAACAATAAAAAAATATCTTCACGCAATTCCCAATACAGGGGTAGACAGAGGTCGAGTCTAGACAATAAAGTCCCTTCGACCCACCTTCCACCGAAGATATTTTAGGGACAACGTGACAGGTCGTGAGCCCGTCGCCGTCTTTATGTCCAAGCCAACAATATTCGTACATAAGTTTTTGAAAAACCCATTGGTACGAGCCTACCAACTAAGGATCGAACTCCGGTCTATTGACTCGAAATTCCGACCACCCAACCACTCGGCTATCGTGACTTTTGAGACAGTAACAAATATCTAAATATCCAACATTAAATCAAATAGTTTACAAATTAAAACGTAGTCACACTACGTTTAACATCAGTCAAGAGAACTGAGGAAGTAATATATTGATTGAATTCACAGATTTTGTACTATGTCAAAAATTACAAATGTTAATTGCGTGGTACACACCTATCAAGCGGCTTTGGATGATTTCCGGGTAGTCCATTTTTTCCCCTATATCTTACTTTATAGTGACCATGGTCACTATAAAGTAGGATGTAAACCAGAATGGTCGAACAATTATCACATGCATGAATACAATATAGAGACACTAGAGATCAATAATATATAATAATAGAGCGATCAATAACAAACATAAAAGTTCAGCATAAATATGCTTTAAAAATCAATAAAATTGCATAATAAAAATTAAAGTTGACGTTATCGTACTGATAATTCCTAAATGAAAAGTCAGGATTATCAAATTGTCTCTTGCAAAAGGGATAACAGATAGTGCCTATGCCAATAGACAAGGCATAAGTAATATAAAGAGAATACAGAGTTAAAATTTCAACTGATGCGTTTAAGACACGGTGGCTCGGAGGTAAGAGCCTCGCCACGGATCGGCGAAGGTCGCAGGTTCGCCGCCCGTGTCAGTTGAAATTTAAACTTTTTTCTCTTAAATTTAATAACATAAAAGTTCAGCATATATATGCTTTAAAAATCAATAAAATTGCATAATAAAAATTGATGATGTTTCTAATCATGTTCAATATTGTATTGGCTTTATTTCAATCCTGACAAAATACCTAAGGAGTTTCGCCTGTTTTTTCTCCGTTATTACGAAACGGTGGTAGGTTAAAGAAACGATCCCTTCTTAGGCTATAGTCATAAGTAGTATGTAAGTAACGAAATAAACTTATTGCTACACGCCTTTCCCTGTGACAGGACTCTTCTTTACATTCTTTTGTTACATTACCACATATTTAGACCTTTATACCTATATATTTAGTTAACCTATTTAAGATAGCAATCAACGGAACAACCCAAAACAACGGAATTAAATTAATTTTCTATTTCTATAAACAATGCAAGATAAGATAAGGTAAGGTTAGCGGATGTATAGCGTGAGCATATGGCTTATTTGATCCTCTCCCTCATAAAAGTAAATCGTATCTATTTGTAACGTAGAAGGTACGCTACCAAGCTCCTGTCTACTTATAATGTCTTCATTGAACTATAATCGACGTAAGATTATTTGTTATCGTGTAAGGTTAGCTCAGGTGGTACAACAATAAGCCAATTGGCCGGAATAGTGATTGGTTCACAATGCCACCGAGTGCCTGACGTATTTCCGCCTATACTCTGTGTACCCCTCACAATTGAAGAATCTCATCGTTGCGGAAGTTGGTTTTACGCAGTAAAATATAATACTGATGTTTATCCTATAGTGCTATAAAATAAATTTTAATGACAATTTTGTTTTTTATTACATAAAAGGTACCATACATAATCGGCTTGGACATAAAGATGACAACAGGCTCACCACCTGTCACGTTGTCCAGAAAATATCTTCGGTGGAAGGTGGGTCGAAGGGACTTAATTGTCTAGAATAGACCTCTGTCTGCTCCTGTATTGGGAATTGCGTGAAGATATTTTTTATTTTTATACATAATTGTACCGGACTACCTGTCTACTCAGTAAGTGACGTATACGTGAAATTAATTAATTAATTATACATATATGACCAGTAAAAGTTCACTGCAAGAAATCTTAACACTATACCCAAGACTGAGGTAGAGAGAGGTTCGGACAATTCCAAGTCCTTTCGATCCACCAATCACCAAACACATTTTTTTGTACAACGTGACAGATGGTGAGCCTGTTGCCACCTTTATATCCAAGCCGATGATGTAACTAGTACACAAGTTTGAAAATACTCATAGGTACGAGCCTATCACCTGGGGAGCGAACTAAGGTATCCTGACTCGAATAAACATCACCCAACCACTCGGCTATCGCAAGACATCGGCTTTTCCCGTAAGTAAGGGTTAGCCATAAACGCCACGATTTGAAAGCAGCTTGGCTATTATAGTACCAGACATCTCGCACCTTAGACGCCACTGCCTGTCATCGGTCAGCTGAATTGTGATCTAGTATATTACTGTCTGGGTATTATTAGTATATTTAGGGTATTATTAGTCTGGGTGTTTGGGTTGCCTTCTCTGTTTCCGATTCCATACCACAAGTGCTTTAGCTGCTTACTTTGCAATCAGAGCAATAGTTAATTGACTCAGGCGTTACTTTGCGGAAATTCATTGTAAAGTTGTTATTGAAAAAATTACTTCGCAACCCTCCGCATGAAAATATAAAAAGGTATATGTTACCTGGTCCGAAGAGAAGAAGAGCACCACCCTCCCTCCCACAGATGCGTGTACTAATTCCACTGTATGCACTACCACCACCACTACACTCAAACCAGGTAACATATACCACTACAGAAAACGCGACACGTGTTTCGCCTTAAAACAAGCCATTATCAAGCGAGTAGACTCTACGATGAGCGACCGCAGAGTCACTTTGTCTTTAAGTTTTTTCAATAACAACTTTTAATCAGAGCAATGTATATGTATGGATGTATTTACTTATTATTTATATGTGTAATATATAATAGGCCGTTATGTATGTAGGTATATGTAATATATATTTATTTTATATGTCTCCCTCTAGTGGCCTATATGAGATTAGAAATGAATGAATGAATTTATAAAGAGGCGAACATAGAGTGACACACCATGAATCTGCCAGGCAGTCAGTGTCACGACGAGACGTATGAGTGTAATGTAAGCATAGTTGGGCTTCGAAGCTAAGGATTGTGGGTATCGAATCCCGAGATAGAGGGCTAACATTTGTGTGATGAATATGAATGTTTGTACTCGTCATAAATTTTAAAGGTAACATATACATGAATATAATGAATATAGTGGCATGAAGTACATGCCAAGTGAGAGGATTATATTTTTATCTGTCTGTCTTATTATTTATCTAGAATGAATTTTACCAAATTCACTCGCCCAAATAACCGCATAAAAATAAATAAGACAGCTTTCCACATGGCCGTAGAAGTACTATATCGTACGATGTTTCTAATTATTTTATAAGGCGATATCCCCAGAAGGCTTAAGAAGAAGGCAGTAATTTGACTCATATCTTTTATATTTACCAATTTAAAAAATAAAAAAATAAATATCTTCACGCAATTCCCAATACAGGGGTAGACAGAGTCCAGATACTTAAATCCCTTCGACCCACCTTTCAACCAAGATATTTTCGGGACAACGTGACAGGTGGTGAGCCCGTCGCCGTCTTTATGTCTAAGCCGACGATGTAATTCGTACATAAGTTTTCGTAAAACCTATTGGTACGAGCCTGTCAACTGGGGATCGCACTCGGGTCTATTGACTCGAAATTCCGACCACCCAACTACTTGACTATTATGGTTTCTACTAATTATAATAGGAATATTTACCAATTTAGACTGGTAAATAGAATAAATTGTATCATTTCTTTGCTATATCTATTAACATATGTCACAAATAAATACAATATAATAAGAACAATATAATGTAATAATATTATAACGATCATGGTCACTAAGACTACGATAGGTACACTAATTGTCATGTTGTCCCAAAATAAGCTTCGACGAAAAGTGGTATTTTCTCGAAATAGTTATTTTTAACATTGAATGAGTTCCCTAACCTGTAATTTTCTGTATTTGTTTTTGGAGGTTTCAGACAAGATTATGATAATGAGGTATAATTAGATTTCTAAGTGAAACATATTTGCATTAGATATGCCACTGCCACTGGGCGGCAATATCCTGGTTACACTCGGTGTGAAATACACAAAACTAGCCGCGCAGTCGACGCGTTAAATTGTTCTATTGCCCTCACCGAGCAGTGAGTCTAACCATTTAAATTATAAACCCGGCCCGTTTGGACAAAGGAACATTGATTAGTAATTGTTCCCAAATGGTCTTACTTCGTCATAGCAGAAAGTTTATCGTGCTATTCAATATTTCCTCTTGCATTTGAGTTAGCCCGTATAGTTTTATACGCAATTAAAAAAATTCTCATTTTCACACACAATATTTTTGATTTTGGTAATTACGTACTTTACGAAAAAAATCATTACAACCGCATGGTTGAGATGACTCATCCAATCAAGAGATCCATCTTTCACTTTTTGGTACAAAGTGGTAGGTGGCGAGCCTATCGCCATCATCGGTCACGTATATTTTAGTCAGGTTATCCCGCTATTTGTCAGGAGCCATAGCAATTTCTGAGGCTAACATTTATTGGCCTCTTTCGATACTGTGACTCTTACGATACCCTGTGAGTGATAAGAAAGGAGTTGGTAAATTCTTATGCCAATATGACACGTAAATAAAGTAGCAATCAGTGAATGTCCACTTGTGGCCAAATACTTGTCTTTTAAAATCTTATCATTCAACGCTTCTATTCTTTAAGTTTATTGGTTACTTTGTCAATTGGATATGAGTACGAGAATGAATGAATTTGCTAAAAAAAGGGTGACGTAGGATGTTGAACGTAGGAACCTAATTTACGTGACCAAATGAAATTATCAGTATGTACTTATGAAGTTGAATAATTTATCGTTTAGTACGAGTAACAAAAACTGAGATATTTAGTAAAGAGGGTTGCCGAACGTAGGAATAATCGTTGTTATCTTAGACCAGAGTGCGGACTAAACGCCTGATAAAAATTTTATAACTAAAATGTACAAGTCAATAACTGGAAACAGTGTCAAGGAAAAATAAGTGCACGGATTCTGTTTCACAAAGATATATCAAAAAATCTTTTTTTTTAAGAATTACTGGTTGGTAAATTAATTACAAATAATGCATTTTTAAATTTATTTTGAAACCAACTGCGTTACAGAAAGTATTTTAAATTAAGTATGGCCATACATCCAAAAGAACGGCTAATAATATAAATCAAATATTCAAAAAAGTAATAATATTGACAGAGTGGATTTTAAATGATGAAAAATGCAAAAAGAAATTATTATAAGAAATTAAAGCACCGATAAACAACCTAATGTGATGTCCACACATTTTTATATAAACATATACAAGTAGTAGTTTTAAAAATATATAAGTACATGAGTCTCTTACAATATATGTTTATCAATTAGATTTTAAATCTATTATGTTACATTTAATTAAAAATTACGAATCGTTAAAAATTATTTGGTTTTTATCAAAAAAATTATAAATTTTCTTATTTATTTAATAATTCATGAGTGAGAGTCTATCGGTGTAAGAATACCACCACCTGTCTTTTCTTAGGTGAAATGACTGAAAGAGAACTCTCGTAAATGGTAATAGCTGGCCACAGATGGCAGGAAATCATCTCAAAAAAAGTGTCAGTGTCTATTAGTACGTCAGTACTATGATCACCAATTCGCTTGCCAAGCAAGGCCACCAACAAGGCAACCAAGGATTATGCAAAACCCTTCGTTTCGGGAGATTCCTATTTGCTGTATTAAACTTTTACAGGCCGTTATATATGTATTTAATATATTCAATTTACTAGTACTTAAAAGTGCGATAGTAACGTTAACTATGATGAAGTATAGATTATAATTTATTTGGGTTTTATTGGACAAAAATAAAAAGCAATGTTTAACAGTTTTGTTATTTATTTTAGTGAATCCTAGCAGCTTTAAAATCCATTATGGAACTGTATTAGCGTGTAGCCCTTTTAATATTCGTGCTCATGCCAAAGAGGTGACTAAGGGCTTGACCTTACCTTGCCTTGAACTTATAGCAATGGACATAACGATAAATTATACGATCATCAACTCGAATAATACCAAGCTAAAATTATGCAAAGGTAACGATAGCCGAGTGGTTGCGTGGTCGGAATTTTGAGTCAAGAGACCCGAGTTCGATCCCCAGGTGGCAGGCTCGTAACAATGGGGTTTTCAAAAACGAATTATATCGTTGGTTCCACGTAAAGACGGCGGCGGGTTCACCACCTGACACGTGGTCCCGAAAATATTTTCGGTGGAAGGTGGGTCGAAGAGACTTAATTGTATAGAATAGACCTTTGTCTACCCCTGTATTTGGAATTGCGTGAAGATATTAATTTCATTTATTTACTTAATTTGGTGCACAACTACTTCTAGCATATATGGTACGAGTACAGTACTGCGATTCTGCTCCCTTGATTTACCTCTTAATTGTTTTAGTGTTTTTCAAAAGGTGAAGGAGATACAAATACAACTCACGTTTATCGAATATATCGCGTTTTATTGTTATATGTATGTTATTTAATATAGGGGTAGCCAGAGGTCGATATTTTAGTCCTTTCAACTCGCATTTTACCTTTTATTGTATGTTACTTTGAGATAACGGTGAGCCAATCTCCATCTGACCGTCCAAGCCAATGATACAAATCATTAATAGGTTTCTGAAAAAACTTATTGGTACAAGCCTGTATTCTGGGGATCAAACTCTGGTCTTCTGACTACCAATCTCCTCACTCTCTAGGCTATCGTGGCTTTGTACTGAATATTAATTTACACATAATGTTAATTAAACGTAAAACAGACAAATAAAGGAAACAATAATATCAACGGCCGTTTACTAATTGCCGTGAAAATTCAAAAGATGCTCTGAGATTTTCCATGGCTTAAGGCGAAGTACAATTTGCTCCATGTAATATCTCGACAATTTTTTTAATTAAAACAGTTGCTTATTACAAAAATAAACTCCCAGTACATAAATGTTAAGTTTAAAATAACTATAAATAAAATTTCTTAAATCTTGTCGACAGAATAGCCGATACGACACGATAGCCGAGTTGTTGGGTGGTCGGAATTTCGAGTCGAGAGACCCGAGTTCGATCCCCAAGTGGCAGTACCAATGAGTTTTTCAAAAACTTATGTACGAATTTCATCGTTGGCTTGGACATAAAGGCGGCGACGGGCTCACCACCTGTCACGTTGTCCCGAAAATATTTTCGGTGGAAGGTGGGTCGAAGAGACTTAATTGTATAGAATAGACCTTTGTCTACCCCTGTATTTGGAATTGCGTGAAGATATTAATTTCATTTATTTACTTAATTTGGTGCACAACTACTTCTAGCATATATGGTACGAGTACAGTACTGCGATTCTGCTCACTTGATTTACCTCTTAATTGTTTTAGTGTTTTTCAAAAGGTGAAGGAGATACAAATACAACTCACATTTATCGAATATATCGCATTTTATTGTTATATGTATGTTATTTAATATAGGGGTAGCCAGAGGTCGATATTTTAGTCCTTTCAACTCGCATTTTACCTTTTATTGAATGTTACTTTGAGATAACGGTGAGCCAATCTCCATCTGAGCGTCCAAGCCAATGATACAAATCATTAATAGGTTTCTGAAAAAACTTATTGGTACAAGCCTGTATTCTGGGGATCAAACTCTGGTCTTCTGACTACCAATCTCCCCACTCTCTAGGCTATCGTGGCTTTGTACTGAATATTAATTTACACATAATGTTAATTAAACGTAAAACAGACAAATAAAGGAAACAATAATATCAACGGCCGTTTACTAATTGCCGTGAAAATTCAAAAGATGCTCTGAGATTTTCCATGGCTTAAGGCGAAGTACAATTTGCTCCATGTAATATCTCGACAATTTTTTTAATTAAAACAGTTGCTTATTACAAAAATAAACTCCCAGTACATAAATGTTAAGTTTAAAATAACTATAAATAAAATTTCTTAAATCTTGTCGACAGAATAGCCGATACGACACGATAGCCGAGTTGTTGGGTGGTCGGAATTTTGAGTCAAGAGACCCGAGTTCGATCCCCAGGTGGCAGGCTCGTAACAATGGGGTTTTCAAAAACTTATGTACGAATTATATCGTTGGTTCCACGTAAAGACGGCGGCGGGTTCACCACCTGACACGTGGTCTCGAAAATATTTTCGGTGGAAGGTGGGTCGAAGAGACTTAATTGTATAGAATAGACCTTTGTCTACCCCTGTATTTGGAATTGCGTGAAGATATTCATTTCATTTATTTACTTAATTTGGTGCACAACTACTTCTAGCATATATGGTACGAGTACAGTACTGCGATTCTGCTCCCTTGATTTACCTCTTAATTGTTTTAGTGTTTTTCAAAAGGTGAAGGAGATACAAATACAACTCACATTTATCGAATATATCGCATTTTATTGTTATATGTATGTTATTTAATATAGGGGTAGCCAGAGGTCGATATTTTAGTCCTTTCAACTCGCATTTTACCTTTTATTGTATGTTACTTTGAGATAACGGTGAGCCAATCTCCATCTGACCGTCCAAGCCAATGATACAAATCATTAATAGGTTTCTGAAAAAACTTATTGGTACAAGCCTGTATTCTGGGGATCAAACTCTGGTCTTCTGACTACCAATCTCCCCACTCTCTAGGCTATCGTGGCTTTGTACTGAATATTAATTTACACATAATGTTAATTAAACGTAAAACAGACAAATAAAGGAAACAATAATATCAACGGCCGTTTACTAATTGCCGTGAAAATTCAAAAGATGCTCTGAGATTTTCCATGGCTTAAGGCGAAGTACAATTTGCTCCATGTAATATCTCGACAATTTTTTTAATTAAAACAGTTGCTTATTACAAAAATAAACTGCCAGTACATAAATGTTAAGTTTAAAATAACTATAAATAAAATTTCTTAAATCTGGTCGACAGAATAGCCGATACGACACGATAGCCGAGTTGTTGGGTGGTCGGAATTTCGAGTCGAGAGACCCGAGTTCGATCCCCAAGTGGCAGTACCAATGAGTTTTTCAAAAACTTATGTACGAATTTCATCGTTGGCTTGGACATAAAGGCGGCGACGGGCTCACCACCTGTCACGTTGTCCCGAAAAATATTTTCGGTGGAAGGTGGGTCAAAGGGACTTAATTGTCTAGACTTGACCTCTGTCTACCCCTGTATTGGGAATTGCGTGAAGATATTTATATTTATTTTATTTATTTGTTTTCTTTTGTATTTTATGTATTTTATTTTATTTAATGTTGCCGCATCGCTTTTTGGAATTTCGAGTGTACATGGGCAACGATACTCATAACCGATTGGTCGTTTGTCACATTCACCCTAAAATACATTTTGTACAATCTATATTTTTTATTTGGAGAACCTTCTGATGAAGAAAAAGCCGAATGTATCATAGATAATATTTAAATTAATAAGTAACATGCCTAGTTAACAAAGTAAAAGAAACGCGGATGTGTGGTATACTCAGCATTTTTCATAGTGTCGCCAGTTCTGAGTTATGAGGTCCCGGGTTCGATTCCCGTGGGGGTAAAAGTAGAAAACCACTTTTTCTATATTGTCTAGGGTCTGGGTATTTGTGATACATTCGTTGTTTCTGATTCCATAATAGTGCTTACCTACTTATTTTTTGGGATCGCAGCAATGTATGTGATGTTGTCCCTATCTATATACTTATTTATTTATTGTATGCGATGTTGTAATAGAGAAATAAAAACAGAAAAGTAACAAGCTAAGAAAATTATTATTTGATTTTTTTGGCCTTTTTGAAGGCTGCCCAAGTTTTTAACTTTTCTTAATGTAATAGCTTTGATGCCAGGGTGTCGAGGGTTAGTACCACATTGTTACCTGTTTCCGCCAAGTGATATAGTGAGCCAGTACAATTACGGGCTATAAGGAATTCCATCTTTGTCCTGGAGGGTGTCAAATGTGATCTTCTTGTCTCGAAATGGTTTGTAAATGTCCACGGACTGCACAAGCTACATACCATCCGCTAAATTGTTAGCTAGTCTTCCATCGTATTTCCAAAAGAATACCTGAGTGCCATTAAAACAGATAAATTTATAAATAAATGTATATCTTCATGCCATTCCCAATATATACAGGTCTAGACAATTAAGTCCTTTCGACCCCCCTTCCATTGAAGACATTGTGTGGGACAAAAAGACAAGTAATGAACCCGTTTCCAACTTTAAAGCCAAGCCTACAATATATATCGTACGTAAGTATTTAAAAAACCCATTGGTACGTGTCTTGGGTCGAGTCATTGATAAAAAAAATATCTTCACGCAATTCCCAATACAGGGGTAGACAGAGGTCCAGTCTAGACTATTAAGTCCCTGCGACCCACCTTCCACAGGTGATATTTTCGGGACAACGTGACAGGTGTTTTTTTTTCAAATCATTGGTACGAGTCAAATATTTAATTGAATTAAAATAGAAATAAAAAATACATGGTTTATGAAATATTACATTTCTCATGATTTTAAAATTATAAATGGGGCTAGACCTTAATATTTAAAACAGGGTTTACTTTGAAGTTTTAAATTATTCACGTAGAGAGCAGCTAATATCACGTATCGTTTAACCGTACATTTCGCAAATATTGTTTGGTGTTACCAAAATAGGAAGCTTGCTTGTTCGATATTACACGTGAGTACAAACTATGTAAAGATATATTTTTTATACAAAGTTTCTCTTTAATTGCGCGTCATTAATAACAAAAAGATGCGACGACTTAAGATTTTAAGTACCTAATGATAAAAATATTAAATCTTTTGTGATTGTTTATTTATTACAGTTTATATTAGTATTATTTTCTAAATCCGAGACTACTTAATGGTGTCTAATATAATCATTCCAATCTATTTCCAGAAAGATCTGTTGTTTTCTGGTATCACATTTAAACGTTTTCAAATGTATTTACGTGAAACAATGATAGCCAAGTGGTTGGTTGATTCGAGTCCCGTTCTATCCCTAAGTGGTAGGCTCGTACCGATGGGTTTTTCAAAAACTCAAGTACGATCCATATCGTTGTCGTTTCACTCGTTGGATTGGACATAAATACTGCAACGGGCTCACCATCTGTCACGTTGTCTCATAATATGGTCGGTAGAAGGTGGGTCGAAAGGACTTAATTGTCTAGACCTCTATCTACCCCTGTTTTGGGAATAACGTGAAGATATTTATTTTATTATAACTTGAGTGCCTGGCCTTGTGGGCCTATTCCGTAAGGACGATATCATATAACCGCTTGGGTCAGTAAATCGTTTGGCGACCACTATACTGACACCACGTGCTTTAGATGCTGCTATCCGTCACCAGTCTGCTAAGTCTTGATCTGGTACTTTAAAAATTTCCATATTTAAATACATATATATATATATATATATATATATATATATATATATATATATATATATATATATATATATATATATATATATATTATTGAAATCTTTGAGGAAATTTCTCTTAGGTGATAATAATAAAACTGATAACATATTCTTAAAAAACAGATATTGAGCAATCCTACTAATACTATACGATATTGAGTATAATAATAATTTCTATCTCACTTATTCTTATGGTGCTATATAATTGATAAAAAAAGGACATAAGCTTTTATTCGCGAAACATTTTCTTGGTAATGAGGTTCGGATTTTCCTTTTAGGAAATATTACCAGGCGCACTATAAGCTGGTCCGCTGGGAGCGTAGTCTTACCACAATAACTATTGTGTAACCAATATTAACTGGAAAGGCAACTAATACTACTACTGTTCGAGATAAAAGCTGCAAAATAAGCTTTAGATAAGTGTATTTTATTTCCATTTGTTTTTTCCATTTTAATATAAGATCCTCTGAAAGAAAGTTACTGACTATCCTCTCATTTTAATACTCTTATAGATAACGTGTTTATATTATGTTCTAGTATGGTTTATAAGTTATCATTAACCTTATAGGACTAGAACTGATAGGACTTGAACATCAGGTAGTTATAAAAACTAAATAAAATAGGTACCATAAACATCGCATATAGTAGTTTCGTATGATAATGATGTAAGAACATAGATGAAGGTTATCCCGTCTATCCGCTGGTGTCGTAAGAGGCGACTTATAGAAAAGCCTTGAATATCGCAGAGACTACTGTGATCTCCGATCGGCATGCTCAAAAATTGGCTCATATCCTGCATCGGACAGACTTTGAATTACTAGGCTGTGACTTATTTTTTATCTTCATGCAATTTCTTGCACTGGAGTAGAAAGTCTAAGCAATTAAGTCCCTTCGATCCACCGAGGAACCAGTTTGAGAAAACGTGGTCGGTAGTAGTCGGTAGTAATCGCCATTAGCTTAATTTACCAACGTCGAAAAATATTAATACAAGTTATAATCTTTTTATGACGTTGGAACATTAATTTAAAGTTATTAGTTATAGAACGCGCACGTATTATAGGCTCTGGTATTTTCAATTCGCATTAATTCTATACATTGAATAATCACCATCCACCAAATTTATAAATGTTATTAGTTAATAGCATTTAAATAATGGTTTCCAATGCCATAAGGTGTGAGTTATGTGACTTCATTTTAACGAAAACACGCACAAACTCTTTTCATAATTATATACGGGCGTCTACAATTTAAACGATTTTGGTGTTATTTTGCACGCTGTGGTATTGAAGATATATTATGTGAAAATCAAGGTTTTGTATAACGTTAGAAATATTTATATTACGGTTTAATAACCTAGTTGGTGACCTTGATTTCGAACGCCGATTCAAATTTTCAAATCATTGTAAGATCAAAATCTGAACAAGGCAGTTGTAATATGCTATATGTTGAGCATAATGGGTAAGAGCTTGATTCTAACCCAGGTAACTCCAAGACAGTGAAAGAGCCTCCACTTTAAAGTATTTCCTATTAAAATTCTGAGGACCCGATAACTGAGATGGTGATTAGCCTTCGAAGCTATGGGTGGTTGGTTCGAATTCCGCTAGGGCTAGGGACAAACATTTGTGTGATTAATATGAATACTTTTACTCGACTCATGGATGTTTATATGTAAAAATAAATAAATAAATAAATAAATAAATAAATAAATAAATATCTACACGCAACTTCCAATACAGGAGTAGACAGAGGTCTAGTCTAGACAATTAAATCCTTCGATCCACCGAGGAACCAGTTTGAGAAAACGTGGTCGGTAGTAGTCGGTAGTAATCGCCATTAGCTTAATTTACCAACGTCGAAAAATATTAATACAAGTTATAATCTTTTATGACGTTGGAACATTAATTTAAAGTTATTAGTTATAGAACGCGCACGTATTATAGGCTCTGGTATTTTCAATTCGCATTAATTCTATACATTGAATAATCACCATCCACCAAATTTATAAATGTTATTAGTTAATAGCATTTAAATAATGGTTTCCAATGCCATAAGGTGTGAGTTATGTGACTTCATTTTAACGAAAACACGCACAAACTCTTTTCATAATTATATACGGGCGTCTACAATTTAAACGATTTTGGTGTTATTTTGCACGCTGTGGTATTGAAGATATATTATGTGAAAATCAAGGTTTTGTATAACGTTAGAAATATTTATATTACGGTTTAATAACCTAGTTGGTGACCTTGATTTCGAACGCCGATTCAAATTTTCAAATCATTGTAAGATCAAAATCTGAACAAGGCAGTTGTAATATGCTATATGTTGAGCATAATGGGTAAGAGCTTGATTCTAACCCAGGTAACTCCAAGACAGTGAAAGAGCCTCCACTTTAAAGTATTTCCTATTAAAATTCTGAGGACCCGATAACTGAGATGGTGATTAGCCTTCGAAGCTATGGGTGGTTGGTTCGAATTCCGCTAGGGCTAGGGACAAACATTTGTGTGATTAATATGAATACTTTTACTCGACTCATGGATGTTTATATGTAAAAATAAATAAATAAATAAATATCTACACGCAACTTCCAATACAGGAGTAGACAGAGGCCTAGTCTAGACAATTAAATCCTTCGATCCACCTTCCACCGAAGATATTTTTTTATAAGTGGTGAGCCCGTCGTAGTCTTAATGTCCAAGGCAACGATTTAATTCGTTTTTGAAAAACCCATAGGTACGAGCCTGCCACCAGGGGATTGAACTCGGGTCTCTAGATTCGGAATTCCGACCACTCAACCACTCGGCTATCGTGATTTGTTTGTTTATATGTCATGTTCATATTTATGTGTCATATACATTTATTTATAAAAAATCAAGACCCACATTTGCACTACACTAAATTTTAATATTGCAATCGTTATTAATCGATTACGGAAAGATTTTGACGAGCGATTGAAGTAGTTTTTTTAATTCAAAATTCATTCATTTAATTTTTAATTCAAAGTCAGCGATGACTGATGATATTTTTTGTACGTTACTGTTTTTGCTATATCTTCTTAGTATTACGTATATAATGTCAAACCGTAGAGCACATTGAATGCGATGTTTCAATAATAATAATAATAATAATATTCGTAATCATAAATTTAACAGGATAGCTTTTTAGAATTATTTTACAGATATAAGCACTTACTTCTTACAGTCACGATAGTCGAGTAGTTGGTTGATCGGAATTCGTGTTAGACCCGAGTTCAATCCCGGGCTCATCGGCTCAAGGCCCGGGCTCAATAGGTTTTTTCAAAAGGTTTTGATTGTCTAGACCTCTGCTTACCTCTGTATTGGGAACAGCGTGAAAATAATTATGTTTATTTATTTATAGCAGTTACTTGCTCTTACGGATAAAGGGTGGGGCGTGTTTATAATTCTTAATGTTTTCTTGTAATCTTGTAAACTATTAATATTTCACAAACAACCAATACAACGACGTCCGTTAACGATGTCCTTAAAACTGCTTCACATGCGCCATATCGCTTGCTTGTCTCCGTGCTTGGAGTCCCCGGGTTCGAGTCTCGAAAGGGTCAATGTCAACTTTTACAATATTGTCTCGAGTTTAGGTGTTTGTAGTATATTCGTTTTTTATGATTCCATTACATAAGTCTTTTAGCTACTTACTTTGGGATCGGATAAATTATACATTGCTCCGATCCGTATTTATTGACCTATTTACAGGTTCAAAACATTTATCATGGAAAAACTGTACAAAAAAGGGTTATTACAATATAAAGAAACACTACGCAATTTTATTGTTTTTAAAGCATATTTGTGATTCCGAACTTTTATGTGATTAAATTAAAGAGAAAAAATGTTTTTAAATTCAGGGAATTAGCTGATCGCTCGCATTCTATGTCTAATAAAATTAATGGTAAATTTTTTATTTACTTTATAAAGAAAATGCTAAAAAAGAGGATACCTAAGGAGTTTTTTCATCTGTTTCTTCCCCTTTAGATGAAAGTCATTACGAAAAGGTGGTAGCTTAAACAATTACCATCGATGGATGTAATGTATGTTATATATCCCTTTTAATATTATAAATGTGAATGTAAGTTTGTTTGTTACGCTCTCACACGAAAACTACTCAACAGATCATCATTAAATTTTATACACATATTCTTGGAGATATTAGAAGTAACATAGGATACTTTAGATTAAAAAAAATATTTTTACGAAAAATAAAAAAATAAATTGTCTAAAATATTTGCTGATGTTATAAGTAGTAACTTAAGCTACTTTTTTACAATTTACCATTTTAGAAAAATAATTAGGATCCAGCGTTAAGTGTTATACCGCGTGCGAAGCCGCGTAAAGCAGCTAGTTAATCGATAAATAAATGCTTTGATTTGATATTAATAGTATCAAATAGTAACATCATGTAGCGATTCAGTATTTATGAGACAAATTAAACAATTACGAAATTAAGGTATTAATTTCGTTATTGTTTAATTATTAAGTTTAGTTAAGTTAATAAATACCTTAATTTCGTACACAACACAATAATTGCCATGATACTAATACAAAGATTGCCTCTTGAATTAATTCCTTTGAACTTGAATACGCTTCAATTATTTGCAGCTATTAGCTGTTCAATGAAACGAATTTATTTGGCAAATACTTATTTGAAGTTGCTTTTAGAACAACAATGTTGCCTTTGGCTATCTATAAAATAACAGTATCTGTCTTATTTACCGCCAATTTGTTATTTTGTAGAATTCGTTTGTATCGTTTGTAGAATATGTAATATAATGATACGTAACGGAATTATAATGATCTATTTTTTTAAACTTCAACTTAATCATTGGGTCTTTCCTAAACGAGAGCATTTGCCATAATCACCACACTTGGCAAACGGATTAGTACCAGACCAGACCTGCTGCCCGTCATCGGTCTCCGGTATTCCGCCATTTGTCACCCAGGTGGTATGAGGCATTTTCAAGAATTTTCTCTTGGTAGCGTTTTTCGGCAGCCACAGGAGAGAAACTTAATAACTAATAAACTTTATTTATTTTCTTTTATTTTATGTATTTTTATTTTTATGTTTATAAAAACCCAACAAGACGAGAAAATATAACATATCGTGTAGAGATATCGTGTTGATGGACCGGGCACAGTCAAGAATATTCTTGGTGGACATAACCGTCCCGTATGACGAGAACCTCGTGAAAGCCGAAACAGACAAAAAGACAAAATATCTGGACCTGGCTCACAAGGTGACCGACATGTGGGGTGGTGTGCCCACTGAGATTTTTCCTATAGTTGTTTCTGTGAATGGGTTAATCCCAGTTAGCCTCTCAGGTTATCTTAGGCGACTGGGATATCTTAGGGGACCGTGACCGACCACTCCGAGCTCAAATGCGGAAGGCGGTGCTCCTCGATACAGCCCGCATCGTCCGCCGGTTTCTCTCCCTGTCGCCCTAACCCTCGGCCGTCTGGTCTTCCCTGTCGAGGGCTTCCGTCTGGTTGGGTCTTAATACTTATTTATTATTTTTATGTATTAGGATCTATTACGTATATATTTTATAAAACTTTATTTATTTTATTTTATGTATTTTTATTTTTATGTGTATAAAAACCCAACCAGACGAGAAAATATAATAAATACCCCTAATAATAATAACACTTTATTTGTTATATTTTCTCGTCTGGTTGGGTTTTTATACACACAAAAATAAAAATACATAAAATAAATGACGCTTAACTTCAGATCATAGATCCATATTTTATTATACATTTAGTAACAAAATCTTAAAAACTACGTTAGTATTGTTATTGTTATGTAGTACGTACTTTATTATTATTGTTGTTATGATTTTAATGAAGAAACTTTAACTGTACTGCTTCGGGGTCCACTCCTACACTCTTACCTATTTCTTCCACAAAATAGTAGTGCAATAACTCTTATGTCCGCTTTAAATGTTACATATTAAGGTAATGATACATTCCATCCTGATACTCAGGAGTGATAGCACATCTGTGACCTTCTTCGATTTTCGGTGTTCAGGAGAAGTCATTGATCATCAGTAGTACATAGTTAGCTGTAGCCATCCGTACATTTTATTTAAGAACAAGTAAATGCCTCCACGCATTAAGTCCGACATTTTATACGACTTAACGCATAGAGACATTGTCTCATGTCGATCTTTTGTTTGGGCAGGATATCTAATAATGGGTGCAGATCACAATGTGTAAAAGAGAAAAAAAGTTTAAATTAAAACAATAAAATTACCAGAAAATAATAGTAAGGCATAGCAGATGCGTTGCCGCCTTAGAGTGCCCCCCCCCTAGAATTGGGGGAGGGGGGTGTGTGGGCCACCGGTTACCTGCACTCACCAGACGAAACGCAGAAGTTTGTTAGACTTCTACTTCACGCTAGTATTCTGTGAGGTCGTGGTACTTCCCCGGTCGAGCCGGCCCATTCATGCAACAACAAAAGCTGATGCGTGGCTCTACCACTGTCATATTGTCATATTCAGTTAGTTACTTTAGTTACTCGTAATTTTATCGATATTAAAAAGCAACAATTGCAGACATAAACCGAACACAGCTTCTATTTTAAGATACATACGAAATAAAAATTGTGTTTCGAAAAAAATGTGAAAATTTATAAAGGTTAAAAGGTAAAAAGGGTTACATAATTGGAACAAATCGCGATTGCGAGGCAAAAGTATCGACTGTTGTGTTTCGAATTGGTTTTTATTTCTTTACTCGAATACTTACGATAATATAACACACAGACAACAATACAAGTAGATTTTTTATCTACACGCAATTATTGTGAATTCTGAAGTAGAGAGACGTCTAGACATGGAAGCCCTTTTGACACATATTTCACCAAAGCGTGTTTAATAAATAAATATAAAAAGAAAATGTCTTCACGCCATTCTTAATTTAAGGGTCAATAGAAGTCTAGATATAAAGTCCTTTCAAACCATCTTCCACCGAAGACTTTTTTGGGACCACGTGACAGGTAGCGAGCCAGTCGCCGCCTTGAAGTCCAATACAATAAAAACCGGCCTGTAGGCAACGCCCATTGGTAATTGCGTGGAGATATTTATATTTATTTTATTTTATCATGTACATGTTACAGAAAGATTTTATGAGCTGGTTCCAAGTACATAAATATTTATCTACACTGTTTCTTATGCTACTACCATATGAAACTTCTCTGCATGTGGGTGTCTTAAGAGGCGACAAAGGAAAATTTGGAAATGAAATTGGCTACTAATAGTTTGTACTGAGAACCATCTCGCTAAATACCAGACCAAAATTAAGTAGACCGATGACAGCAGCGTCTTAGGTGCAAGGTATTTGGTACTGCTTTTCGTAGAGGCTTTCTAACATTGGAATTTTATACAACGTTATGTATGAATTCATGTATGTAACCGTACGGGAGATATTACAAAGTGAATTATTAATTCTAGATATAATACGAAGACCCACCGGTTTTCATGACGTCGCCAGCTCTGAGGGTCCGGGTTCGATTTCTGGATGGGTCAATTTAAAAAACCCTTTACAAAAATTTTCTCCGAGCTGGGTGTTTGTGATACTTTCGTTGTTTCTGATTCCATAGTACAAGTGCTTAAGCTGCTTACTTTCGGATCAGAGTAAAGTTGTGATTGGTATTGTCCCTATATATGTATGTATTTATAAGAGAGCTTTCACAAAGATTGACTGATTAACGGTGTTACAATTTTACGTACAATTTTTAGTATTACGATTTGTTTCACCTCGTTGTGCGAAAGACTGGAAAATAACGAAAATTTTGCTGCAAAAATATTTACGAACACTTATTCTGTAGTGGCTCTTCAGTAGCGTTTTAGAGTACTTTCCAATTATTGTAACTACCGTTTTACGTCAGTTTTCATATTTTATTATTTTAATCATGAACTCAATTGAATATTAATCTATGTGTATATACGTAAGTATATTGCACGGTTAGCTTGAGCACTAAGATGGCGACAGGCTCACCATCTGTCCCAAACCTATGAAGTTGTCCCAAATAACCTTCGAAAAGTCAGTCAAATGACTTCATTGTATAGAACCCTGTCTACTTATGCGTTATACGTAACTTCTTTTGCCCAAGGGCATAAAAATAAAGCTCATTGAAAAGTCACTATAGCCGAGTGATTGACTAATCGGAATTCGAGTCAAAAGACTCTAGATGGATCCCTACGAACAACGCTCGTATTAATAAGTTTTTAAAAGTATAGTTGTTTTGGACTCGTAGACGGACATAGACTTAACACCGGTTATATTGTCCCAAATTAGTTCCGATGAAATGTGGGTCAAAAGTATTAAACTGTCTAGACTTCTGACTACTCCGTTATTGGGAACATGATCGTGAGCTTGATCCTTTAAAAAACTTAATTGACTAATGTTAGTATTGAATTCGAAGATATGATTTTAATGATTTTAATTTGTATTTGTCGGCACTTTTAGTGCAGCCCTGAATCAAAGCTGCGAGTCGCAGGTTCGATCTCCACAGTATTAATTAATATAAGCGCTGTGTGTCTGAGTGACTTTGGGACATGAACAATTGATATTTTAATATACTTTATATATTTATTATATTAAGAAGTGAATCAATGACATATGTCAACAATATTGATATAATAAATATAAACAATGCGCAACTTACGCTTTAATAATATTCACGCTATTCCCAATACAGGGGTAGACAGAGGTCTCGACAGTTAAGTCTTTTCGACTTTTCGAGAAATTTTTTTGGACAACGTGACAGGTGAGTCCGTCACCGTATTTTCGTCCAAGCCTACGATAATCGTACAAAAGTTTTTTTTTGAAAAAAAAAACCCCTTGGTACGAGCCTGCCACCTGGGGATCCAACTCGGGTCTTGCAACTCGAATCCCGATCACCGAACAACTCGGCTACCGTGACTGCAATATATGACTTCATTTATCAAATCTCTATATTTAACGTTAGTTTATATTTTAAAGTTACTTTATGGGACCTCACCACAAATACCCAGGCCCGAGAAAATGTAGAAAAAGTGTTTTTTTCTACATTGACCCGTCCGGGAATCGAACCCGGGACCTCAAGATGGTTATACCTTGGAAACCGGTATTTACGCCACTCGTCCACGGAGGTCGTCGATATTGGAAACCACTTTCTCTAAGTTGTCTCAGGTCCGGGTGCTTGTGGTACTGTCATTGTTTTTGGCTCCATAATACAAGTTTATTTTAACAGTGGTAGAGCCACGCATCAGCTTTTCTTGTTGCATGAATGGGCCGGCTCGACCGGGGAAGTACCACGACCTCACAGAATACCGGCGTGAAGTAGAAGTCTAACAAACTTCTGCGTTTCGTCTGGTGAGTGCAGGTAACCGGTGGCCCACACCCCCCTTTCCCCAAATTCTGGGGGGGGGGGGAAGCAACGCATCTGCTATACCTCTGGTATTGCGGGTGTTCATGGGCGGCGGTAATTACCATCACGTGAGCCACCTGCTCGTTTACCTCTGTATTCTATATAAAAAAAGATCAGATTTATTATTATTTATAAAATATTTTGATTTTCAGATAACTGACAATAGTGTGGGAGCAATTCAAAGAAGTTGACTTATTTTAAGATAAATAACTCAAATAAGTAAGTGAATTGAATATATTTAATAGAAATCGAATATAAAAAATTATAAGGGTTCTTGTTTGGTTTCAATATCTTTGGTTCCATATTATATTTTATCTTCACACATTCCTAATAATGGGATAACCAGAGGTCTAGATAACTTAGTCCTTTGACTCGCTTTTCCCCGGAGCTCACTTGAGATATCTTGGCAGGTGAGTCAGAGTGAGAGTAGTTTTCAAGCCATCAATCCATCACAAATTTCTCTCTTATCGTTTCTTAAACTCCTCGACCTTTCTCCTGGAAATGGAATTCTAGTCTAATGAATACAAATTTTATTTAAACTTTATGTGCGCTGAAATTAAAAAAAATCCGTTACATAAAAAATACATACATATATACATTTTGAAAAGACTAATTGTTTAGTAAATAAGTGATACCTTCACTATAAACATGCAATTAATTACTGTTCACAATCTTTGTAACTAGCCCCATGTCGAACATCACGTATCTAACTTGTTGGCACGTAGTAGACATTATTCCTTTCGTTATTATCCTAAACTAAATAAAGATTACAATTATTGATAGCTTTATTTCCAAGCGTTAAGTTTTATGTGTTAGGTTATCTTTATGTCTTTAGTTCTTTTAAAATTAATATTTACAATAACTTTATAAGATATGGTAAAATATGACGTGATTCAAGCCTGCTGATAGAGATGCAGGCTACTAAAATAATACTGCGTCTCCATAATTTGCGTGGTTGGAGTTACAAAAACATATATCTTCAAGGCATTCTCAATACAGGGGTAGACAGAGGTTTAGACAATTACGTCCTTTCGACCCACCTTCCACCGAAGCCGAATATGAGCCTCGGGGTCGAACTTGGGTCTCATGACTCGAATTTCGATAACTCAACCACTCGGCTATCGTGGCTTTTTTTGGAGAAACAATGAAAGCTTTTTAAGAACACTATGATGTTTTATGCAACAAATAGTATCCTCTTTTTTATCGTGGTTGAAAAGCTTTGAAAATTTTATTGATTGTCGGCAAACGATAGGATAACCATCTCGAAATTGTCAGATGTCAGTTACTGCCATTACTAATTAGCTAGATAAGTGTGACGGTTGCAGTAAACTTACAGGAGAGACCTATCCCCTGCTGTCGACGTTTAGAGTTCGTAATCTGAGTGTATTTAAGCGACTAATACCTTTTTTAGTCACAATAGCCAAGTGGTTGGGTGGTCAGAGTTCGAATCAAGGGACCCGATTTCGATCCTTAGGTGGAAGGCTTCCAATGGGGTTTCTTCAGAAATGTACGTACGAAATATATTTATTTATTTATTTATTTAATATTTTATGTACACAGAAGACAGAAAAAAGTGGATATATAATTATGAGGAGAATTTGTACAAAGGACCTATCGTTTGCTTGGACATTAAGACGACGAGGGGCTCACCACCCGTTACGTTGTCCCAAAATATCTTCGATGGAAGGTGGGTCGAAACTCTGTCTAGCCCTGTATTCGGTATTGCTTGAAGATATAACTAACGTTTTAAATGGTAGAACCATGTGTCAATTTCTACTACTACATGTATAGGTCGTCTCAACCGGGATAGGATGACGGCCTCTTAGAACACCGGCGTGAAGAATTTTGGAAACAGTTGTGTGTTTAGTGTACTTTATAGTGTTATTAGCTAAGGTGAAGCCCTTACCTTTTCTCACAGGAGTTGTGTTAATTGTCAGAGCCTCTTATAGACCCTTAATAAATAAATACGCGGGGAAAACCTTATATACATTGCTCTGATCGCAAACTAAACAGCTTAAGTACTAGTGTCATGTAATCGTAAACAACGAAAATAACACAAACACTCAGACCCGAGACAATGTAGAAAAAGTGGTATTTTTTGACCCGTCCAGGAATCGAACCCGGAAACTCAGAGCTGGTATGTACGCCACTCGTCCACGAAGGTCGTCAAAAACCTAAACGTTATCTAGTAAAGTAGGAAAAAGTATATAGCAAAATAAAATCAGAAGCATTTAATTCTATTGCGTTGGGTTCGGAAAGTGAGCCATGTTGATACACACACCCATCTTATCTCCTTCAATTCAACTTCTTATAAACAGTAATCCATACACATATTTTTAAAATTGTTAAGATCAACGCTCGCTTTTAAATTTTTTTAAGAATGAGTTCTGTGACACCGGTTCCGACTGCTAGTATATGTTAAAAATAAAATATTAAGATACAAGTATAACTCATACTTTCTAATCCATTTATAACGTCAACATAAAAAACATAAACTGTAATAAACTGTATCGTCAAACACAGAAAAGTACACAAACCTTGTTTGTCGTGAGAGAACATAAATAACATAACAAATCATCAAGCCATTCCAGGTTTTGACAGAGGTCTAGACAATTAAGTCGTTTCGACCTACATTCCACCGAAGATATTTTGAGATAACGTGACAGGTGGTGAGCCCGTCGCCGTCTCAATGTCCAAGCTAACGATATAATTCGTATATAAATTTTTGAAAAAACCCATTGGTACGAGTCCACCACCTAGGTATCGAACTCGGATGTCTTGATTCGGAATTCCCACCACTCAACCACTCGTTTATCGTGGCTTAGACCCTGGCTTTGCTCTTGGGAGAACAGTGATAGGTGATAATAAATTCCACGCGAGTGAAGTCGCAGGCGACTGTTAGTTCCTAAAATTATACAGGATTGGTATGACCATGTTTAGAAACCAAACAATGACAAAATACAATTCATATTTGTTGAATAATACAAAAACCGATTTAAATTGCTACTCGATACGTACCGAGGACCGATTTGCTCCAATTATCTTCAACCGATTCTACCTTTCGTAAAAACTGTTTTTTTTCGTGTTAACTAAAATTCGCTTCTAAAACTGATACAAATAAGGTTTGTTATCAGTGATCGGAAAAATTATTACGGGCTAGGGTCATAATAACAGCTGCTTATCCGATATTTTCCAACATTTATTCCCTGAGGAATAAAATCTTTTTAGGTCGGCGACGAAAGAGTTTTTATGTGAATTACAAGCAATGACAAAATATATACCGAAATGTGGACCCAAAAGGCATTTCTATTTAAATTTTCCTAAACCTGTTACACTATTCTTGTATATTGAGTAAGTCTTTATATATTCGATTGACGCAACAGACGGAGTAATAGCCCATTTGATAATAAATTATAAAATGAAAATTTCTTAGTAGTAGTATGATTGATAAGTATCTGAAAATAAATGTCATAACATTAAATTAAAATAGTAAAGTAAATAAAATAAAATATATGGCGCAAATATGAGTCTTTGAATGGACGCTATTCATTTGTTCCATTTGCCTCAGAGACGAGCGGTCCGTGGGGTCCTCGGGATGCATTTTCTAAAGTAATTGTATTCGCGACTGGTCGTAGCCGCTGGTAATATGAGAGCTGGTTTTATTCTCGCTCAATGTTAGGCTCTAGCCTAACGTTCTTGGTACTATGTAAATATAACCATAATTTTGATAAATGTAAATAAATACGTTTTAAATTCCGTCAGAGGAATCTCTGTATGGATCTGTAAGAGGCTTCGGAAAGTACGTGCTGAATGACAAGACCAAAACTCCTCTTTCACCACGATATTGTCTCGTTTATGTAGGAGAAAGTGAATTGTGTAAGTGCTGTGACGCAAACACTTCTTGCGCATTCTACTGCGCGTTACTACTGGTCTACTGTTAGTAGGTATTGCGATCTTCGATTCGATTGTCAAGTTTGGCGATTATGGCAAAACCGAAGAGGTGCTTTTAACGGCCGTTGCGTATGTGAATGGAGTCTGTTGTATAGTTTTTTGGTCTTAAAGAAAACGTTAATATTACTTTTCCAATGAAATTTTAAAGCATGCGTGCTAGACTTTTTGCTATTAAATTAAAGAGAAGTTTTGAAACATCAATTGAATTCCCGCCCAAGTCAGATGACTTATTGCTCTTTATATTTCATTTAATAACTTTAGAACATAGTTATCTGTTATTGTTTGCAGTGTAAATATCTTCACGAACTTTTTTTTATATGAAAGGTGGCAATCGACCCATCCGTTTCGGTCTCATCTCCCTCTCCGTTAAATATTAAAAAGAAAGAAAAAAAGACATGATGTATGAAGATCAGCTTCTTCACATGAAAATAAAGAATAGTACGTATAGCCCTTTCCAAATCCAGACAGCAACTTCCACAAGTACGAATTTGCGAACAAAGATAGTTTTTGATTACTTTAATTAAAACGTATTATAGCGCCCAGTGAAGCTTGATTATCCAGTTACTACTTACTTTTCACGGTTTTCTAATCAGTGACCTGATGTTAAATTTTTTCCCCCGACTTCTTTTAAGAAGTTTTACTTCACAATTGTTTTTTTTTACGAAGTATGAAGATTTGCGAATTTATTTTACATTTTTTTTGATAGCTTTGAAACTTTTTTTTTTTTTTAAATATAAGCAATAGCTATTTCACTGGCCAGTCAACTGGCCAGTCGGAACACGTAGATAAAATAAAGAAGTTAGCGCTTCAAAAAACACAAAATCCGTCTGACATCATGCGAAGCTCTCTCATTTAACGCTCACGTGTTCGTAAGTTCAATGACGATGCTTTTTGTAAAGTAACCGGTATGCACGAACGCTCGAGCACGTGCCGAATTATTATTTAATTGTTGACCTTTGTTTAATATGTAAATTTGAAATATAAATTAGACAGATACGCATATTAACTCCAAACGTCTGTGTGAACACGTCGGTGTGTTCCGTTTCATCAAAAATTTGGTAATGAGGTTACTTGAAGTCTTTGCATATTTTTAATCCCGAAAAAAGACACAATTTTGTAAGAAAAAGGTTTTCTACGCGGGCGAAGCTATTGTGTAACAAAAAGGAAGCCACAATATTTTGTACATAATTTAATATTTGACACTAAGATGTATCGCCGGTTCTACAAAAAGTAAATTACAGACTGGTTACGGCAAAAGCATCGTCCTATTAACTATTTTTTTTAAGTATTTTTTTTTTTACATTTTAACGTTTTCGCTAATCTTATATCTTCTACTTTTATACAAAGACATAAAAATAATTATTTTTTAATGTAGATCCAATGTTGTTTACTTTTTTAAGCAAATTTTTTTTTATGATATTTGACACAAGACATTGTTTAGTTTTGTTTGGAAGATCAAGTTTATTTTTTTTAATATAATTTATAACTTTAACGAGAACGCAGAGAATATAACGTGAAATAAATTATTTAAACTAATTATTAATTTGAATAAGTGTACTTCGTACTAATTAATTCCGTGTAAAGTCCCAAATTTGTCATTTCCATCGACACTTAATCAGTGCTAAATGTTCTGATTTCCGACTCCTCTTTTTATAATCGGTTCGATTCCTGTCGTTTTATAATCAAAGCAGTGTTCGGTTATGACAACGAATTTACCGGATTATTTGTTCCAATTATATCCGATCCAAGCGCTATTGGGAATTTGGCTCCGTTTCCCGACCTATCTAACCATAGGGATGTTACAGGAAATATAAAATATCGATGAACATTCATTAAAGGAACGATTATACTACAAACAAATCTAAGCATTTATATGAATTGGTTATTATTAAAAAAAACTGTGACTTGTTTTTTCTGGGGGTTTGGTTTTATAATAAATATTTTATGTTCTTTATGCCAATTACCTCTGTTAAGCACTCACTGCATGCAGAACAAATTCTTTCAGGACCGTTATTTTTCCGACATAAGCTTGTCATTTCCACACAACCTGCGTTGTGTGTTTGTTTAAATATTATTTTAATGTTATATAGGTCGGCTGAAGTATTTTATTACGCGTTTTTATAATTTAATAATATTTATCTATTAAATAAGTATTATTAAACTATTTGATTTCATACATAAGTCATATTTAATTATAAATTAATTATATAGTATTAATTATCAATTAGGGGAATATTAACTATCATTAAGTCTGCATTAGACTTCTAAATTTTACATAAAATAATTATATTTTCTTATAGGTTAAAGTGTATAAACGGGTCGATAGCTGCAGAAACTAACTTCATCACCATCATCATATCAGCCTATCCGAAGTTCACTGCTGAACATAAGCCTCCCCCAAAGATTGCTACATAGAGCGGTTTGCCCCAAGATTTTGCCACAGATTGCTCCAAAGATGCCATCTGCATCCATCCAACACTAAAACTAATTTATAAGTACAAAAAATAATACATATATAACTGCCTGTAAAAGTTCACTGCACATAGGCTTCTCACGTAAGGTAGGGTTTATAATAGCTACACCTTGTAATCGGATTACCAGATTGCCAGACATCGTGCACTCTGCTGCCCGTCACCGGGCTAAATTTTGGTCTGATATTCTTCGAGATTGTTTTACGGCTATCTGACGGTAGTCAGTGAAATATTATACACTTTTTCCTTACTCGCCTCGTACCTTACCACAGGGCAAACAAAGTATTAATATGATTTTATTATTACCATTATTACCATTAATAAATTCAATAATTTATTCAAATTAAATGTAATTTAAATTACAGATATTGTTATAATCTTCTAATACAATTTACCTAAATAAATATTTACAATTTATCTTATATTATATTAGAACTATTTCGGTACTATTTTCCCAATCTATATATTTATATTTCCCAATCTATAAAATCTGTACACTTTAAACTGAGATCCGCCAGCATTTTGTTCCCAAGATCAGTTATGAATTAATTTATGTAAAAAATATCTTCATGTCGTTCCACGGGGGAAGATAGAGTTCTAGACAATTAAGTCCTTTCGACCCACCTTCCACCAAAGACATTTAGGACAAGGTTTTTGAAAAAACTCGTTGATACGAGTTTTGATGGTCGAACTCGGGTCTCATGACTTTAATTCCAATCACCCAATCACTCGGATATGGCGACTTGAACTTGAAAAATGAATTTATATGTATATTTATAAGGAAGTATAAACAATTTTTTTTCATATTCAGCAATAACTTTTAAATCAGAATTGTGTGTTTTAGACAGAATTGTGTAAAAATCTTCGACATTACGATCCTAACAATTTCTAATTTCTGATAAATAATGCTACCAAAGAATGTATATTTTAAATCGACGCCGCAGGCTGTGTGCGGAATTTTGATGAGAGCTGCTGATACAGGGTTATTTAAATTTGTGAATATTTATCCCCTTGAGGGGTGATGCCTTTAATATTACGCTGTAATATTTTGCTAACCTGTAAAATTTCTACATAAACCATATGTACCCTAGAGTTTAATTTTCATTATGCTTTACATAAGACCTGTTTAAATAAGTTTTGAATACGGTGTTTAGATTTCTGTTGGGTAAAACTCTAAAACAAAAGTAAGACACAAAAGAGACAAAATGCATTTAGCAACATCGAGAGAAAGAGAAAGGATGAATATATTCTAAAATTTTGTCACTTCTCATTATAACCATTTCATGTTAATGTAATTTTTTTTTCTGTAAGTTATCTAAGTTATTGAAAGGTCCATCATGTTTTCTTTGATGTGTTTTTTGTCGTTTTGCAAACAACTTTTTGCATGCTATGTACTAGATAGGAAATTCAGTATAAGCCGCTAATACTAATTGAGTTGCGATTCAAGAACGTCCACTTCGTACGAACGACAGAGCAGCGTGATAGAGATATTTTAATTTATTTCACTGTTTATCGCAAAGAAATTTACCATACAAACAGTAATAATAATGACACTTTATTTTAGTTTATAGATCCATATTTGATTGATGTATAATTTATTAAATTTATATTATTTTTTGTTAAATATTTCCATATTTTATTAAATGTATTTATAAAGATAAAAGTTAAAATTATTATAATATGCTGAGAAATTTTAAAATTTTAATTACTATTAAACGTCAATTTGAAATTCAACCGCAATTCAATTTATTATTAAATAGCGTAGTAAAATTTGTACATAAGTTGAAAAAAAAACTCATTGATCTGGTACCAATGAGTTTTTTTGTATATTTTTTTATATAATAACCCTACTTCTTGGGATTGTACTCGGGTCTCTTGTCACGAAATCTGGTTGGGCCACTCGGCTATCGTCACATTTCAATGAAGAATTCCTCTTCACATTAATTTTGGTGGTTTGATGTATATCTTTCGTAGTACGATGTTGCAGCGATCGATTAAAATTCTTACTAATGATAAAATTTATGAACTGGTAAAAAACCGTCAACTCTCTTTTGAGTAAGTTATACGATATACATGCTCCGTTACGCCCAGTAAAAATTAAGTGTTTCCCTGCCTCTTGGCTTACTGAGGAATTAAAACTTTTAAAACACTAAAGGAGGCACGAATTTTCCCAACAATAGGGTAGACAGAATTAGAATTCTGTCTTGCCTAGATTCTAGAGCCTTCCGTTTTGCCTAGCGACAATTAAGTCAATTCGACCCATCGGTCACCGAAGTTATTTGGGACAACGTGAAGTGGTGACCTTATCACCATCTTAGTGTTCAAAGTACAATGCCTATGTATATACATAAATAAATACACACATATACACATAAAAATCCATGTCTCGAGTACATACATTCCTATGCATGACACAAATGTTCGCCCCGGATCTAACGATAGTGTCTACTTTCCAATGGGGATGTTCCAAGACATTCTTAAATCGATATTTAAGTATATTAACAACTGATACGATTATCAGTTGTTAATATACTTTGATAAAAAAAATTCTTTATGCCATTACCAATACTGGTGTCTTGACAATTAAGTCCTTCCGACTCACATTTCACTAAATACACTGATTGGGACAACGTGGCAGGTGGTGAGCCTGTCTCCATCTTTATATCCAAGCCACAGATATAAATTGTACATAAGTTTTGAAAAAAATCATTGGTACGAGCCTCACACCTTGGAATCGAACTCGGATCTTTTGACTCGAATTCCGATCACATAACCACTCGGCTATCGTTCTTTCATCAAATTGTTAAATTCAGCTTTAGACCAGTAAATGTTGGAACACATTGTTTCTATTGACCTTGGCAATTAAAATTATTATAAATATTTGTTTACCTCAGCAGCTCAATCACACTGCTTATATATATATATATATATATATATATATATATATATATATATATATATATATATATATATATATATATATATATATATATATATATATATATATATATATATATATATATATATATATATATATATATATATATATATATATATATATATATATATATATATATATATATATATATAAATTATTATAAATTTATTATTTTTATTTATTATTTATATTTTATTTTTATAACGAATATACGGTCACAGCCTCTCACTGCAACGCCAGATTGCTCAACGTCAAGCTCTCTTCACTCTCGACTTCCAGTCTCAGCAGGGGAGTGATGTGGCGACATCTATGTTTCCACATTGGAAGCTCGCTAGTGGCGGATTCAGGAAATACATTGACGTCCTAGATCGCGCTATCGAAGTTCGCACGATGAGATGCATATATACGATTACCGATAGCGCACACTTGTGGAGGAGACGTCCTCCCCAGGTCACGATCACCCGACCTGGCAGGTAGGCCGGCAACGTATCTGCTATGCCTCAGGTATTGCGGGTGTTTATGGGCGGCGGTAATCACTTACCATCACGTGAGCCGCCAGGACGTTTGCCGGCCTTTTCTATAAAAAAAACATTTGTAATAAAGAAATTAAGGTTTTTTTAATGTTATTGTATATATGTTTAAGTTATTATTGGATTTTAATTAAAACTAGTCTTATTAATAGTATAAAATTGGTATTTAACCAATAGATTTTTATTTGGAATTTCAACAATGACACAGTTGAAAAATAAACATCAACGACGCGGTATCAAAACGTTATTTAAATTTATTCCTGTTCATTTCTATGACTCCTAAGTAATATATGTTCTCACTGCTGAGGTGAAAAGTTATGTGTGCTACACGAGAGCAAAATTTTTTTGCATCTCGTGCTGTTGAGTCGCTCACTACGCTCAGGATTCTAACTTTGAAACAATCAATCATTGAATCCTTCACTTGCTCGGGACTCAAAATCAGAACTCGAAACAAAAAACAGCTTTGCTCTCTTGTTACACAAATAACTATTAATAGACCTACGCACAGTCAAATTATTAATATATATAATTTTCAGTAGGTTTTCCTTGAGCGTGTTGAATTTTTTTGTTCGGGATTTAGAAACACATCTAATCTATATCTATAATATCGCTTTAGAAACAGGATGCGTTTACGTTAAACACTTTTAATAAAATCAATATTTATGCGTGTAAGTCATAAAATCTGATTGATTTGAGATTCAATATAAAATAAGTTACCTTAAACATTTCCAAATAATTTTAATTTACGTAACCTTAAAAATTATCACAAGTTAAAAGAAAATTGAAATTGGCTCTATCCTTTCCTATATCTAATAATCGTCCTTCACGTATTTTTAATAATCAGAATAAGTAGATAATTTAGTCAATTCGACCCGTATTTCATCGACTTGTTTCATCCCTGCCTTTAGTGTATGCATATGGCTGTCCTCTCAAAATTGATCACCAAGGTCACGGTCCTTCCATACGCATCCGAATTTTTTCATACCTCCCACTCCAGATAATAAATATATACATTGACGGGGTCAAAACCACCTACATTGTGCTCTGATCCTAAAGTAAATAGCTAAAGCACTTTCGTTATGAAATCCGAAACAACGAAGGTATCACAAACAACCAGACCAGAGACAATGTAGAAAAAATGATATTTGACATTGACCCGTCCAGGAATCGAACCCGGGACCTGAGAGTTGACGAAATCGTGTAAATTTGTGCGTTTGCCACTTATCAACGGAGGTCGTCAAATAAAAGGATATTCCAGTACTTCTAAATATCTCTTGCTGAAGTAATTTGGTCACATGAACTTTGAAATTATAAAATAAATAAATAAATATCTTTACGCAATTCCCAATACAGGGGTAGACAGAGGCCTAGTATAGACATTTAAGTCCCTTTGACCCACCTTCCACCGAAGATATTTTCGGGACAACGTGACAGGTGGTGAGCCCGTCGCCGTCTTTATGTCCAAGCCAACGATATAATTCGTACATAAGTTTTTTTGAAAAACCCATTGGTACGGCCACTTGAGGATCGAACTCGGGTCTCTTGACGCGAAATTCCGACCACAACCACTCGGCTATCGCGACTTCTTTTAAATTCGAAATTCTCGATATATTTACCATCCTCTTAGTGTAAAAATACTTCTGGGTCTCTATGTATCTCTCTATGGGTTACTCTGGGTCTGTATTTATAGATTTCATCCGACCTCTTTTCGAACAGCACATTCTTATATATGAATTTTTATGGAAACAACTACAAAATGCTTCTACAAATTAATATATAAGATTAGTTAGATTTCCCGTTCACGAGGATACTGTTCGGGAACCCTGGGGTAATACCCCATATATGTAAAATTTTTAAAACAGCCAAGATAGCTGAGTGGTTAGAATCAAAAACAAAGGAAGGTAACATAGATCCGAGAAAATGTACAATTTTTTTTCTATATCACCTTCTAGGGATTGAACTCGGGACCGCAGAGCTGGCGGCACAGTAAAAACGCTCATCACAAGAATCTCTATTCTGCAGAGTTTTGCAAGTTATATAAGTATGTTAGCATAGAAGCAGATTTTTATAAACGTTATGACACGTTTATAAACGTTATGAAATTAATTGCAACAAAAAACAATACCGAAGATATTTCGGGACAACGTGATAGGTGGTGAACCCGTCGCCGTTTATTGTAATTGCAACATATGTAGCAATTGGGACGTATAGATGAGAACAAAAACAAAACAGGGATAAAGTTGTTTGTACATATAAACTGTTGCCAGGGAAAAGATTCCTTCAATATTATAAAGTATTTGCGGTTGGGAAAATCCTTGCATCTGTCTGCGGGACGATCACAATCTGCGATATATTTTTTGCTCCTATACGTCCTGGTTTTTTAACTCTGTTATCTCTCTGTGCCGACCACTTTGCCTGTTACCGTTTAAAATTACATTTATGTATTTATTGCGAACAAGCAACGATATATCGAAGTGGTTTTGTGATCGTAATCCGAATCAAGGTACTAAAATTCAATCTTCAAGAGAAATCAATGAATTAAAAGTCAATCCCCAGATGGCAGGCTCTATGTACGAATCATATCGTTGGATTGGACATACAGACGTCGACGGGCTCATCACTTGTTATGTTGCCCAAAAAATGTCTTCCGTGGAAGGTGGGTCGAAAATACTTAATTGACGAGACCTCTGTCTACACCTGTATTGGGAATAGCGTAAAGATATTACATTTATTATTTATTTATTAATGAATTTATTCGAAAACCATGTGCGATGCATCCTCGGCTTCGACACTAAGATGATGACTAAGTCTTCACCTATTATGTTTCACCATAGCAAGGCGGATATGACAAATCCTATTAATAGAAAACTGTTAACAGATAATAGTCACGATACCGTACCGTACCGACCGTATATAGACAGTTAAAGCTTTCCACCCTCACTTTACATACTAACCTGGAATGGATACTTCATTTAATATGCTTGTTCTGTTAATAGCAACATAAATATATATACCTAGTCAGTCATAAATTTTTCTTCGATATGTCCTATTTTTCTTCGATATGCCCGAAGCCCTAAGACTTCATTTAACACCCTTTTCACCGTGGTTCTGCTTAAACCCATCGGAAGGGCCAACAGTTTCTGCTTACGTTTGGGATTTCTTTGAAGTCGAGCCATCACAGCTTTTATCACTGCTGGAGTCCTAACAAACCGAGGGCGACCACTTCTTGACCTGTCATCTACACTAGAGTCTTCATTGTATCGTTTGATGGTACGATAAACGAATGTTTTGGTTATATTCAAATTTTTCAGTATGTGAAAAACTTGAATTGGCGCGTAACCGCAACGATACAACGCAATAACTGCAACACGGTCTTCTTTAAGCGTCCACTCCATATTTAAAAAGGAGTAAAATTCTAAAAAGTATGTAGTTTTATTTTCATGAACAATTCGAAATTCAGATTCAACAAACTTTGTGGCCTGCATACTAAAAGAAAAGTTTTTCTGTGTGACAATACTTATGACCTGACTATGTATATATATATATATATATATATATATATATATATATATATATATATATATATATATATATATATATATATATATATATATATATATATATATATATATATATATATATGTATATATATATATATATATATATATATATATATATATATATATATATATATATATATATATATACTGTCTACACCACTATCGAGAAAAATGCGTGAACATTAAAAAATGTATAACATACAAACATAAATAACTTATTATTCGTGGATGTATAAAATTTAAGATTTATATATTTTTACCGGATTTTCCTCATCCAATATTGAGAGGTTAGAGGTCAGATAATTTAGTCTGCCCGATAACATAGTAATTTAAAGTTTTATGTTTATAACTAATTATAATAAACTGACTACTTTGTAATGACGCTTTAATGGAATAATATTATGCAATAATAAAAAAAATATATCTTTACGCCATTCCCAATACTGAAGTAGGCAGAGGTCTAGGCAACTTTATCCATTCGACCCGCCTTTTACCATCGATATTTTTGGGACAACGCGACAAGTGGTGAGCCTGTCGCCGTCTATTTGTCCAAGCCAACGATGTAAATCGTTAATATGTTTTGAAAAAAACTATTAATGTCTTCGGGTCTCTTGACTCGAATTCCGATCTCCCAACCACTCGGCTATCGTGACTTTATGCAATAATGAGTTATAAAATATCAAAACTGCCAACTCTAATTGTGCAAGTTATCCACAAACGCGATAACTCTCAATCGACGAGGTGGTCCCGCGGACTTTTACAGACCGTGTAATAAGTAAATAATAAATAACCTATTAATTCATTCGACTTGTGAATTAAAGTCACGATAGCCGAATGGTTGGGTGATTGGAATTCGAGTCGAGAGACCCGAGTACGATGCCCAGGTGGCAGGCTCGTACCAATGAGTTTTTTCAAAAACCTATATACGATTCATATCGTTGGCTTCGACATAAAGACGGCGACGGGCTCACCACCTGACGTGTTGTCCCGAAAATATCTTCGGTGGAAGGTGGGTCAAAGGGACTTAATTGTCTAGACTAGACCTCTGTCTACCTCTGTATTAAGAATTGCGTGAAGATGTTTATTTTAAAATCCATTGTTAAACACTTGTACCCAATTTACTTTACTTAATTATTTATTAATTAACCGACCGGTTGCGCCATATAGCATCATCAGGGGTACTATACATGAGGGCATTATAATTCACCAATTCACCAAGTGACAACAATCGCAAATATAAATTAGATGTTTATTTATTTATTTTGTAATTTATTCAAATGGAGATATTTATTCATTTATTTTATAATTCATTCGAATGGATAAGGGTGCTAGTATAAATAAAACAAAAATGAGTCACGATAGCTGAGTGGCTAGGTGATCGGAATTAAAGTCATGAGATCCAAGTTCGATCCACAGGTGGCAAGGTCTTACCAATGAGTTTTTTTTTTCAAAACTTATGTAAGATTTATATCGATGGATTGGACATACAGACGGCGACGGGCTTGCAACCTGTCATGTTGTCCCAAAAATATCCCCGTGTTAGGAATGAAGATATGTATTTAAATATAAGCAACAGGAAAAAAGAGTGTAATATTCCAATATGGATATCACACGGTCGAAATTATAGAGATGTTTGTATTATATTATGTGGCGCAATCCATGCATGTAAACCATAAAGTTTGTTAATTATGCTTTAAAAATTTAACATAATAATTTCTAGTTTTAAAACTAGGTTTAAAGTTTAGAACTTAGGTGACAGCAAGGGAACTTTTTTATCAAATTCAGACATACGAGTATAAACAACAAACTCGTTAATGACGGCCCGCTAGCTGAGTTGGTAATTATCCAGCCTTGGATGTTAAAGGTTGCGGGTTCGAATCCAGCTTGTAGCAAACATTTGTTTGAAGAATATTAAAAATTGTTCTTGAATCATGGATGTTAATAAGTACATCTAAATATTTTTGATGTATACCGTTAGCATGGACTCTAAGAAGACGACGTGCTCATCACCTATCACGATGTTCGAAAGGACTTTATTGTCTAGACCTCTGTCTAGCCCACTTTGAGAAATTGCTTGAAGATCAAAAAAACACGCTAATCCCACAAGGATTAGGGTGTATTTCGTATTTTCGTATATGATCGACCTTAGATTAACTAAATAATATTAATTCTTCCTTATAACATAAATACTAATTGTATCATATTTAAAGAGTCACCATAGCCGAGTGGTTGGGTGGTCGGAAGTTCGAATCAAGAGACCCGTGTTCGATCCCTAGAAGGCAGGCTCGTACCAATGGGTTTTTTCAAAAAAACTTATGTACGATTTTATCGTTGGCTTGCATATTGAGACGCCGACGGGCTTACCACCTGTCACGTTATCCCGAAAATATCTTGAGCCCTCTATTGGGAATTGCGTGAAGATATTTATTTATTATTTATTTTATTGTTTTATATTTAAAGATACGATAGCCGAATGGTATGGTGGTCGGAATTACGAGTCGAGAGACCCGAGTTCGATCCCCAGGTGGCAGGCTCGTACCAATGGGTTTTTCAAAAACTTATTTACGAATTATATCGTTGGCTTGGACATAAAGACGGCGACGGGCTCACCACCTGTCACGATATCCCGAAAATATCTTGAGTGGAACTTAGTTGTCTAAACTAGACCTCCATCTAGCCCTCTATTGGGAATTGCGTGAAGATATTTATTTATTTATTATTTTATTGTTTTATATTTAAAGATAATAACATAATTGACATCTTCTTTGAAATATACATTTGGTTCAAAAGAATTCGTTTAGAAATAAAGGAGAAAAAATATATTTTTTACGTGTATATGATGACCTCCATGGTCGACTGTTGTTCACACTAGATTTCAAGTTGTCCCCAGTCCTATAGTGGCATATTTGATTCTTGCACGGGTCAATTTAGAAAACCACTTTTTCTACGCACTGTCTGGTTTCTAGTTATTTTTATTATCGTCGTTGTGTATGATTCCATAACGCAAGTGCAATGTATATGATGTTATTTACGTTTCGGTAATGAATGGATTTAATTACTAATAATATTACCGAATGATATAAATGCTATGAAAATATGAAATATCAAAAGATTAATAATAATATATATTAATATATTGGTATTTGTTTTACGTATTTTTAGTATATTATTTATTTAATGGTATTTTATGAACCTTTATGAATATATTATTATATAAACCCACCAGATGCGAATATATGCAAATACGCAAAATAATAATAACATAGTTTTTATTAAAAATTTAAAAAATGATAAATTTCTTAGTAACATTTTTTGAAAGTAGTTTAGTAATTATTTGCTCATGAATCTTTGTAAAATCATCGAAAATCACCACCTGTCACGTTGCCCCGAAAATATCTTCGGTGGAAGGTGGGTCAAAGGGATTTAATTGTCTAGATTAGACCTCTGTCCTCTGTTGTATTGGGAATTGCGTGAAAATATTTCTATATTTTACAAATATTGTACTACATACTCTATCAAGAGTTCAAGCTGTAAAAGAGTAATAGACAGACAGAGTCACATTCACATTTATAATATTAATATGGATGTTATTTATTTATTTATTTTATTATGGGTGTTGGTTTTATATGTATTATGTGTATATATAAGAATAAAGATTTTAAAGTTTTAATTTTTTTTTAAAGAGTTTAATGTCAAGATGAAAAAAATCTATTGGTACCAACCTACTCGGACTCGACCGGTTTCAATCCCCATGTGGTAGGCTGGTACCTATGGATTTTCAAAAACTTATTTACGAATTATATCGTTGGCTTGGACATAAAGACGGCGACGGGCTTGCAACCTGTCATGTTGTCCCAAAATTATCCCCGTGTTAGGAATGAAGATATGTATTTAAATATAAGCAACAGGAAAAAAGAGTGTAATATTCCAATATGGATATCACACGGTCGAAATTATAGAGATGTTTGTATTATATTATGTGGCGCAATCCATGCATGTAAACCATGAAGTTTGTTAATTATGCTTAATTAACAAACTTCATAAATTTTTTCTTTCATAATTAATAAAATTTAACATAATAATTTCTAGTTTTAAAACTAGGTTTAAAGTTTAGAACTTAGGTGACAGCAAGGGAACTTTTTTATCAAATTCAGACATACGAGTATAAACAACAAACTCGTTAATGACGGCCCGCTAGCTGAGTTGGTAGTTATCCAGCCTTGGATGTTAAAGGTTGCGGGTTCGAATCCAGCTTGTAGCAAACATTTGTTTGAAGAATATTAAAAATTGTTCTTGAATCATGGATGTTAATAAGTACATCTAAATATTTTTGATGTATACCTTTAGCATGGACTCTAAGAAGACGACGTGCTCATCACCTATCACGATGTTCGAAAGGACTTTATTGTCTAGACCTCTGTCTAGCCCACTTTGAGAAATTGCTTGAAGATCAAAAAACACGCTAATCCCACAAGGATTAGGGTGTATTTCGTATTTTCGTATATGATCGACCTTAGATTAACTAAATAATATTAATTCTTCCTTATAACATAAATACTAATTGTATCATATTTAAAGAGTCACCATAGCCGAGTGGTTGGGTGGTCGGAAGTTCGAATCAAGAGACCCGTGTTCGATCCCTAGAAGGCAGGCTCGTACCAATGGGTTTTTTCAAAAAAACTTATGTACGATTTTATCGTTGGCTTGCATATTGAGACGCCGACGGGCTTACCACCTGTCACGTTATCCCGAAAATATCTTGAGCCCTCTATTGGGAATTGCGTGAAGATATTTATTTATTATTTATTTTATTGTTTTATATTTAAAGATACGATAGCCGAATGGTATGGTGGTCGGAATTACGAGTCGAGAGACCCGAGTTCGATCCCCAGGTGGCAGGCTCGTACCAATGGGTTTTTCAAAAACTTATTTACGAATTATATCGTTGGCTTGGACATAAAGACGGCGACGGGCTCACCACCTGTCACGATATCCCGAAAATATCTTGAGTGGAACTTAGTTGTCTAAACTAGACCTCCATCTAGCCCTCTATTGGGAATTGCGTGAAGATATTTATTTATTTATTATTTTATTGTTTTATATTTAAAGATAATAACATAATTGACATCTTCTTTGAAATATACATTTGGTTCAAAAGAATTCGTTTAGAAATAAAGGAGAAAAAATATATTTTTTACGTGTATATGATGACCTCCATGGTCGACTGTTGTTCACACTAGATTTCAAGTTGTCCCCAGTCCTATAGTGGCATATTTGATTCTTGCACGGGTCAATTTAGAAAACCACTTTTTCTACGCACTGTCTGGTTTCTAGTTATTTTTATTATCGTCGTTGTGTATGATTCCATAACGCAAGTGCAATGTATATGATGTTATTTACGTTTCGGTAATGAATGGATTTAATTACTAATAATATTACCGAATGATATAAATGCTATGAAAATATGAAATATCAAAAGATTAATAATAATATATATTAATATATTGGTATTTGTTTACGTATTTTAGTATATTATTTATTTAATGGTATTTTATGAACCTTTATGAATATATTATTATATAAACCCACCAGATGCGAATATATGCAAATACGCAAAATAATAATAACATAGTTTTTATTAAAAATTTAAAAAATGATAAATTTCTTAGTAACATTTTTTGAAAGTAGTTTAGTAATTATTTGCTCATGAATCTTTGTAAAATCATCGAAAATCACCACCTGTCACGTTGCCCCGAAAATATCTTCGGTGGAAGGTGGGTCAAAGGGATTTAATTGTCTAGATTAGACCTCTGTCCTCTGTTGTATTGGGAATTGCGTGAAAATATTTCTATATTTTACAAATATTGTACTACATACTCTATCAAGAGTTCAAGCTGTAAAAGAGTAATAGACAGGCAGAGTCACATTCACATTTATAATATTAATATTGATGTTGGTTTTTATATGTATTATGTGTATATATAAGAATAAAGATTTTAAAGTTTTTAATTTTTTTTTAAAGAGTTTAATGTCAAGATGAAAAGAATCTATTGGTACCAACCTACTCGGACTCGACCCGGTTTCAATCCCCATGTGGAAGGCTGGTACCTATGGATTTTTTCAAAACTTATGCACGATTTATATTGTTGGCTTGGACATAAAGTCGACGATGGGCTCACCACCTGTCACGTTATCCACCCCAGTATTAGGAATGGCGTGAAGATATTTTTCTATATATTTCCTCATGTGTTCAAGTCGTAAAAGAGTAGTATACAGACAGAGTCACATTAACATATATGTAATATTAGTATGGAAGTAAGCATTAATATGTTACACGTCTTTATACGAATAAAGATTTTAAGGTAATATAATAGAACGAGAACGACGTCATTATAATTAATCACTTTGGTCACGTGTTATCTTGATGGCACAGAATGTATGTTAAAGACTATCTCGAAAACCGTACTGCTTTAATAGGAATTCCAAATGAAATCATTAAGGGAATACCCGTTCGAAAAATGTTACGTCAATAAAGGCGTGCGATCATCGATTCGTCTTGAGTTCTTTTTTGCTTAAAAAAACTCCTTATCTTAATAGGCAGTGGGAGTCTCCTAATGACAGTATTTTTTCTTTTTGCTTTGTTTAGTTTAACATGTGCAGCTCTTTTTACTCATTCATATATTGGATTTAGATATCGATATATTGATATTTTTTGTTATTTTTCGAATTGTTTTGTAATATAGTTGGTGGGATTTACTGACGTGTTTTCCATTGAAGCTTTAGTGTACGACTGATTAAAGAGAATACAACTTTGGGCTGATCGTATACGTATTACTTAAAACAAGTTAAGAGTTATTTAAAATTTATTTTATTTAAAGAGTATAATGTCAAGATGAAAAAAATCTCTTGCTACCAAGCTACTACATAAAGAAAAGGACTTGACCCGTCTACTATATGTAATATTAGTATGGAAGTATGCATTAATAAGTATTTATTTACGTATTTATACGAATAAAGATTTTAAAGTTAATATAATAGCACGAGAACGACGTCATTATAATTAATCAGTTTGGTCACGTGTTATCTTGATTGTACAGAATATATGTTAAAGACTATCTCGAAAACCGTACAAGGCGACGGTTTGACGACGACGAGTTTGATCCTCAGGTGGCAGGCTCGTACCAATGGTCAAAAACTTATGTACGAATTATATCGTTGGCTTGGACATAAGACGGCGACGGGCTCATAACCTGTCACGTTTTCGCGAAAATATCTTCGGTGGAAGGTGGGTCGAAGGGACTTAATTGTCTGACTAGACCTCTACCCCTGTATTGAGAATTACTAGAAGATATTTATTTATTACTATGTATATAATTGTATGTAAAAGCTTCGTTCATAGTTGTGGGAATGTGATTCGTACTTTGTTGGGATTTCTACTTTCGTTTTCACTCTGTTGAAAAGCCGTTACTTTTCTATTAGGGTGACTTATGTTAAAGGATTAAAGTTCCATCAAGTAAAGGATTACGTGCGTAAAGTTAAAGTAAAGCTTTCGCATTTCTTTCTCAACTATCAACTGTGAAAATGTTATTATTCAAGACTTAATGTGAAAGAAAAGGGATAGAGCTCATGTGCAAGCGAGTTTCTCTATTTCTCTGAGTGACAATAAAAGAGATAGAGAATAAAGCGTAAGAATATACTGTCCACTTTATCCTCGTGGGTGTCTTAAGAAGCGACTAAGAAAAAAGACTTAAATATGTCACTGGCTATCTACAGAGAACCGATATAAGCGAGATAACCATCCAAAAAAATTATAAAACGGGGAAATAAAGGAGACCATAACTAAGAGGTTTCGTAAACGTCAATTAGTAGGTGGGCACGAATAAACTTTGATGATAATTGGGTCGAATGGACTTCATTGTCTAGAATTGCGCCTTTCCCAGTATGGGAAACAACTTGAAGATAAAAAATAATCAAAAGGTTTCTTTTTGCAAGTGACAATTTGATAATCCTGACTTTTCAGTTAGGAATAATCAATACAATTTTAACTTTTATTGTGCAATTTTATTGATTTTTAAAGCATATTCATGCTGAACTTTTTATGATATTAAATTAAAGATTCAACTGACACGGGCGGGATTCGAACCCGCGACCTTCGCCGATCCGTGGCGACGCTCTTACCTCCGAGCAACCATGCATCTTACACGCATCAGTTGAAATTTTAAATCTGTATTCTCTTATATCACAAAATGTTTGTTCAATCAAAAGGTTTGTTTATAATAAACTTAAGCATCGCTTAAAGTAAACATTGTGTTTGAAAAACACGTCATGATGTTTTGCCCAGGAAAGTTTTGAAATACTATTCAAAGCTCGCGTGAAGGTCATATAAAAGAATACTTATTTCCTTTGTTATTTTTGTGGTAAATAAAGGTATAAATAAATTGAAAACCTGACTTGAAGGATGGGTACTATTAACTTATGTATTGTTTCAAGAATGTTGTTTATAATGATTCCTTTTATTAATTGTAAAACGGTGAAGGGCGAGTCGAAATAGCGCGTAAAGATCCTAACAAATTTAAGATATGACATTGTTTTTTAAATTGATGGAGTGATTCGTGAAAAAAAACCTATGGTTTTGTATAAAGAAGCTGAAAGAGGAAAATATTTGTACTTATGCACTGTACTCTATTCTTTATATTTGCGGATCACATATTTGCGGAATCACAAATAAAATACCTTAAAATCCGAAAGAGCTGTCGCTCAAATATTTGAAGAGGTAATAGAGAGACTAATCTCTCTCGAAGAATATTCGAGAGACCGCAATAGATAATTTAAATACAGATTGCTAATTCCGTTTACAAGTCGATAAAATTATATATATATATATATATATATATATATATATATATATATATATATATATATATATATATATATATATATATATATATATATATATATATATATATATATATATATATATATATATATATATATATATATATATATATATATATATATATATATATATATATATATATATATATATATATATATATATATATATATATATATATATATATATATATATATATATATATATATATATATATATATATATATATATATATATATATATATATATATATATATATATATATATATATATATATATATATATATATATATATATATATATATATATATATATATATATATATATATATATATATATATATATATATATATATATATATATATATATATATATATATATATATATATATATATATATATATATATATATATATATATATATATATATATATATATATATATATATATATATATATATATATATATATATATATATATATATATATATATATATATATATATATATATATATATATATATATATATATATATATATATATATATATATATATATATATATATATATATATATATATATATATATATATATATATATATATATATATATATATATATATATATATATATATATATATATATATATATATATATATATATATATATATATATATATATATATATATATATATATATATATATATATATATATATATATATATATATATATATATATATATATATATATATATATATATATATATATATATATATATATATATATATATATATATATATATATATATATATATATATATATATATATATATATATATATATATATATATATATATATATATATATATATATATATATATATATATATATATATATATATATATATATATATATATATATATATATATATATATATATATATATATATATATATATATATATATATATATATATATATATATATATATATATATATATATATATATATATATATATATATATATATATATATATATATATATATATATATATATATATATATATATATATATATATATATATATATATATATATATATATATATATATATATATATATATATATATATATATATATATATATATATATATATATATATATATATATATATATATATATATATATATATATATATATATATATATATATATATATATATATATATATATATATATATATATATATATATATATATATATATATATATATATATATATATATATATATATATATATATATATATATATATATATATATATATATATATATATATATATATATATATATATATATATATATATATATATATATATATATATATATATATATATATATATATATATATATATATATATATATATATATATATATATCGAATGGACTTCATTGTCTAGAATTGCGCCTTTCCCAGTATGGGAAACAACTTGAAGATAAAAAATAATCAAAAGGTTTCTTTTTGCAAGTGACAATTTGATAATCCTGACTTTTCAGTTAGGAATAATCAATACAATTTTAACTTTTATTGTGCAATTTTATTGATTTTTAAAGCATATTCATGCTGAACTTTTTATGATATTAAATTAAAGATTCAACTGACACGGGCGGGATTCGAACCCGCGACCTTCGCCGATCCGTGGCGACGCTCTTACCTCCGAGCAACCATGCATCTTACACGCATCAGTTGAAATTTTAAATCTGTATTCTCTTATATCACAAAATGTTTGTTCAATCAAAAGGTTTGTTTATAATAAACTTAAGCATCGCTTAAAGTAAACATTGTGTTTGAAAAACACGTCATGATGTTTTGCCCAGGAAAGTTTTGAAATACTATTCAAAGCTCGCGTGAAGGTCATATAAAAGAATACTTATTTCCTTTGTTATTTTTTGTGGTAAATAAAGGTATAAATAAATTGAAAACCTGACTTGAAGGATGGATAAATGGGTACTATTAACTAATGTATTGTTTCAAGAATGTTGTTTATAATGATTCCTTTTATTAATTGTAAAAACGGTGAAGGGCGAGTCGAAATAGCGCGTAAAGATCCTAACAAATTTAAGATATGACATTGTTTTTTAAATTGATGGAGTGATTCGTGAAAAAAAACCTATGGTTTTGTATAAAGAAGCTGAAAGAGGAAAATATTTGTACTTATGCACTGTACTCTATTCTTTATATTTGCGGATCACATATTTGCGGAATCACAAATAAAATACCTTAAAATCCGAAAGAGCTGTCGCTCAAATATTTGAAGAGGTAATAGAGAGACTAATCTCTCTCGAAGAATATTCGAGAGACGGTCTTTGTCCCGCAATAGGTAATTTAAATACAGATTGCTAATTCCGTTTACAAGTCGATAAAATTATATATATATATATATATATATATATATATATATATATATATATATATATATATATATATATATATATATATATATATATATATATATATATATATATATATATATATATATATATATATATATATATATATATATATATATATATATATATATATATATATATATATATATATATATATATATATAGTCATTTCTTGTTGTTGTAATCTGTTTGTTTTAACAAGATTATTGGATCTGCATATATATTGCAGATCCAATAATATTGAAACACACATCGAATTAATAATATTTTTATTGAAGACAATTTAAATTGTGTTTACCATACATGCTTGTTTAAAGGCTTTTGTTGTTAGAATGTTCTGGAGTTTCAACTTTCTAGATGGATTGATGTTAAATATTTATTGATATACTTCACCGTAGTTTTACAACCTATAAATAACCCATTGAAGCTCGGTTTTCACCTTAAGGTAGACAGGAAAAACAAAGTCAAAGTATTTATTTGCATTTAATTGGAGTCTTCACGCATTCTTCAAAATAAAGGGGTACCAAAAGTTTAGACAATTTAGTCGTTTCGTCTCACATTGTAGCGGAGCTTATTATCGACTAACGTAATAGGTGGCGAGCTTTTCGCCATCCTATGTCCAACTTTTGAAAGAAGGAAGAATTCTTTTGATTCGATTTCCGGTCCCCAATCACTCAGCTATCTATTTCGGCAATTATAGTTCTAATCGCATGATAATTGCAATCTATTTCGGCAATTATAGTTCTAATCGCATAATTTTATGGACGTCTTACTTTTTTAATATATTAATAATAAATACATATAGGGATAGGTTTGTCTCTATTATATACGAGTACATTGTTCTAGTCCCAAAGTCACTTAACACTTGCTGTGTGAAATCAGCCACCACGAAGGTACCATAAACGCCTAGACCCGAGTAAATGTAGAAAAAGTGTTTTCTACATTAACCCGATCGGAAATGGAACCTTTATGCATGCTACTCGTCCACGGAGGTCGTCGTAGAGATGAATTTGTTCATCACCTATCATAATGGATGGATGACAACAGATCATTATGAGTTTCAAGTCCTTTACGTTTTTAATTTAAGTTTTGTTTTAGTTATCTCCTACGACACTCACGAGTTTAATAAGGGTACGAACGTACTGACGTCAATACCAGACAGCACAACACAATATATTTATATGATACCATATTAGTATTGACACGTAAGCGGTTTATAGCATAACGGTACAGTCTATAAATTCATTTCATTTGGAATAATGAATAAATAATTTGAAATTGCGGTTGATTTGGTGATATAAAACGGTAACCATAGCCAAATGTGGTAAACTCTTTTAATCTACATTTGGGATGACGGTATGGTAACATACATTAGACAACAACTGTGTTATGGCCGCGTTAAATGTTAACGCATTAGTCAATACTGGTGTAGTCAGATTAGATTGTTACATCCTTTTCTCTAACTCTTCCCCGGATCTTATATAGGACAATACGACAGGTGGTGAGCCCGTTACTGTCTTAGTGACCAAGCTAACGATGAAATGTATTTAAATAGCCATATACTTATTAAGAATCTATGACTCGAGTAAAAACATTCATATTCATCAATTATAAGACTTTACTTCAGTAGTGGACTTTATACAATATAATGATCATGTGAAGGGCTCAGGTAGAATCCTCAGGCCGGCAATTTATTTAACATTGCCAAAAAAATGTTCTTCACACCTTTCCCAATACAAAGGGTATTGGGAATGGCGTGAAGATATTTATATATATTTTTACTTACATTTTTATTCTGTGGTACGAAACGGATCTGTGATTAATTATTATGCAGGTTGTGTGTCTCGTTAATCCGGGAGGGAACATTACCGTATACTATTGTAATTGGAGCTGAGTTTCGACCTTGTGAATGTCTGTGTAGTCATTTCAAAATAAACCTACCTTCACAGGTTTTAATATTTATGATTTCTTAACAGGCTTTTTTATCGTTTTTCTGGCTTTTGATATTGTTCTTTAGACGACAATAATTCTGCCAATGTATTAAAACATTCGTAGGAGCAGTTCTTATACTTATTTCATACGTGTTTTTCCGGTAGAACGGAAAAATGAAAAACAAAGATTTAAAAGAACTTTAGAATAAACTTTTAAGTCACGACAGTCGAGTGGTTGGACCGATGGAATTTCGAGTCGCGAGACCCGAGTTCGATCCCCAGATGGCAGGCTCGTACCAATGGGTTTTTCAAAAACCTGTGTACGAATTATATCGTTGGCTTGGACATAAAGACGGCGACGGGCTCACCACCTGTCACGTTGTCCCGTAAATATCTTCGGTGGAAGGTGGGTCGAAGAGACTTAATTGTATCGACTAGACCTCTGTCTACCCCTGTATTGGGAATTGCGTGAAGATATTTATATATATTTTTACTTACATTTTTATTCTGTGGTACGAAACGGATCTGTGATTAATTATTATGCAGGTTGTGTGTCTCGTTAATCCGGGAGGGAACATTACCGTATACTATTGTAATTGGAGCTGAGTTTCGACCTTGTGAATGTCTGTGTAGTCATTTCAAAATAAACCTACCTTCACAGGTTTTAATATTTATGATTTCTTAACAGGCTTTTTTATCGTTTTTCTGGCTTTTGATATTGTTCTTTAGACGACAATAATTCTGCCAATGTATTAAAACATTCGTAGGAGCAGTTCTTATACTTATTTCATACGTGTTTTTCCGGTAGAACGGAAAAATGAAAAACAAAGATTTAAAAGAACTTTAGAATAAACTTTTAAGTCACGATAGTCGAGTGGTTGGGTGGTCGGAATTTCGAGTCGAGAGACCCGAGTTCGATCCCCAGGGGATCTCTGGTACCAATGGGTTTATCAAAAATGTATGTACGAATTAAATCGTCGGCTTGGACATAAAGACGGTGACGAGCTCACCACCTGTCACATTGTCCCAAAAATATCTTCGGTGGAAGGTGGGTCTAAGGAACTTAACTGTCTAGACTAGAACTCTGTCTACCCCTGTATTGGGAATTGCGTGAAGATATTTTTATGGAAGTATGCATTAATAACTTATACGTATTTATACGAATAAAGATTTTAAAGTTAATATAATAGCACGAGAACGACGTCATTATAATTAATCACTTTGGTCACGTGTTATCTTGATTGCACAGAATGTTATGTTAAAGACTATCTCGAAAACCGCATCGAATCCCAATCGAATTGCGCGAAGATATATATTTATTAATTTAGAATAAACTTACGTCAAAAGGACTTAGATGTCTAGACTAGACCTCTGTCTACCCCTGCATTGGGAATTGCATGAAGATATTTTTTTATTTAATAATCTTAAACTATTGCCAACTTCCGGAACTGTGGACTTATGACACATGACATTCGAAACTTCTAACGGCCTTTACCTGGCGCCCGTTGCCTGAGTCAGTATGCATCACGGAACAAAATAAAACCTTATTGTAATTATATGTCTCTAAGCAGATGGAATTAATCCTTTCGCATCTTCTCATCTCAACAGATTCGATAGGTTTCATTTAAAAAATAACGTTATTCAAGAGTACTAGTGAAGTTGATAATACATAGATATAAAGATGTTATTATAACATTATATTGCACAATTTCAGCATGCAATAACAATTTGTATATCTCTTTAATAATGAATTTCCGCAAAGTATCGTTTGACTCGACAACATCACACAAGCTCGGATCCACAATTAAGTAGACAAAACACTTGTGTAATCGAACCAGAAACAACGAAGGTACCCCAAACATCTGAAGTGGAAAAAGTGATTTTCTACAATGCACGGAACATTGGGACTGCTGCTGGGAATAAGTCGGGACCTCACACTAAATGCTATTAGTCTATGGAGAGCGTCATAAAAAATATTTCCAATACAGGGGTAGACAGAGGTCTAGGTCTAGACACTTAAGTCCATTCGACCCACTTTCCACCGAACACATTCTTCGGGACAACGTGACAGGTGGTGAGCCTGTCGCCGTTTTTATGTCCAAGCCAACGATGAAATTCGTACGTAAGTTTTTTGAAAAACTCATTGGTACTGCCACCTGGGGATCGAACTCGGGTCTCTCGACTCGAAATTCCGGCCACCCAACAACTCGGCTATGGTGATTTTTAATAATGTATACAATAAATAAAGAAATAAAACAATGAAAATTATTCTGCATTGATTGTTATGTCTTTATGATTTAATTTAATTTTCACTAATTTATTACAAAAAAAAATCATTAAAATTTATTAACATAACATTCATACATACATAACGACTTTTTAAAGCTCACTGCAGGACATAGGCCTCTCCCATAGGGAGGATTTGCCATTATTGCCACGCTTGGCAAGCGGATTGACGACTGCAGTATCAGATACCTCACACTATAGATGTTGCTGCCCATTTTCGGTCTGATTTTTTTAGTCTTATATTTTTAGAGATTATTATCTCGGAATCTATCGGTTACCATAACGATATTTAAGGCTGTTTCACTTAGTCGCCTTTTACGACACCCACGGGAAGAAATGAAGTTGCAATATTCTTACACCGTTACCACACGTTACCGTTTATACTTAAAATTTATTTAGAGAAAAATAAATTTTTATCTATTACATCCCTAAAAATATCCTAAAAATGTTTTGAAAAAATAAATACAAGAATTTTTTATATTTATATAATTTTTATTGACTACCACATGGATAGAGAAGTACACACAGATAAATTTGTTTCACTATATCGCTTGTCGTTGTCAAGATAAGTCGAATATCTTGATTTTTATCTTTGTAGTGCCTTTTAAATATCAATCAAAATGCGAATAACATATAAAATAAATGTGTATAAAGTTTTATCGCGTAGTACAAAAGTCCACAAGGATATATCTCAAGTAACAGAAAAATCAAGGGTTAGCCCAAGGTAAATCAGTTCGAGGTCTGATGTCACTCGGTGTTACCTTTGTGTTTTCCGCAACGGCATTGGAAACTATTGCCTTTGTATCATCACGTTTCTTTCGACGGGTTTGCGTATTAGAAAAAGTCCCTCGCGGCAAATTCCATAAATTACACCTTAGTAAAATTTTGCCTGAGTCATTTATTCTATAGTTTATTATTTTTCTTCTTTTTTAAATAAATAAATAGGTAGAAACAACATTACATACATTGATCTGAACAAAAAAAAAGTAAAAAAAAAGTAGTTAAAGTTTGTGTTATGGAATCAGAAACAATGATGGTAACAAAAACACCCAAAAATGAGACAATATGGAAAAAGTGGTTTTCTTTATTGTACCATCCGGGATTCAAACCCGGGATCTCAGAGGTGGCGGCAAATTTTTAATTTGATATCTTCTAAGACAGGGTCACTACCAACACGGCCAAGGGCAAGGGTTGTGGGTTTTGATCCCGTTAGAGGCCAACATTTGGGTGATGAATATGAACGTTTGTACCTGAGTCTTGGTTATTTATACAAATATTTAGCATACATTTATTATATAATTCGTAATAGCACTTAACTTTTTAATTTAATATTGCTTTTTGGCGAAAGAGTATTCGACCTTCTTTCTTCCTGTAGGTATGGTATGAGGCAACTAAGGGAAAGCCTTGAAAATACAATTGGCTGCCGAAACGATACGTAATAACGATCTCAAAACATACTAGACCAAAATTCAACGACCGGTAACGGGCAACAGCGTCTAAGGGTGCGTCCAAATCTTTCGAATTCGCCGCCCGCGCTTCGCGAGCTGCTTGCGCGCTGCTAACGCACTGTATTCGTGCAGTTAATATAAATGTTTTGTGCGAGGTGCACAAAACATTTATAATAACGAAATTTATTTAGCGCAACTCCTTGCTAGCACTTCCGTTCCAAACTATATATCTTAGTTGGATGTTTTCAAACAATTTTCATACGTACACTCAATGCTAATATGTATTCAATCTTCGGCAATAGGGAATGATTGAGCGGTTGAGCGGGCGGTATGAAATAAGCAAGGCGCGCAAGGTGTGCACGACGAAACTAGATTTGGACGTACCTTAAGGTGCTAGGCGTCTAGTTTTATGTTCGCCTAGCCGCTTGCCAATCGTGGCGATCACGGCAAATCCGCGGCAATTATGAAAAATACTTCGACAAGTACTTAGAAGTCACGATAGCCGAGTCGTTGGGGGGGTCGGAATTCCGTGTCCCGGGACCCGAGTTCAATCCCCATGTGGCCAATGGGTTTTTCAAAAAACTTATGTACGAATTTTATTGTTGGCTTCGACATCAAGACGGCGACAGGCTCACTACCTGTCACATTGTCCCAAAAATATCTTCGATAGAAGGTGGGTCAAAGGGAATTAATTATCTAGACTAGACCTCTGTCTACCACTGTATTGGTTTTTTTTTACTTTGACAAGTCATTATGATGATGACGATAATTTATACGTACATGTAACTATATAATATTGAAATTTCTTGTACACTTTGCAGGGGGTAGGTCGCGCAATTGAGTAAGTACTGACTGAAAACTCGTTGCGGTTAGCCATGTGACATAATGTTGAATCAGTTTAATTTATTTGACAGGACACGGGTCTCGGTGTTAAGTCGACTGAGGATTTTATTTAATTCGTTTGACTATTTTGTATATGTAGTTATATCGATGTATATATCGTTTTGTTTGTATGCACGTGAGTGTGTTATTTGCAGGTTCGTATTAGTAGTATGTAGGTTGTCATAAATTAAAGTATTTTCAGAATCGGATTGCTAGTTCCGGAGATCATCCTCTAACAAGCAAACTTACAACCTCACTTATACTGTATTTTCTTTATGTGTAATTTTTTTATTTATGTGAAATTTTTGAGTGAAATATTTGTGTCCATTACCAGCGGTAAGAAAATCTTTGACATATTCTTACGTTGTTACAACTCTGAGTAAAAGTTATAAAGTGTCTTTCCCGTATTAATTCGCCATTCCCGTATTATAAAAATATAATAAAAAAATATCTTCACGTCGTTCCAAATACCGGGATAGACGGTGGGGTAGACAATTAAGTTTTATTCGACCCACTTTCCATGGAAGAATTTTTTGGGACAACGTGACAGGTCGACGTTTTTATATCCAATGTTATAATAACGATATAAATCGTACAAAAGGTTTTTAAAAAACTTATTGGTATGAGCCTGCTACCTGAGTATCGAATTCGGGTCCATTGACATGAATCCCGATCACTCAACCACTTCACTATCATATATAAGTTATATATAAGTTAAATTTGTTATTTGATTATGAAGACGTGGCCAATAGAAAGGATGTACCGTATTACCATGACCTAAGATTCATCGAATAACATTGATAATGTCATTGCTAGATTCCGGTATTCAAATTATACTAATCAAGGCCGTATCTCCGATACGTTTCCTATTGATTTCCTTAGACATTGCCGAATGTTTAAATATTATGCAATGACGTTTTTTGCATGTTTCGTTCATATTTAATATTTAAACTTTGGGCTGTAATCAAGTTACATAATTTGATGACCCTTAGTTCTCGTAGACTTGGCTTTCGACGCTAAAGGTTGCAGGTTTGAAGCATCTCCCGAGTCATACATTGTTATTACGTTTCTTGGATTTTTTTACATGACTCATGTTTATGGCATCTTATTCAGTTACCAAGACGAAGGGAAATTTTTGGATAAAACTATGAGTACTTGTTGAAATATTATTATTTACAGTAATGAAAAACTTTATACACTCGTTACTTTCGAGTCAAGAGACCCGAGTTCGATCCTCAAGTGGCCGTACCAATGGGTTTTTGTAAAAAAACCTATGTACAAATTATATCGTTGGCTTGGACATAAAAGACGACGACGGGCTCACCACCTGTCACGTTGTCTGAAAATATCTTCCGTGAAAGGTGGGACGAAGGGACTTAACCCCTGTATTCGGAATTGCGTGAAGATATTTTATTTTATTTTTTTATTTATTTATTTAATACACTCGTTTTTTTCTCTTTGTTTTTCATGCCTTTATCAACACAGGGGCAGTCAGGGGTCTAGAAAATTTTGTTATTTTGATGCAAATATGACCGAAGCTTGTCTAGCACAATGTGACAAGTAATATCGACAAAACTTTGTTTCTGTTTTAAATAAATTAACAGCTTGGAGTTGTCTGAGATTTTATATATTTTAAGTATACCTAGAGTACGCGAACTTAAAATCATTACATAGAATTTGTATAGCAGACGAATTTCGACAGTTTTTGCAATTTGTAACTAGTTATCACGATAGCGAATCTTCCGTGGACGAGAGGCGGGTTTTCAAGGTGTCGCCATCTCGAGGTCCCGACTTCGATTCCCGGTAGGGTCAATGTAGAAAACCACTTTTTCTACATTTTTTCGGGTCTGGGTATTTGTGGTGCCTTCGTTGTTTCCGATTCTCATACCACAAGTGCTTTAGCATCTTACATCGGGATAGGAGCAATGTATGTGATGTTGTCCATATATACATATGCATGTATGTATGTATTTATTTATTTATTTATTATTATTATATTTATAATATATTAAGATCATATATCTATATAACATGTGGAATAACGTTATTTATTAAAAATCATATAACAGACTGTAACAAATCGGTAACAGTCGGTTTTTAAGGTGTCGCCAGCAAGGTCCCCGGTTTGATTCCCGGTCGGATCAATGAAGAAAACCCTTTTTTTCATATTTTCTTGAATCTGGGTGTTTGTGGTACCTTCGTTGTTTCTGATTCCATAACACAATTGCTTAAGCTGCTTAGTGACTCTACCTGTGAAGGGAAGGGTTTCGGAGTTGAATTCTGTTGGGGGCAAATATTTGTGTGATATGGAATGCTTGTACTTGTAAAAAAATGTGGGATTAATATTGCATTTTATATTCTCTATTCGTTTTTAGTCAATTATTATGAGATGTTACAAGAAGAACTTTGTTTCAACACCACGCAGTTTTTTATTGATCTATTGCCCTTTAAAAAGTACATGTCTGTGAATGAAAACCGATACCCTGCTTCATACGAGGATATAAATATTTATTAACACGCTTGCAGTATTTGTTGAGCTATCTGTAAAGAGTTCTAGGTTTTATGACGAGTTTTAAGTCTACAGTAATAAAACAAACGGCTATAAAGATACGCCGGAGACAATGTACATCATCTTTAAAATATTCGTCCTGTCTTTATCATGTTTTGTGCATATTTATGTAATGTTATGAAATTGCCGGGATTTATTACGCTAATAGAATACTTATCAGGTGCTTTGTTTAATGTTTTATAGTTTTTAGAGTTTAATGCAAACATACACTTTCTATGAGAATTCTTGAGTACAGTTTATTAAAATTAAATAGTGATTGGAATAGAAAAGCGGTGTTGAGCACTAAATACGAATATTATATCAATACAGGTTTATATCATTGAGTTTTCAAACTTACCTTTCTATCGAAGTACGGTGAAAAGCGACCTAATTATCTACGTGATGATAAATGGCTTCTGCAAGCAATTTAAAATACAAAATACGTCGTCTCCTGGAGGACGAAGATGGAACGCCTTATAGCCCGTGATAGCATTGACTCTTTAAACTTCGTTATACTAGTATTTGGCGGCAAAAGAGGTACGCCACGGTAGCTCAGTGGTTGGGTCATTGGAATTCGAGTCAAGAGCCGAGTTCGAATCTTAAAGGGCAGGACGACCCCACATGAAATCCTTTGAAGACCTGCAAAATTTTTAATAAGAGCGTGAAATATAAAACAATAGATGTTCATGGCGCGTATACAGCAAAATTCATCATCAAAAGAAGAGTAATAGACAAAATGTGACTATTACTAGGCAATTAAAAACTGTATCAGTAAATTATTTCTCGCAGATAATTTCTTATTACGTTTTCCTTAAATGTTTAGCTTATAAAAAATAACATACGAAATGTCGTTAAAAAGATATTAAAATTTTATCCAGTATTTGAGCTGCGCGTTTTTTTTCTCCTTACACGATAATACGCTGAAATGAATATTAAACACATGAATATTAATAAAGTGATAAGTACTTTTACCTATCATTGAATTAATTCGTAAGTAAAGTCACAATAATTTATTTTCCTTTAACTTATCCGACCAACGTTGGCGCCAAATATCCACACCACTCGCGCGAGGCAAGGCCACATAGACATCGCACTGGGTTATACGCTAAGATGCGTTAAGTTTAACCAGTGATAGCAACGTTGGTCATTTACGGTCCACCATCCACATGCGGCGTTTGCAGGCGTTCGCAGTGCAAAAACGTAACGCGTGTTCGATTTTTAAAAACTTTTGATTTGTGCCGGTGAATTTTAGTAATGTTTAGTCTGTGATTCTGGTTTCCTTTTTTGAAATTATATTGATCGTCTTTTTTTTTGGATTTTTCATTACGTGAGTATAACTTTTTAGTTATTTAATTTAATTATTTATCGTTTTAAAGTTTAGGTAGCAGTATTAAATTTGTTTTTAATTTTTTAAAATTGATATTATGTATATTTGGGAATTATTTTGCATAAGGCTAGCTTATTTAACATAATTAATTCGGTACTAAGTTTTGAGATATTCAATACAGGATAAAACCACACAATGAATATTGTAATATTTCTTTTAAGGACTATTTATATGTTTTAATCTCAAATAACTGTCTGAGCAAATAACAACTCTCACTTAAACTTGTGTCCAGTTTTGCTTAATATCTCAAGTTATACGAGCATTTAAGACGACCTGCCCCACGTACTTTACTATACACCGAGTTTGCAGTAGGGTTTACAACGAAGTTTTTCAATAAATCGGCTTTTATGCTTTTGTTCCTAAAGAAAAATTTTGGCCAGTAACTTATTTTAAGGTTATTATATGTAATTAATGTTATCTTAATTTAGGTAAATATATAATAAAGGAATGTACAATACATTGAAATTTATAATTAATTAACAACAATATTGAATTTTATAATTTCCAAACACATTGCACTTACATTTGAAATTAATTCAAAATATGTTTCACATTATTATAATAGTTTTACATTTCAATAATTTGAGTCGTTTATGGTCAAACAACATGAATCTTCCCTCTGTATACTTAACATGAGAAGGAAACAGTCATTCTATTTAGCAATAACAGTTAATAAATAAATACCTTCATGTATAGTCGCTGACGGGTTAGCTATAGAGATCACATCGCCAAGTGTCCTGATATACCTAGTTTTGTTTTTTTGTTCTTATTTACTTTTACACAAATAGCATTTTTTTTCCATAAATTTTCCATAATCTTTTTACATTGAAGAAAATATTAATTGTTTTAACTTGACAATACATTTTTGACAACCCTAGTAGTGAATGCGGTCCGGTTTTGTTAAAACATTGCCTAACTTTAAGTTATTGAATGCACGTCACCTTGACCTCTCCTCTTAATCTTTCTGTAATTATAATACATTTAATAGTGTTGTGTGTACGTGATTATGTGGATGAAATATTTCATTAATTTATTAAGAATAATAAGGTAAGATCGATATACATATATATATATATATATATATATATATATATATATATATATATATATATATATATATATATATATATATATATATATATATATATATATATATATATATATATATATATATATATAATATTTCCGAGTTTTGAGTTTTGTCATGTAAAATTATTAGTGGTAAGTGGTTACTGCATTTTACAGGAAAATTTTACGTGCATACTAGATTGGTACCATGGTTGTTTTAGATTCCATAATTCAAGTTTGTTTTAGCTACTTTCGCGATTATTCTCGATCGAATTAGAAGTAAATAAATAAATATCTTTACGCATTTTCCCAATGTTGGGGTAGACAAAGGTCTGGACAGTTAAGTCGTTCCCATCCAACTTTCACTGCTTATTTGAAAATAATAGTAGGTCCCCTTAATTTAATAACAAAAAAATCAGCATAACATATATGCTTTAAAATCAATAATAAATTGTGTAAAAATAGTAGTGAAAAAAGTAAAAAAAACAACATAGTACGTTTGCTAATATAGTGCATGATTACATTATATTAGTGTTTAAAATTTGCAAATAAATGATGAAATAAGATGATGAGTCAATTTTTATTTCAAGCTACTAATCAACCGCAGTCATTTTGCAAATTCACGGCAACTTTAGCCTTAATTATTAATGGTATATAACACATCATTATGCAATCACATTTATTTATTTATTGCTTAAAACATAAGGTTCAAAATGGGCGTACCTACAGCCTTGTGACATTCTCTACCAGTCAACCATAAACAATACGCAACGATTAAAAAAAATTAAAAGGCATTGTATCCCGGAAAAACAAAACAATAACAACGATGTTGTCTTCTCCAAGCGACGATGCTAAAGGGACGGTTGCTAAGCAACGTAATAAAATTTACAGGGTTACTTATTACCGTACCACCGTACTATCGTATATATGAACGTATAATGGCAGTCACTGAATATACATATCTTTTTTTTTTCGGTGCTTGCTGTATGATTTTCATATTCGGAAATTGTTTAACATTCAACGTTTATCGGGTAGGTGATATCCATATGAAAATTTGTACAGATACGAATACAGCATCATTATTTGTTAAAAACAGACTTAACTATACACGCCATTAATTGACATCGAAGTGAATTTGTTCATCCAGATATTTTTTTTATTTCCACGCAATTTCCTATACTGTGGTAGGCAGATATCTATAGAATGAAGTCCTTTTGACCCAATTTTCAATGAAGCCTATTTAGGACAACGTAACAGGTGGTCAGCCTATCTCCATCCTGGTGTCCAAGCTAACAATACAATAAAATTTCATACATATATTGTCTTAGATAAATCTTCATACATATAATCATTCATGGCTTGAGTACAAACATTCATATTCATTACATAAATATACGACCCTAGCGGGATATACATCCGTGACCCTTAGCTTCGAAGGCAGGGTCACAACTAACTTGGCTATCAGAACGTATATATAGATACTTAACACAATTAAATAAATTACGTGATTAAATTTATTTATATCGTAACATTGAAATTTAAGATTTATTATGATCATTGAATCTTTATATAACCATTCTCGGAAAGGATTTGGATAATGAAAGACATTTTTTAACTTTTCTTTAATTTAATAACAAAAAGTTCAGCATAACTTTAAGTTAAAATTTAATAAAAATTGCACAATAAAGGTATAGAAGGCGTTATCGTAATAATGCTTGTATATGTATACTGTGTATGTAGAATATCTTCCGGAGATGTCGCCAACGCCATAACAGGCGTAAATTAAAAAGTTTGCTATTTAAAATTCTACTGACGCGTGTAGGACACGGTGGCTCGAAGGTATGAGCGTTATCACGGTACGACAGAGGTCGCGAGTTCGAATTCCATCCATGTCAGATGATTTTATAAATTTGTCTTTATTTTAATAAAGTTTAATATTTATATTTTTCGTGTGGCGTGTTTATGGCCAAACACTTTATAACCGCGTTTGTCGTACAATGCGACTGAGCATTGAAAATGCAATTGACTGCCGACAGATGGCGGGAAATCATTTCGCAATGTGCCATACCAAACCTCAGCAGGCCAGTCACGAGCAGCAGCGTATACTGTCGCTTGCCAAGCGTGGCGGTTATTGCAAACCTATGTATGTGAGAGGTTCACGTCCTGTGGTGAACTTTTATGCATAAAGGCCGTTGTGATGATGATGATTTAAGATTTACTCAATAAATTAAAATAAAATTATGAATTTTATTTTAATTTATTGATTAGGCATCACGTATATTGCTCTGATCTCAAAGTAAGTGTCTAAAGCACTTGTGTTATGGAATCAGGAACAACGAAGATACCGGACGCGATACAATATAGAAAAAATAGTTTTCTTATAGAACAGATCGGGAATCGGACACAGGGCACCTTGAAGTTTGTATATAGAAATATATCTTCACGCCATTCCCAATAAAGAGGTAGACAGAGGCCTGGATAATTAAGTCGTTTCGACCCACCTTCCACCGAAGATATTTTTGTGACAACATGACAGGTGGTGAGTTCGTCGCCGTCGTAATGTCCAAGCCATCGATATAATTTGTACAAAAGTTTTTGAAAAAACCCATTGGTACGAGCCGGCCACCCAACTATTCTGATATCGTAACTTTAATCCTTAAAGTTTGTGATTCAATGAAAGCAATCAATGAAACAATATGTTTACTATAAAGATTACGCAATTTATTAATGGATATTATGATGGTATCTGATGATATATATTCAAACCTAATTTAAAAATAAAACGAATCAAAGACGTAATAAACGGGTCTTACCCCAGTATAAATGCTCATAAAAAACCAGTGCCAGTCTGCCATTGACACCACATAAGGTCCAACAACTGACCATTCGTATATTCATAATTTTTTGTTTGTAATATTTTTGGTCTGTGGCGTAATTTTATATATAAATATGCTATTATTACAACTTGATGTTTTAACTCCATCTTTAACAAATTTCATAAAAGAAAGCGTGTGAATTTTGATGTAGTAAAAGTTTATACGAACTAGGAGTACACAAAAAAACATTAAACTGCTTTGAGATCTCTTCCTTTTTTGAAGTAGTTTAAAAATAAAATAAAATATTACATACACTGATCATGCATCCAATGTTCCTTTTAAAGTCAAACGTTTTAACAATATTTAGTCTTTTCTCATAGAGCATATAAACACTTATGTGCAAAGAGTATACAATAATTACGTTATAATATTGTCATAAAACAGTGACAGAGAGTAGATATATCAGTAAGTAATTTAAAAATATTGCCACTTATTGATAAAATTAGGAACGAGTTTTGTCCATAAAATGAGCTATTAGTATATGATTGTAAGAAAAGAGTAAAGCCATAGACAAGTATTAAAAATATCGAAAATATTCATATTGTCCTACTTTCATTTTATTGTTACCTGTAATTTATTTGTATTTTCAACATTTTATCATATAATTTTAAATAAACACAACACAAGCAGAAAAATTAAAATACTTTCCCACATATGTGGATTATGGGAAACCAGCGGGGCAGTCCCCAGTGTCCGAGCTTGTTTACACATGGCCAGTCACCTTTATTGCCTTTCGAAATACGGGCATTACAGATTCTTAATATGGATAAATAAGTGGATACTTTAAGTAGTTTTTTATTTTTAATAATAACTGGTATTTTGGAATTTTACTATCACATATTTATCATATTTTTTTTCTATCTTATTGCTTCGGGTGGTCGGAATTTCGAGTCAAGAGGTTTTTCAAAAACTTATGTTCGAATTACATCGTTGGCTTGGAGATAATGACGGCGACGGGCTCACTACCTGTCACGTTCTTCCGAAAATATCTTCGGTGGAAGGTGGGTCGAAAGGACTTAATTGTCTAGACTAGACCTCTGTCTACCTCTGTATTGGGAATTGCATGAAGAAATATTTTTTATTGCTTCGGAAGTTCGGTTCTATTATGGTTTGATATAAATACTCAAATATTCAAGTTTGTTTCGAATAGAACTGGGATGGGGTCCCTTAGCTAAACGCAATCGTCAAAGTCCATTGCGTTTGAATGATTTCAATTTTATTCCCAGTATGAATTACTATCTTTTAAGTAGCAGAATTATTTAAGCGCTTGACGACGTTAAATAACGTAGTTATCGGTTAGCTTTTTTTCGGGTTCAATGTCTTAATGTATAATGTATCTATATTATTAATGTATCTATATATAGTTATTTAATCGAAAGAGGCCCACACCTTTCTCAAAGGCCGGCAACGCATCTGCTATGCCTCTGGTATTGCGGGTGTTCATGGGCGGCGGTAATCACTTACCATTACGTGAGCCTCCTGCTCGTTTGCCTCCCTTTTCGATATAAAAAAAAAATTATCAGCGCTAATTCAGCGCTTAAATCGGTAAAGCTGAGCTGTTTCAATGTAAATCTTTTGTGTTTTTTGCCTTTTTTCCTTTTAGCGTCTGTCTGTCCTTTTAAATGGGGTTCTTCTTTAGTTCACCATTAAGTGAAGAATACTATTTAGTGTTCTTCTTTAGTTCATAGATAGAATCAGCCATAAATTTGAAATTTCGCTTATGAATAAAGATTTGTTCTTTCAGATCAATACATAAAAGGAATGGGCAAAATAATATTATTTCCTTCTCCAGTATTTGAAATGTCTTTGTTTAGATGTTAATGATTAATTTTGTAATGTTTTACTTGCTTTTTTTGTCTATCTAAATAAAATAAGGGGGTCTTTAAATGGTGCCTAATTTTGAAAGTTTGTATAAAATTTTGCTTAATTAATTATTTACAATAATAAAAAATTTGAAGCTTATTTTAACAAAATTAGATTCAACTTGCACAAGTCTGTTTTTTTTAAATCATGCAATTAAATTGAAGATAAGGTTTTTCCAAATGTTGCTTTTTAGAAATGACGAATTAAACATTAATTAGTAGCCATGGTTTTTACAAAATTAAATTTTAATCAACGTTCGGAAACCTGAATATAGATAATAGTTTTTTTTAATGCAAATACACATTATAGATATGAGTAAATATCTTGCTGTACCGTGTTAAGCCATTGACCTGTTATACTTTTACTTATTTATATTCTTTATGATATTTTTCATCACGTGTCAACAATAATTCTATACCTAAACAAGGAATATATTTAACTACACTACAGACGGTTTTAGTTTTTTAGATATCGTAATCTCGGAATAGTTGATATCGACATAATTAGAATATAAAATAAAATATTAAATAAGGTAAGTTATACGTATCACATTTTAAAAAATACGTAAATATATAAACTGCCTGCAACTTTATCCGTGCATTATAGACAACTTCTTTTTATTGATCTTTTTGATTGACTAGAGGCGTGCACGCTGGTTTTCAAGGTGTCGCCAGCTCAGAGATCCCGAGTTCGATTCCCGGTTGGGTACATGTAGAAAAGACTTTTTCTACATTTCCTCGGGCTTGTGTATTTAAGGTAACTTCGTTGTTGTTCGATGTAGTCCCTATTTATGTATGTATCTACGTATGTATTCACCCTATTAAATAATTTTGCGTTTATAGTAATGTAATGTAGGTGACAACTCGACAGCTTAGTTGTTAGTAACCCTGCCTTCGAAGCTAAGGGTTGCGGATTTGAAATTCGCTAAGAACGAATAATTGTGTGATGAATGTGAATATTTATACTCGACTCGATGAATGTGTATTTATCTATCTAAATATACATCCATCTAAATATTTTGTACCATTAGCTTGGACACTAAGATGGCGACAGGCTCTTCTAAATAAATAAATATCTTCACACAATTCCCAACCTCGGCTATCGTGACTATTAACTATGTATAAAGATAAAAAATGCATCTGTGACGCCAATCGTTGATAAAGTACAAGTGCGAGCGGATGATAATTTAAAAGGCATGGAATTTTAACTTGTACTTACAAAACCGTAATATGAAATGCCGTCAGACATTCACAACGTGCAGTTTGAGATCGGAGACTGATTTCTTTCATAATGTTTGTGAACATGGCGTGTAAGGTATTAAAATAGCCTTGGCGGGAGATTTCAAACCGGAATACTTATACAAATAACTTTTTCTACATCTTGTCGGGTTTTGTTTTTATACCATATAAATTCTATATGAATGACTACGAACAGGCTGCCAGGAGTAATCAACTTTTTTATAGTGACAAGCAATTTTTTCACCAAGGAGTTGTCAATCTTTTCAATCAAATATGCCTGGCTATATTATACTGATGGATGCCTGGTCAAAGTATCCGTCAGTATAACTAAAAAGTGTAGTATTATTAGTACAGCGACTTTGAGTAAGCGTTACAACTGCTGCGATCAGGTTTGAAAGATGTCAGATCTAGTATTATTAGAAACTGAGCCTGGTTCTGCTGTGGTTGTCTTCGTCATGCTACTAATATGTATATATCTTCACGCTTTAACCAACACAGGGCTAGACAGAGGTCTGCACAATTAAGTCCTTTCGACCCACCTTCTATCGAAGACATTTCTAGAGATAACGTGACAGGTGGTGAGCCCGTCGCCATCTTTATGTCCAAGCCTACGATATAAATCGTGCATAAGTTTTGAAAAAACCTACTTACGTGCCCTGGGGATCGAACACAGGTCTCTTGACTTGTCTCGAGTCATGCTACTGATATGCTATAAATAAATACTTTTAATTATTAATACTTATGAATTTAAAATCACTTATTATTAATATTGTTAAATAGGAAAGTACTCCATTGATTGTATTGATGTTTTGTGTTTAGACAGTGTTTACATTTTAAATTTATAAGGACCTACTTAGACGCTTGGCGTACGCGCCTGTTTTGGAACCCGAAAACCACATATTCTTTATTGGTTCGGGTCTGTATAGATTTATTGTTGTTAAATAATATGTAAAATTACTACAAAATTTATTACGTTAATCGATTTACTTGTTTTAGAACGTCAATCATCTACTCACCTGACTCATCAGTTTTCTTAGCGCACGAGTATTCCGGGTTGAGGTACCGCCTGACCTTGCCTAAATGTAGTTTTAAATGAGATGCTTTTTAGAAGATAATGTTTTGAAGAACTATTTATTATTTATTAGTCAAGTATTTACTTATGTGAGTAAATAAGTCATGTAGTTCCAGAAAATCATAAATTCTTCTATTTCTTCTTCTTTATTAGTAGAGAACAGATGTTCATTTTCATTTTCGTGTGCCTCTCCAACTAGCGAAGTTTGGCAGACAGTTACGAATAGTCTTTCTTCTTTTTTGCGAGACGAAAGAGCTCATGAACACTCGCGCTTTCGGTTCATTCTCGGAAGTTGTATTGTAAAAACTTTTTTCATCGACCAACAGATCTACTTCCGGCAATCTTTCCCATCATAATAAGTTGCAGAAGTTCATATCTTGCGTGTCGAAGCACGTGACCGAGATAAGAAAGTTTTCTTGATAGTCTTCAAATGTTGCCGTTTCTGGTTGACGCGTCGTAGAACTTCTTCGTTCGAAACCTTTTGAGTCCATCGAATGCCCAATATACTCGTACGTCTGCATATGACGGACATAGCAGTCACTAAAATGACGAAATCGCATCTGTAAAGACCTATAATCTCTACGTTCTCCGCTGTTGCTCCTTTTTTTGAACTGCTCTGTGGCCTTTCACCTTCACTGAATGAGGCAATGTTGTCCCTTTATATGTACGTATTTATTCATTAATACTAGTAATCGTAATTGCTTGGTTTTTTGTAAATATTATAGCCGATTTGGATAACGCACAAATACTTGTACCTTTTCCTTTATTATTGTCTCGTAATTTTAAATTATTGGGGTAGTCAGAGGTTTAGACAGTCCTTTCGACTAACTTTCTATCGGACTTTTTATTTGGAATAACTTGACAACTTGTAAGCCTTGTTATGTGTCAATAGGCTCACCACTTTATGGAATGTGCTGCCGTCAGCGGTTTTTCCGGACCGATACGACTTCAAGAACCTTCAAGAAAAGAGCCTATACCTTTCTCAAAGGCCGGCAACGCATCTGCTATGCCTCTGGTATTGCGGATGTTCATAGGCGGCGGTAATCACTTACCATCACGTAAGCCACCTGCACGTTTGCCTCCCTTCCCTGAAAAAAAAACCTTGGTACCACACAAGCATTGGTGAAAGGTGGTACGAAAAGACTTCACTGACTAAACCTCTGTCTACCTTTGTTTGAGGAAATGCGTGTAGATAAAAATGTGCTGAAAAAAGTTACCAAGAGCATCATTAAAGAACGTCTGGATCGATTTGGCTAGTTATTATTTTAGTATAATTTTAATGATCCTTGAATGGTTTATTAAAAAAAATCGTCAAAATTAGTAACTATGAGTAATTCAAAGTCAATGTACCGACAGCGTTTCAACTGTAGCGGTCACAAACACGCGGATGCGGTAGCTTTAAGTACATATAGGTAAAAAAAATATCTTCACTCAATTCCCAATACATGGGTAGAGAGAGAGGTCTAGTCTAGACAATTAAGTCCCTTCGGCCCACCTTCCACCGAACACATCTTCGGGACAATGTGACAGGTGGTGAGCCTATCGCCGTCTTTATGTCCAAGCAAACGATATAATTCACAAATAAGTTTTTGAAAAATCCTTTAGTACGAGCCTGCCACCTGAGGCGGGTCTCTTGACTCGTAATTCCAACCACCTAATCACTCAGCTATCGTGACTTTCTTTATGACTGAATTTATGTATATATAGATGAATTAAATTATAAAACAAATGATCTTAATTAACTTTGATGCCTGCTTTGAGATTTTTGAAGGACTTTTTGCGTTAATAAAGTACTAACGTGAATCATGAGAGCCTTAATTACACTACTCGTTAGCAGTTTTATTGAACAAAAAATATGTGACGTAGTTCACAAACTTTTGTGTAACCACTTTAAAAGCTTTAGCCGCGGGAAAGTTACATCAATGGAAATGTTACAAATTCAAAAATATGCGAGTATAAGGCAGACGTACTGGGACAAGTCGAGGGCTCTGAATTATTTCTTTGCCTTATTTCTGTGTAAGAATATTGTATGTATTTGTGAACACGATCTATTACCTGAGATGAAAGCCCGGGTACGAATTGATTTACATAAAATGTTGATTTCTGTGTCAACGATATAAATATCAATCATCAAAATGTATTCTTTGATTATTCGAAAGTAGTTGAATTTATTGAAAGAAAGAAATAAAGTTTATTTGTTGCTTTTTTACCGCGATAATAACAAAAAAATAAAAAAGAATAAATTTTTAACAATTTGGATAATATTTAGTATTTATAAAGTTCTTAATAATCAAAGTTTACCGGGATAATAAATTTAATTAATTAATCTGACCAAGTTACTTCATTAATAACTGTGAGGTCTTCCTCTTAATTACAAAAAAAAAAAAACACTTATTTAACATCTATGTCAGGAGTATTAGTATTTATAATAGTATTGGAATTTCTTATAGACAAATTGTTACCTCTATCAGTTACTTATACTTATTTAATTTACTTTTTCTGTACTTACACTTATTTACCAAAAAAGTAAAGCAATAATCTATAAATACCCATAGCCGCGCAAAGTTATTCTGTTATGAATTATTTGAGAGAGATAGATTGCTCTAGCAAGGGAACGTCCGCCAAGCTGTAGTTTTGTGGACTTCACTCACCATAGAAGAATTTTATTTTGTTTTTATCATATGTGAAACATGCAGGTTTTCTCACGATATTGTCCTTCAAAGTCCAGCATGTGATGATGCGTATTTTTTTAAGAATTTATTTATTCTTTATTGTGATTCCTTAAAGCAAAAGGCTACAAAGGACGGACTTAATGCCTGATGGCATTCTAGAAGAATATTAACAATGTCAAATAACATTTCTAGTGTTCATGTTAACCACTTCAACTAAGCGGCAATTCTAGTGTCTAGAGTTGGTTTACGACAAAAGTTGAATGACGGTCTCGAACCTGTGATGTCATGTTTCGCAGTTCGCATCCTAATCCATTAGGCCATTGCCGCTTCAGTTAGCACTTAAAATTGTTCCTACTTGATTTTTGATTGATTTAAGTTAAATTCCGGGCCGGGATCTTTTTGGATGAAACTTCGATTACTAAAGTGAGAAAATCACTCGCTTTCTATAGCAAGCGTTCTAACCACTAGCTAATCATTACAATTAACATGCTTTTATTTGAAGTGGTTCACGACAATAGTATGAAGGCAAACCTGTACCAGCAACGTTATTTTGCAGACCGCACCCAAAACCGCAGGCTATTGACTTACAGTGAATCTTACAGTTTAATCACGTTATACGAATCAAATTATACGAAATATAATAAACGTGAGCAATAATGCCTTTACTTTTTTGCTGAAATCTGAAAAAAATTATGGTATGTATTGAGTAAAACCTACAAGCGTTTAGTGTGGCGTTACTTTACGTGCTAACACTAACTGATTAAAACAGTCACGAAGCTTTTAGCTCGCTCTGTGGTTTTTGTCTACGCAGCCGTCTAAAATAAAATAGAGCATCATAACACGATGATATACTATTACAGTACTACAGTACAGTCATAAGATATCATCATATATTATGACTGTAGTGATACTACAATAACTGTCTCTTTATGAATGAAATTAAGCGCCACAGTAGTCTACTAGTCAGGGCAAGCGAGCGAACAAGGATTAATCCCCGTGCCGGCAATAACAAAATTGCTAAAATTACCTTTTGCACTAGGGCAGCATGGCGTTCTCTATGCTCTAATCTCTTCTTGAGTAAAGGCATTCATAAGCTGCTACTTACTATTATCTTACTAAACCTGAATGACGAGCCTGAGTTTATTATCGTCATATTTCTAAATTGAATCTAGTTAAAAAAATTATTACTTAGGGAGCATGTATAAAGTAATTAAAACTGATGCTAAGTAACTATTGCAGTGTAGCATACTGATTTGTTTTGTTTTTATTTTCATTTTCAAGCCATTTGCATTTTCAAGGCTCTTTTCCGCCATTGACACCGAATGGGAAGAAAAGGTGCTGTAAATTTTACGCTGATACCACACGACAAACTTCATAAATATAACGATAAATATAGGTAATGTAATAAAAGTAGGTACTAAATATAGTTTTGTTAATAACATAATTTTTTTTCAGACCTTTCATCTTTGAGACATAGATGATATTGAAAAATTATTAATAATCAATTATCTATGTATCAAAAGTTGAAAGGTTAGCGTAGTATCTAAGAGTAGTTGTAACTAAGCAATTAATGCATAATGAATGAAATACATTGTAATTTTGACGCAGCGCTCCCAGACCGCCAGACGTCAGATGTCTGTCAGTAGTCGCGTTGTTATTTCCTCATTATTTATCAGCTCACTTATCAAGTAGTAACAATAGTAATTACTTACTATGATATTATATACAGTGATTCAGTTGCTCAATATTAATTAACGATTACACAATTTTGTATACAAGCGTTCTCGTTAGTTCAATGATAAGACAGTCATAAGCAAAAGTGTTAAAAGTGAAAAATCGCAGATCGTAGATAACAGTCGCGAATAGCGTTTAGAAGAATCGCATTATAAAAAGTTCTGGTAGTTCTCCGGAATGGGTTCCTCATCGTGGCGATGGGACCTAGTTACCGGGGTTTGGCCACCCAAGATCAAAAAGTCATGATAGCCGAGTGGTCGCAATTTCGAGTCAAGAGACCCGAGTTCGATCCCCAGGTGGCAGGCTCGTACCAATGGGTTATTCAAAAACTTATGTACGAATTATATATTGCTTGGACATAAAGACGGTGACAGGCTCACCACCTGTTACGTTATCCTAAAAATAGGTTCGGTGGAAGGTGGGTCGAAGGGAGTTATATGTCTAGACAAGGCCTCTGTCTACCCCTGTATTGGGAATTGCGTGATTATATTTATTTTTATATAAGATGAATAAAAATGACAACATCCAATACATTGCTCTGAAAGTAAGCAGCTTAAGCAGTTGTGTTATGGAATCAAAAACAACGAAGGTACCACAAACGCCCAGACCCAAGAAAATGTAGGAAAAGTGTTTTCTACATTGACCCGACCGGGAACCTAACCCGGACCTTAGACCTCACGACACCATGAAAACCGATGTTTACGCGCCTCGACTACGGAGGTCGTTTAAATAATTAATACATGGTAGGACAAACTTAGCGGGGATGGCGTATTACTATAATTTTGAAGATATGTTTATTATAATAAATAAAACCAAAACGTTTTAGTTAATTATTCATATGACAGCTTTAGAAAAATAAACTAAAAGCAGTGCAATAAGAATTTTACTTTAACAGTGTTACAGATAACAAATTATTTTAGCACATTGTTACAATTTTACGTTAGGTAATATTGTTGTACAAAATATATATTGTATTTTCGGACGTATTTAATGCAGGAAAAAACTATGTGTAATTTTTTGTAGGTACAATTAACTCACGTTATCTTGCTCTATCCTTTGTTTCCTTTCAAGGTCAGCCTTAACGAAGGTTTGGCTGCTCAGCTATTCAGTCTTCGTATACCTTAAGGAAAATTAGTTACGATTATTATTTTAAATTGCTTTTCGGCGAAGACAAAAGTGACCGGTTAACGTTTGATTTGAGGTTGAAGGTTGTTTCTTAAACCTAATATCGCTCTCCTAAAAAGATAAGGAACTTACACGATTTTGATAAGGTTGGAAATCTTTCAACCATATGACTGAACAGAACAAATATTATTTAATTTTTAATAAAAACATTGATTTGCTTAATGATGCATGGCCATAGCAACTAGAAGGCAATAGAAACAGTGCTCTTGATGCTAAAGTTATATTACAAAAGGAAATTCAAGAAGATAATTGAAGAAGAGCACTATTATGAGATTGGTTGTGGGTTTGGTACAACTTAGTCTTCTATTTATTATACGATATTAGGACTCCTCACAAAACGGAGTCGATGAATGCTGGTGGCTTAGAAACCGTTCTTTGTGGAAAATTTTGGGAGAGGCCTATGTTATGCAGTGGACGCGACGCTGTGAGAAAGAAGAAGAAATAAGTAGTGGATTTGCTCCTAGATATGGTGACACTTGCTTTAAGCTGCGTGTATATTCTTGTATATCTTGTTCTACATGCTGTATTTTTAATACTTCGGCTCGATTTCATCATTTAGCTTCTCGTTAGCGTGCTTGATGCTTTTAATATAGAGCCGTTTTAGACAGTGCTTCGTTCCGATACGTCTTATTAATTTTGAAAAATAGTTATCTTCACGCTATTCCCAATACAGGCGTAGACAGCGGTCCAGAGAATTATTTCCTTCCGACCCATTTTCACTGAAGACGTTTTTGGGATGAAGTGACCGGTGGTGAGCCAGTCACCGTCTTTATGTCCAAGGCAATTGCAAAATATACTTACAAAAATATACTTACATAGAAAAATATTTTATGTATTTATAAAACAACCACAACTCAAGTAAAAAACTTAACTCAAAACAACCAAAACTCATACTCATTACACAAATATTTGCCCTTGGGATGGTGGGATTCGACTCCGTAACCCTTATGTTTTAGGGCAGGGACACTACCAACTAAGCTAAGGGTTGTCATTTAAGTCTCAATATCTTTCCAATTAGTTCATTTCGACTATTGATGGTTAAAAAAATCTTTGAATTTTTGTACGAAAGTGTATATGTGTTAAAAAAACATCTTTCATGAATAAGTTAGAATATCATAACCACAAAGCAGTCCGGAAATCCTCGATGCGCATCCACTTTTGTATGATATGATTGATAGATAGTTATTTGAGGTGTTTGTTAACATTAACTTGTCAGCTGACATCTAATGGATGACATCGAATTATAATGTCATTGAAACTATTGCTAAATGATGCAACTCAGTTTAGTTTAACCATTCATTTAATAGTTGATTTCACGTTGACCTTAAATGACGATTCATACTTGTTTGGTTTGTATGTCATGTAAAGTTTAGTTCCTGATATGATTCTAGATACAAATGGCAGTATGATTTCTTCTAGATGAGATGAAATGTACAACTAAGTACTGTATAAGTCCACGGCAGGACATAGGTCTCTAAAGTACGGGAGGGTTCGCTCTAATCGCCGGACATGGTCAGATACATATTTATAAGAAGGATATTTTTGTATACGGTATTTAAGTATGTCTCTTAAAAAGAAGGAAAAATCATTAGTCGCCTCCCTAACGTGGAAGAAAGGGGTAGTCACACGGACCATATTCCGTTATATTTTCAAATATTTTTATCGGATACAATTTTCTGTAGACGCTTGCCGCTATTCAGGTAGGTTGTTGATGAACGTAAACTGTGTGTCAGTTAAAAAAAGTAAAATGTAACTATTGTCATTGACACAGATTCTTGACTGTTATAATGCTATGTAATGCTATATAATCAATGACGTTGAAATATTCTGGAAGGACATCAAGGCGATATTATAATGATCTCGAAAATGACGAGATTCAGTTTATACAATAAATGGTACTGGTGTATTGAGCGTTTATAAATAAAGTTTAACAGTTAATTTTTAAATAAAGCTATATATTGTATGGTATATTCTTTAAGCAGTATTTATTTCATTGTTGTCATTTTTTTACGTTTGTATTCACAGAAGTTTGCTGTTGTAATATTAAATGTTTAAGGTAGATAATTAACTATTATGTTTACTTTGTTTTTGTATAAACATAGATGACCTGAGATTATCTATGTTTATACAAAATATATATAGGTCACGATAGCCGAGTGGTTGGGTGGTCGGAATTTCGAGTCAATAGACCCGAGTTCGATCCCCAGTTGGTAGGCTCGTACCAATGAGTTTTTCAAAAACTTATGTACGAATATCGTTGGCTTGGACATAAAGGCGGCGATGGGCTCACCACCTGTCACGTTGTCCCGAAAATATCTTCGGTGAAAGGTGGGTCGAAGGGACTTAATTGTCTAGACTCGACCTCTGTCTACCCCTGTATTGGGAATTGCGTGAAGATATTTATTTATTTATTTATACAAAATATATTAGAGATGGAATGGTTAGTGCAGCGAAAGACGTGTGTGGAACTGAGAAAAGAGGTAGTAGTAAAAAAGGTGATGCATGGTGGAATGACGAAGTGAAAGAAGCTGTAAATAAGAAGAAGAAAGCATGGTTAGACAACGTGGCCTCTAGTAATGATAAGGATATGAGAGTGAAGAGGAAAGAAAGATATAAGCTCCAGAAAGTTCACATGAAAGCATTGATTGAGGAAGTGCGTGAAAGGAGTAGAATGGAAGCGGACGAAAGGTTGTCGCACAACTTCAAGGAGAACTCCAAACTCTTCTGGAAGGAGGTTGGAAGGACCCGGAGTGGTGCGACAGCCTTAAGAATGAATAAAGTGCTTTCGGGAACCAATGACGTCCTCTCAGAAAAATCGGACGTCATGCAGCGATGGAGTGAATTTTATAGAGAGATGTATGCGTGTGATGATCTTAGTGAGGGATCCGGGGGTGACTGGTACGCCAGACTCGGACCTCGATGACACTGAGGTCATCAGTATGAAAGAGATTGAATGTGCGATTAGAAGTTTGAAATGTGGTAAGGCTGCGGGACTAGACAGAGTTACTGCTGAAATGGTCAAGTATGGTGGGCCACGCGTCTGGGACAGCTTTCATCTGCTGTGCAATTTGTGCTGGCGAACGGGGGCTGTTCCGGATGATTGGCGATCCGCGGTCATTGTGCCTTTATATTAAGGTAAAGGTTCACATTATGACTGCGGGAGCTATCGGGCGATCAGCTTGACCAGTTTAGCAAGTACAGTTACTCGAAGGTTTTGACACGTAGGATGCAAGATAAATCGGAAAGATTTCTATGGGAGGCACAATGCGGATTTAAACCTAGAAGAGGATGCACGGATCAAATGTTTTCTCTCCGCATGATCACGGAGAGGCTTCTGGCTGCTAACCAGAAGATTTTCTGTGCTTTTGTGGATCTTGAGAAAGCATTTAATAAGGTTGTAAGGAAGAAAATGTGGGAACTGTTGCCGGGGTATGGTGTGGATGGTCGATTGCTAAGGGCTGTGCAGTGACTTTACTGTGACTGTAAAGCCTGTGTGCGGGTAGGGCATGACCTGTCACCCATGTTTAGCGTCCAAACGGGCGTAAAACAGGGTTGTGTCATGTCTTCCTGGCTGTTTATACTGTACCTCGACAGCTGTTTACAGAAGCTGAAAGATAGCTGTTTGGGTGTGAAATTGGGTGACATAAAAGTAAATTGTCTGCTATATGCTGATGATGCAGTGCTTATTGCACCATCGGAGGCAGAACTGCAGGCATTAGTCACGTGTATGAAAGAAGAATGTGAAATTAATGGTCTCCGTTTGAATGCTAATAAAACTAAGGTTCTGGTATTTGAAAGGGACGAAGAAAGAACGAAGTGCGAAATTTGGGTAATCAGGAATGTCTAGAACAGGTGAATGAAATTGTATACTTGGGGAGTGCGTTTAGCCGGGATGGAAGATGTGATTTAGATGTGGACAGGCGTGTCGCTGCCGGGAACAAAGTCAATGGTGCCCTGACTGCGTTAATCAAAAGGCAAGGCGTTGTGAAAAGTGCACGCCTAGCAATACATAACGCAGTGTTGGTACCTACTTTGTTATATGGCAGCGAAACCTGGGTATGCCAGAAGAAGCATAAAAGCAGGTTGAATGCAGTGGAGATGCGATCTCTTCGTAAAATGTGCGGCCTTACCATGGCCGACCGAAAGCGAAACGAAGAGATTCGCAATATGGCAGGTTTGAAAGATGACCTTGTCTCAAAAATGGATAAGGGCGTGCTTCGATGGTTTGGGCACGTTGAGCGAATAAATGAAGACCGAATGGTGAAGAAAATATATAGCGCGAAAGTTAATATTAAAAGGTGTCGAGGTAGACCGAGACTAACTTTCGAAGACTATGTGAGCAAATTGCTCGAAGAGGGGAGGGTCAAGAGTACTCGGATACCTAGACGTGCATGTATGAAGAAGATGATGAATCTGAAAGAAGCGAAAGAAGTATGTAGGGATCATGACACTTGGCGATCTGTTCTCTCTGGCTACCCCGTCAGGGATTGTGCGTGAAGATAAATAAAAAAATAAAGAAATAGATGACCTGACTATGAAATTAAATTTTTATTATTCTGAGATTACATTATAAAAATGACTGAAAAGCTTGTAAATATATTAATTATTTCATCAAAATGTACCATATATTGCCGTGTGGTGTCTTAATAAGAATTAACTTAATTTCTTCGCGTCTAAAGAGGCGACTACGGGAAAATCCTTGAAAATTCTGTGACAAATAGAATAAAAGCAAAAAAAAAATACTAGATATCGTCCTTTCGAGACTGGACTATGGCCACCAGTGGAATTCAAAGTTTCGTTAAGTAAGTGAGTAAATATGTAATCGCGAACAGTATTTGCTAAACAAATAGTTTATTTACAGAAACAAAATTATGTTAATATTTACAATACTTATTAACTAAAAACTACTGTAATCGTAGAACCTTACTCCTTGTGTTAAGTCTAGCCATTCAACGCGGAAATGCAGCTAGCGTTCTTGGTACCATGCTACAAGGAGTAGGGCTCTACGATTATTGTAGTTTTTAGTTAATAAGTATTGTAAATATTTACAGTAGTTTGTCTATATAAATATTTTACGGATTACATATCGATAGCCGAGTTAGTAGTACCATATCAATATATAGAAACTAAGGGTTGCGTGGTAAATAAATACGTATATTTGTATATTGTACTATTAGCCTGGATACTAAGACGGCGATAACTGACACATTATCTCAAATAAAATCCGAAGAAAAATGGGTCGAAAGGACGTCAAAACTTCTGCCTACCTATATTGGAAATTGCGCAAAGATAAAAAAACCAGTTAAATACGTGATCACTTTTCAACCTCGTACTCTAGTATCGCTTTTATTTCTCAGAATAAGCGCAGAGGTCATTCAACGGAACGATGTTACGTCACACCGCATCTCAATCATGTGACTCGTTTGTTTTGTTTCTCTGCACGTCTCGTTTCGCCATAGCATTACTTAATTTGCATTGTCTCAGATTTATTTTTATTGCTATTACTTCATTATTTAAATGGGAATATCCATATTTTACTTTAATTTTTTTTGAAGGATCTTTATAGTAATACGATAATTATATATATGATAAGGTTGTGTCGGACGTCTATGTATCAAGATACTAGTAATGCTGAGATTAAACGAGGCATGCGGTATTTGTCTACCTCTATGGTGGAACATACATAAGAACAATATCACTTGCATTGAATTGATCACAAAATAAGGACTTAAGCACTTTTAGTATGGAATTAAGGTACCAACAATGAAGATACCAAAAACACCCAGACCCAACAAAATACAGAAAAAATATTTTTTACATTGACCGGGAATCGAACCCGGGACCTCTGATATGGCGACACCATGAAAAGTGTTGCGGCGGACGGAACAGTTTTCGTCTTCGGAGGTCTTCATATTAAAAAGGATTTTTTAAAAAAAGCGGCTGAAAAATTCGCATAACTTTACCACGCGTCATACATACAACAGACTGGAACTAATTTATTAATTATCAATGTTCTTATATGCGTTTTGGAATTCACGAAGTTAACATTTAGAAAACTGAATAAAAGGTAATTACTATTACTGGCAACTCACAAAGTAATGAATGTGAAGGAGTCAAGGTCTGTTCTCATTTCGCCATTCTCTTTGCATATAATCAGTTCGCGTTAGAATGAATACCTTCATGAATTTTAATTTATTTTATAATTTTTTCCTCTACAACTACCTAAATACAAAATATTTGCCAGTATTGATCTGTAGCTATTAGTTATAGGTTTGTATAATAATAATAATAATAAATTGCCATTTATTATGTTTGTATGATATTCATGTATAGTTGAGGGTGGAAATACCGCTATAAATCAGAAATATTGAGATTCCAAACGATCAATTTTTAATTAAGCTTCAAGGTTACGAAAGGTGGGTGATAAGAATTCGAGTCAAGAAACCCGAGTCAAGAAAACCTCGTATCAATGGTTTTTTTCGAAAAAAGTTATGTGCAATTTATAATATGGCGTTGGCTTCGACGTAAAACGGCGACTGACTCACCACCAGTCACGTTGTCCTAAATGACTTCTTCGAAAAAATTTTATACGATAAAAATCATACAAAAGTTTTTGGGAGAACAAATTTGTACGAGCATACCACCTGGGGATCGAACTTCGATCTCTTTACACGAATTCCGATTACCCTACTACTCGGCTATCGTGACTTTAAAAAACTATAAATAAATCAAAATGTATAGATTCTTTTTACCACATAATAAATGACGGGATACAATCACGAAAAACTAAACGACCAAAATTGAACAAACCTCTGACGGGTAGCAGCATCTAAAGTGCAAGGCAAAGCATTGCGATTATGACCAATTTTCCCATGCTACTAAATTTTATAGGCTGGTATAAAAGTAAGTACTCTCTTACGGTCTATTTTACATTACTTACTTACATATTTGTAGTTAAAATATTTTTGGGGTCACGCATAAAAATGTAACATAAAAATAAAATACGCCTGTAAGACGACGTCATTTATTTATGTCGTTTGATTTACTCTATATATGTGTAGTCATACTTTCATCTTGTTCCAGATTTTCAACGATGACTCACAGAAGTATACATTACATAGTTTGCCTCGCGGCCGTCGTTATTTCTGTTGCCTGTAAGTATTGATTTTCTAACACATTATTATAGTTTTTAGGCCAAGGTCTATCTTACTTTGGTAAGGCGTATATTGACTACATATCAAAAACTCAAATAAACATGTCATGATTACATTAATATGATGTTAACGTCATTTTAATGTGATTTTAATTTGATCGTAGGCCGCGGTAGCTTAGTGGCCAGGGTACCGAATCAGCTGGGGTCATTTGCTTTATAAAGCGAGGGACCAGGTTCGATACCGTGTCGGTACCAAAAAAATTTCATTTACTGAATTAATCACAAGCTCAGTGCTGAAGAGTGAGAACATAGAGACTTGCGTGTCTCGGTACATCGTCACGCATTTTAGCGATACTGGGGTAGACAGAAGTCTAAGCAATTAAATACTTTCGACACACATTTCACAGAAGAATTATTTGGTAGAACGTGTCACCTGTCATCACCTGGTGAGCCTATCGCCGTCTGAGAAAGAAGTTTGAAAATATTAATATGAGAATGTGTAAAGTCCGCTAGTCAGTAATGTTGCTCCAGCGTGTACATGACGTTCACCTGCTTGAGTCTCTCTTTAACAATACGCAAAAAATTTGGATGTGTGTGCGCTACTCATCCTAAGCTGAGACAGGTCCCTGGTCAAAAATATTTCAAAGAACGAATGAAGGTCGCTTATCTGTATTGGAGCAGCTTGGCGGAAGAGAGCAGGAAAACGTTCCACTCCTCTAATCGCTGTTATTGAATATATTGCTCAGCAGTGAGCATTTTAAGCCTTCGATTTCACTTTGACTTTACTATTTTAATTTGCTACCAACCATGCTGTTTACAATGGAAATATACATCTATAGATATACATAGATGATATAGACATAAATCTAAAGTGAATGGAATCAGAAGAGCAAGTACTATGGATCAGAAACATCGAAGTTACTATAAAAAAACCTTACCCGAGTCAATATAGTAAAAGTGTTTTGTACATAAACCTGTCCGGGAATCAAACCCGGGACCTCAGAGCTAGCGACACCATGTAAACCGGTACACCACTCGTCCACGGAGATCGACTTATCTATCTATCTGTACCCGCGGAATCTCGGAAATGATTAATGTCTCCGCCACTAATTAAATATTAAGACGCCAATTTTAGTACTTATATTTTAATTCATCTTCTTCTATGGCCTGGTAATTATATTCCTGTTATTATTATTATATACATCAGTACGGATACGGAAAGCAATTATTTTTTAAGGACAAAATATTGCCCCTAAGACCATGTTATTTATGAGTCATTGTGTGTCCTCCTTTGAGTCGACATTAATCTCCTCTATATTCGTAAAAGGAATCCAAGATAAAAGCGTCTTATCTACACAATAACGCCCCATCTCACAGACCCTATCGTTGCTTGCGGATTTGAGCTGAATCGCATTCTACATGTATATGCGTGAGGAGCTAAGATATCTTGATACTTTATATCACTTTAAATGTATCAATTAATGAAAATAGTTCATGTATAACTCGGCAAAAACCAATTAATACCAATCGATACTGCTTATATAGTCTTTTATATTTTAAAGAGTTATCTTTGACTCTCTTATATGACGTATATCTTATATCTCGTCATTATTATCACGCTTACACTGTGATAATAATGACTTGATTTTAATAAACTTTATTTACATTAAAAAATTTAATATGACATATTGGTATATATGTAACAGACGAGAACAGTTAATTTAGCTCTTTAATTTTATATGTACCAACATTTTCACACATTTTTTTATCTTTGTGCATTTTCAAATACCCCAATAGTCTAAATTTTCTAGACAATAACAATCATCTAGACAAAACAGTTCTTTCGATCCAGCTGGTGAACCGATCTCTATCTTGGTGCTAAAGTCAACAACATAAATTTTACATACGTGTAAAATTTATGTTGTACAAAAACTCCTTTTTACATTATTACCTCGAGATCGAAGGTCTTCTGATTCAATTGTCTGTTACTCTAACACTCCGTGATTGCATGAATAATTATCTATATAAATATAGATCTATGTAAGTATTTGGACTGTTGGCTTATACACTAAGACGGCTGATCTTCTGTCTTGTAGTTCCAATCCAAATAGTCCTCAGTGATAGGTGGGTGGAAAAGTTTTAATTGTCTAAGCCCCTGTCTACCACAGGTAAGTACTAAAATTTTATTGGCGTTGTGATTGTCCAAATAAATGTCCTTATGCAAATTCCCAATAATAAACTGCAGACAATACGGGACTGTAGATGCTTATTGAAAAAAATACAGTTAGTATTTTATGACTAACATTGTGAGTTACGATATATTAATTATAAAGTTCAAAACATAACAGGCGCTGTACATAAGGTATAAGACGAATGGTGCGATTATGTTGAGCGACTCTGACGCTCTGATAGTAGGAACTACAATTGGTTTGCGACTGCCTTGAGATTGCGTATCTACACCATGTACATGGATCATGCAATCAAGAATCTTTAACGGAATACTGATCATGGAAAAGCTTAAGTGACTTTTACTTTTACTATTTAATCCACCCAGTATTGCAAGGGACTTAAAACGGGACTAAATAAGGGACTTAATACAGGGGTCGACAGAGATGTGGACAATTAAGTCCTTTCGATTCACCTTCCAGTGAAATTTCGAGACAACGTGACATAAGGTGAGCCCATCGCCGTCTTTTTGTCTAAGCCGGCGATATAAATCGTATATAAGTATTGGAAAAAAAACTTATCGGTAAAGGCTTGGGCATCGAACTCGGGTCTCTGGACTCGATTTTCGTTCGACCTAACACCGATCGGTTAGTCGAACGGAATAAAAAATAGTATTTATTAGTACTCGTACCTTTAAACATTCTATACTTTGACCGAATTTATGGTAACTTCCATACTATTAAATCTGCTTAATAAAATCAAGCCTTTGTAGAATCTCTCCAACCATCAGAGAGAGGGTCTCCGCGTTGTGACCAGAAATACTTGAAACAATAAATGTTTAGTTTTATCATATTATAATTAGAAAATAGGTATTTTTACGGGGGAATGATTTCTAATGAACATTTTTTTTATTGTTTTAGATGGAAAGGAAATACTGCAAGGAAAATCACAAATAGATTTTGAGACCACTACTGAGTTTAAAAGTGAAGTGTTACCCTTCAATGGTAATTCAAATGACCATACTATAGTCAGCGAATCATTAGAGGGTGTTAAAAATACTAGAACTGTTAATATATATAGTACGATTACTAAAGATGACGTTGAATTGAGTGATACGTCAAACGTAAAAGTATTAAATAGAAGTGAACCGTTAAGAGCTCTTCAAAGCGCTTCACGAGTATTACTTCCAGCTGTTAATAACCACTCACTAAATGATGTAACTTATTTAACAAAACCAGAAAATATTTCCGAGTTTAGTAACAAAGACGTGGTTAAAAAAATTGAAGAAAGTACTCTGAAGAAAGGATCTATGAAGACTGTAAAACAAAGGTCAAAGTTGAGATCACATACACAGTATGATGAAGTTACTGGGGAATTAATAGGAGGCGATCATCCTTGTCATCGAGAATGTATTGAGGGGGAGGAACCTATGACTTGCTATTATCATTTCAGTCTAGAATGGTATCAAACCATGAGCAAAGCTTGCTACAACTGTCCATATAACGCAACAGATTGTTCAAGAATTGACTGTATTCCTGCTGATGGTATCAGTAGAGCATTAAATGTTGTTAATAGAAAAATGCCAGGCCCTGCTATAGAGGTAACATGACATTTTATTTATGCTGGAAAAACTTTACGTAATTTACACAAATTCATCCAAATCAATTTTTTTTTAATTTTTATGTTGTTCATCATTATAAACAATCCTAAAATTAACATAAGAAATAACACTGAGGTACATACTTTAACGATTTCTTTAATTACTTATGTGTATACAACAACATTATCTTTGGATTCAAAAATAATATTAGCAATGTAAACATAAATAAAAAAAAAACATTTTATTTTCAGGTCTGTCATCACGATATTATTGTAGTAGACGTTGAGAATGATTTAATGACTGAAGGTACAACAGTACATTGGCATGGACAACACCAGAGAGGAAGTCCTTATATGGATGGAACTCCTCACGTTACACAATGTCCCATTTTACCTGAATCAACGTTTAGGTAATTAAGTTTACATGGCACTTCTTAAATAATTATATTTTTTATACATCTTTCGTGTGGTTAGGGAGTAATAATATCCGACTCTTTTTAACCCGGTATTTTATATACATATTTGTTGAGTATATTTAGTTATTTATCTTTAAACTCTCCTCTGTAAGTCTGTTTGTAAACAGCCACGTAGTGGTTATAAATTGTTTGGTCGACTTTAAGACACGATAGCCGAGTGGTTGGATGGTCGGAATTTCGAGTCAAGAGCCGCGAGTTCGATTATCAAGTGGCCGTACCAATGGGTTTTTCTAAAAAACTATGTACAAATTATATCGTTGGCTTGGACATAAAGACGGCGACGGGTTCACCACCTGTCACATTGTCCCGAAAATATCTTCGGTGGAAGTTGCGTCGAGGGGACTTAAATGTCTAGACTAGACCTCTGTCTACCCCTGTATTGGGAATTGCGTGAAGATATTTTTTTTGGTCGGCTTTTGTAGCCTGCCGACTCTTTAACAACAGACTACATATTATAAAAGAGTATATTAGTTTATAATCAGTACGTTTTCACTATGTGTTTCAAATTTGCAGTATGAATATAAAAAGACATATTTTATTTAGTTTAATGTATTTTAACAGATGTTTTATTTATTTTTGTATGTGCAGTTTTCACATTAACTTTAATTTCACTAAATCACACATTCTCAATTTGTTAAAAAAGGGATACAAAGATAATTTTTTTAATACAAATTTAATTAATTACAGATATAAAGATTTTTCTTCGTGTATTAATACAGATTCAATACACGTTTAATAATTAAATTAGAGAGAGAGAGAGGAAAAACGTTTAATATTTCTACTAAAACGGGCGTGATTGAAGTTTGACAAACAGTTCAGAATAACTTATATTCTTTACAGTCTATGAAAAATTGCATAACGTTTGATTATTTCATAATAAAAAATTTTAGGTATCAGTTCAATGCATCCCAAGCTGGTACACATTTCTGGCATTCGCATTCGGGCATGCAAAGAGCAGACGGAGCCGCAGGAGCATTTATAATCCGAAAACCAAAGTCACAGGATCCTCACGGACATCTCTACGATTACGATAAGTATGTATTTTACTCGAATATCGTTCATAATTCAATAAAGAAGTCATATTGGTAATCTTTCTATAAAAACCAGCCTGAGTATTTTCGTGTCCGCATAACTTGATAATTTTCTAATTTGTAGATGTTGCAAAATAAGTGCAAGGTTGCGGATATATGTTTACTTTTCCCAAAGTTGACTTTCTGTATACTGCTTTTATATACTTTTTTCCCCAATATTCTCATGGAACTGGGAAAACCCAAACGTTTCGCAAATGTTATATTAAAAACAATTATCTAAATTCGTTGAGTCACATATTCGAATATATACATAAATACTTTATTATAGTATAACTGTCTCAACACCCTTTTTTGAAAATAATTATGATGAAAAAGAAAATAGGATTTCTTTACATTTTTTTTATATTAAGAACTATATTGTTTTATTATTTATAAAAAGATTATTTATGAGGATTGTCTGATTTTGTAAGTAAATTACGAGCATAAATGCGATATTTTTTTTTTCTTATTTTAAATAGGAGACAGGTTAATTGGTAAGAGAGATGACACGGTACGGCTGAGGTCTCGTTCGTGTCAGTTAATTAAAAAAACAGTTCAATGAACGTAATTATCACGATATTTGTTTAAATTAATTAACGTTATTTCAGGTCAGAACACGTGATGATAGTAACGGATTGGATCCATGAGCTTTCAGTTTCGATGTTTACAGACCACCATCATTCGATTGGCGACAACAAACCACCCACTTTGCTTATTAATGGTGTTGGTAGATTTAAAATATTTAATGAAACCTCTAAGCCAAAGTACATGAAGGCTGCCACATTTGACGTTGAGAAGGTATCCCTTTGTTTATAATTATTATATTTCTATAAACATTTATAGGATTCCATTTAATAATTAACAAAAATACTTTAATGGAAATTAGAGATTTGTTTCATCTAGTGAAATATCCGTCGGCGTCTATTTATTTGATAAAAGTATTTTTCATTATTTATTAATTTTAAGTCTGAAAGAAGATGTAGTGACTAAAATTGAGAAAGGTACGCTGAGATGGTTTGGCCATGTCGAGAGAATGAATGAAGAACGATTATCGAAAAAAGCATACAAGGCGAGTATGAATGGAAGTGTAGGAAGGGGAAGACCTAGGCGGACGTTTCGAGACCAAATCAGGGACGTCCTGAAAAAAGGCCAGGTCAAGAGTACCCTGAATCGAAGAGAATGTATGAATGGAATAATGAAAGTGGACGAAGCGAAACAAGTATGTAAGGATCGTAGCAAGTGGAAAGAAGTGGTCTCTGCCTACCCCTACGGGAAAGAGGCGTGATTATAAGTATGTATGTATGTATGATTAATTTTTATACAATATTTAACAAAACATGACGCCTGCTGTAAATGTATATGCAATTTACAATGTTCGACTTTGAAACTCATAAATCAAAAGGCGCTTAAAAATAAATTGTTGTGTTTCTTTTTAGGGTTATAAATACCGTTTTCGTGTGATTAATGCGGAGTTCCTCAATTGTCCTATTGAATTGTCAGTGGACGGTCATAACATCACAGTAATAGCCTCCGATGGGTACGAGTTGAAGCCAATAACAGGTAATATATTATAGATAGTAATTTATACTTCGACGTGAGCATCACTAAATAATTACTATTATGCAATAACAAATAGAGGGTATTTTACTAACTGGCTATATAGATAAGGCTAAGTTCTATCTATATAGCCCGTTAGTAGCGCCTCGTAGGATTATTTCTTACTTTGTATTTACCTTGGCAAGTGGATTGGTAGTGGTATTGCCAGACATTTTGCATCTTTGAAATTGCTTTCGTAGTCGATTACAAATGAACGAAGTGTGAAATATGGGTAAATCAGGAATTCCTAGAACAGATAATTAAAATTGTATATTTGGGAAGCGCTTTTAGCCAAGAAGGGAGAAAAGATATATATGTGGACAGGCGTGCGGCTGCCGGGAACAAAGTCGACAGTGCTCTGTCTGCGTTAGGCAGTAAGTTGCAAAAAGTGTACGTCTTGCGAAACACAACGCAGTGCTGGTACCGACTTTGTTATGTGGCAGCGAAACCTGTGTCTTTTAGAAAAAGCAGAAAAGCGAGTTAAATGTCGTAATGCGATCTATTCCTTATTCTTGAGGCTTTACCTTGGCCGATAGAAAATTAAATAAAGAGATTCACAGTCGGGTTTGAAAGTTGATCTTATCACTAAAATGGATAAGGGCGTGCTCCGATGGTTTGGGTACGTTGGTGAATATACGTACGAATGGTGGAGAAAATATAAGGCGTGAAATTGAACATTAAAAGGGTTCGTGACTAACTTTCTAAGACCATGTGCGCAAAATGTTTAAAGAGTACTCGGATCCTTAGACATGCATGTATGAAGAGAATGATGAATCTGAAAGAAGCGAATGTGGGATGGCGATCTGTTCTCTCTAGCTACCTCACCAGATCGTCAAGAACTTAATTTATTTATATTATAAATTTATGAATATCTATTGTGATTTTCAAAGATTTACGGAGGCCAAACAGCGAATGAGCCTCCCCTCTTCGAGCAATTTACTTACGTGGTCTTCGAAAGTTTTTTTATCATTAGATCTTCGGTTTTTTTTTTATCTTTTAACACTAAAAACTGGTAGTGCAGTAAAATGTACAGATGTGTCTTAAATTATAAATTTAAAAAGTTATTTAAATCATTTCATATATTTATTTTAGCAACATCCCTGGTGACCTACGCAGGTGAGCGTTATGATTTCGTTCTTGAGGCTAATAAAGAGATCGACAACTATTGGATACGATTCCGTGGACTAATGGACTGTGATGAAAGGTAAATGAAAAACGTAACTTAGTACTATAACGCTATGTTGTAGTTCATATATTTCGAACATGACTGGATAGTTTAGACAACCCGATAGCCTATTTAGTTGTAATCGTGCTTTTGAAGCTATGCGCGGGTTTGAATCCCGATACGGCAAATTTGTGTGATAAATATCAATGTTTGTAAACGGGTCACAGATGTTTTGTGTTTTACGTTTAGATAAATATTTATCTCCATTCATATCTGTGTAATTGTTTTGTGCTGATAGCTACGACGCTAACACGGCGATGGATTCACTAACTCTCAAGTTATCTAAAAAAACTTCAGTGAAAGACGGGTTAAAAAGATTTTATTGTCTATATCTCTGTTTACCCATTATTGGAAATACGTGTAAAGATACAAAAATTATAATATAGACTAGCCCTATAAAACAATGCCTAACCAAAACCGGTACATTGCCATCAATAATATGAGGATTAGGTATTAGGAAAAAATTAGACTATTTGGTATTCTTTTTGCACTCTTGTGTCTATTTGTAGTTAGGTAAATTTAATTTCATTACCGTGTAATTTCTTATTACTTATTTTAATTATAGATTTACGAAAGCGAAACAAGTAGCAGTACTTCATTATGAAGGGGCGACGGATGAGGAACCTTTAGGAGATCCTACTTGGGAGGAGTTGCATAATGAAGGATTGGTGAGTTAAGAGCTCGTTTTTTTTTGATTAATCATTTTGGAACAAGCTACAATCAATTTAATAATAATAAAGATTAGTATATAGTACTAGTAAAATAATATAGTACTAGTAAAAGTTAGTACTATACTAATAGTAAAAAATTAAACTAATTTGTTGTTAGCCTGAGGGGTATGTGAAACCTGTTTACAATTCGGTACACATAATTAAAGCAATAAATTTTTTTTGTACTGAAGAGCTTTGAAACATTTCATTTGAATGTTCCTGTATAATTGCAATTGATTCGAATGTAGTATTTACAACTATCTATAAATATTTAGAGTCACGATTAGTGGTTCCGACCACCCGGTCGGAATTTCGAGTCAAGATATACGAGTCCGATCCCTAGGTGGCAGGTTTTTCAAAAAAATATGTGTGAACTATGTATGTATGTAAGAGAAATAATACGACACTAAGAATTAATATAATAAGACACTAAGAATTACAGTATTAAAATAAAAATGTTTGTTTTCAGCAACTAAATGCTCTAAATAAAGGCGAAGAAGAAAATGAGACAATTAGTGTTGCCGAAATGAAGTCCCTTCAGGGCTATGATGACAGTTTAAAAGAAGTCGCAGATTATCAATTTTATGTGGCTTATGATTTCTACGCTAAAAATAATTCCCATTTCCATCGGTCGCCGTATTATGGATATTATCAAGGTGTGTACAGTTATAAATAATATAATTTAACCGATTTCTCGTAATATTCAGATATTTTTAATAATATTTAATTTTTTTACAGTTCCGAGAAAAGATAACCGACTGTATACACCTCAGTTAAATCATATTAGTATGAAAATGCCTTCCAGTCCACTTCTTATCGACAGACCATCACCTGAAAAGTTTTGTAATGCTTCTAGTATCGACGAATCATGCAAAGCCGGCTATTGTGAATGTCCGCACGTTTTATCTGTCAGGAAAAATGCAGTTGTTGAAATTATTATTGTAGATGAAGGAATAACTTTTGATGCGAACCATCCTTTCCATTTACACGGTCATAACTTCAGAGTTGTAGGAATGAGACGACTAGCTAATGATACAACCATTGAAGAAATAAAAGCATTTGATGAAGCAGGACTGTTAAAGAGAAATCTAAAAAATGCTCCCCTAAAAGATACTGTTACAGTGCCCGATGGTGGCTACACAGTTATAAGATTTAAAGCTAACAATCCCGGTTATTGGCTATTTCATTGTCACATTGAATTTCACGTTGAAGTCGGCATGGCCTTAGTTTTCAAAGTAGGTGAACATAAAGATATGGAACCTGTACCACCTGAATTTCCAAGATGCGGTAATTACATTCCAGATAATAGAGAACATGAAACAACGGAAAAACCTAAAACAGACAATCAATATATTTCTATAGCACATTGGTGGCCTGTAGTAGTCATGAATAATGGTACTTCGTCTGCCACTTCGTTAAGTTCTGTTTACGGTTTCTTATTTACATGCAGTATTTGGTTATTAAAATTAGTTATTGGTACGTAATATTAAGTTGTTACTATTGTTGTAATATATTTGAAATTAATTTCGTAAAACGAAAGTATTATCTTTGCATGTAGAATATAGTAATAAAAAATTTGTACTTACAAATTTTATGATGCAGTTCAACTTGTAAATGTAAATGTATAGTATTCATATTATTTATTGGTCGGTACTTAGTTTCGCCTTTTTAATTATATTATTGTTCATAGCACATCATTACGTAATACAGTCAAGTACCAAACTTATAGTACACTTGTAGATTTTGGTGGAGATATTTGGTAAGATTGCATACTGTGATCAATGATAAATATTGCGACTTGCCAGATATGATGACAAAACATTTTAGAAAAATGTTTCCGTGTAATATAATTGATATTTAAAATGTCGCTGATGATATGTGATATTACTTAGATAAGATTTATTTTATAAGTAATTTAAGTTTTTTAAATTATACTGCAGTGTAGTTCGCATTAAAATAATGTTAACAAGCAAATAAATGATTGTTATTATTTGTAATCTGAATTTATTCCTTAACATAAACATATCTGTAAAGTTAGTGTATATAGTTGGGCTTTGTACCCATTTGCTACACAATATGGTAAAAAGAAAAAGTTCATTGTTTATTTGTTTTTGTATTTATATATTATTTATGTATACACAAAAATAAAATTCAAGGTGTTCATCTCGAGTATAAAAAGCACTTTTTCTACATTCTATATGCTGGTAAAGTAGTGGATGTGAGGTTGTAAAGGGGTTATAGAGTCAGTTTTACGATGAGCCGATATTTCTTTCTCATCATTTCTTATGTACTTAACGGCCGAGGTAAAGGTCACCACCACCACCACCACCACCACCACCACCGAAGTATTTGTCTTTCCCATGTCCGGGTATTCTCTAGTCATGATAGCCGAGTGGTGGAGTGATAGCTGTGTCAAAAAATATCTTCGGTGGAAGCTGGGTCATAACGACTTAATTGACCTCTGTCTACCCCTGTATTGGGAATGGTGTGAAGATACATATTTTTAAAATTTTTCACTCTATACAGTTTTAAATTGTAGTAACAAAGTAAACAAAGTATGTTTTTTATATTTTTTCTGTTTTCACCGTCTACGGTAATTTTACGGCTAAAATAAAATGTAACAGTAATAAAACGTAATAAAACTATTAAAAAACTGCAAATGAAATGAAAAGGTGAAAAGAAAACTGCGGAGTTATTAGTTTTAATGCATGCGAATTAAGTAGCAAAAGTCTCAGCAGAGTTTATCTTCTCTCTCCAGACTAAGCTATATTAAAATTAGTATAAAATGACTGTAGTGAAATTAGTTTTGAACGAAGAAAAAATATCATCATACTGGAATTAATTACATAATTCTGCTTCCTTGAAACTAAAAGAAGCTGAAGTGAAAACAAATTGACATGGTAAACAAACTATGTCAGAAAATATAGTAAGGATGAAATTTTATGATGAGTTCTGTAGACATAAGACTTGTTAATATACTTATAAAAGAAAATATTTACGTAGCTACGTAGCCTGAAAGAGAAGGACGGTTGTTGAATTTTATATCGGTAATAACACAAATACATCAAAGTGAAATATTGAAATAAATGGGCTTACCATCACCAATAATAATAATAATAAATATCTTCACGCAATTTCGAATACAGAAGTAGATAGAGGTTTAGTCTCGACAATTAAGTCCCTTCGACCCACCTTCCACCGAAAATATTTTTGGGACAACGTGACAGGTGGTGAGTCCGTCGCCGTCTTTATGTCCAAGCCGACGATGCAATTCGTACATAAGTTTTTTAAAAAACCCATTGGTAAGAGCCTGCCACCAGGGGATCGAACTCGGGTCTCTTGACTCGAAATTCCGACCACCACTCGGCTATCGGGACATTACAATTTATTAAAATGCACCAATTTAGATTGGACGTGTTAAATATAGTTACGTATACTAAAGTATGACTTCACCGTACCATTAGGCTTAAGATTATGCCAACCGCTTTCTTCTCGTGACCACCCAACCTCTCGGCTATGGTGACCATCATCAAAATTTTCATAAAATTCCTTTTATTTATGAGTTAGTATTCCTTTTATTTAAAGCTTGATCTAAAAAAAATGGAAAGAAAATTTATCATATCAGAACACATAGGTGTACACACCTACACTTACGTATACACACGTGTAGGTGTGTTTGATCGATTTGTTGTGCAATTATGTTACACCCTTTTGTCCTTAAATTATTGTAGCATGTAGACAGTAGTTTTTTGTACCTACATTTTTCAACACTGAATATGATATAATAAATATAATTTTTAAAAATTAACCGCTTCTAAAAAGTACATAAAAAAGCAAACAGTAACTTTTTGTGCAAAACTTGTTACCTATAAATGTCTTTGAAATATTTTAATAAACACAATCTGCTTATAGTGATTGTATTTTCAAGGTTTTTCCGTAATTTATTCTTACGATACCCAAGGAAGAAACTCACTCAACCCCCGGGAAAACTCAGCATGGCATATATTTCACTAATGTTGACGTAAATAATAACTCAAGGACTCAGCAGTTTAATACAGTGATTACATTGCCTTTTGTCAGTAATTTTCCTTCGAGAAAGATATTTATAGTTTATACATTAAGCGCTGATCAAACAATTTAAGCCTTAGGTACTTACTGCTGTATATGTTACTTAGTACTATTTACATTACCAGGTGCTTATAGAGCTTAATATTGATGAGGCTTTATAGTGTTATATATGTTTAAAAATGTTTAAGAAAGCATTTTCAACGCACGAGGTACAAATTTCAATGGTCTCAAAATCAGTGAAGAGTTAAGACACGCTTTTAAAAGTTGTTAATTTATTTGAAACAAAAAATTATATAGGAAGCCTGAGTGACAACTTCGTACCGGTAAGCGCAGTGTGTGGTTCGATCACTCCACGATGCAGTGACAATGTGCAAAATGTTTCACGAGATCGGTGGATGCATGTGGTTCAGCATAGAACTCAGCAGTAGACCCTTGACAGGCTGAAATGATGATAACGAAGATATGTTATTTTTTTTACCACGCATTTCCCCAATAAGGCTAAATAGAGGTCGAAACAATAGTCCTTTTGACCCACCTTTTACCGAAGATAATTTGGTAAAACGTGATAGGCAGTGAGCCTATCGCCGTCTTAACACCTAAGCCAACGATAACATATATTTTACGATTTTTTAATACAACAGAAATGTTTGCTTCTAGCGGGCATCAACCCCGCGACCATTAGCTTCGAAGTCAGAGCCACTAGCAACTAGGCTATAGATGCATTAAAAGAAGATTGTCTGATTTAAAAAAAAATGAGATCGGACGTCGTTACCGAAAATGTAGTTCAATAAAGAAACAAAATCGGATTGCGTTTTCTATTTTTTACAAAAGTTTTCGAGTGAAGTTAGTTGTTGCACATACGTAGCGGTAAGCGACAGTAACTTTTTTGTAGTTTTCTCATTTAAATCGTTGACTTGTTGCACGTTAGTTACAAATGCAATGAAACTCTTAACAGTTACAATGTTTTATTTAGTACAATGTTGTATTTTTCTTGTTGTAGTTTGCGAATTTCGCAAAAAATAAAAGCCTACAAGCTTTTATTTTTTTGGACTTTTCTGTAGGGACTTTTTGCGAAGCAGATTCTACATTTAATTTTAAATACAGATATTGTTTTAGTTAGTTACAATTTGGGAAGACATTGATGGGATTGAGTAAAGTAAATGTTTCTACAAACATACATATGGCCCTGTAAAGTAGAGAGCAAGGCAGGCTAGTGACGTTCATTAGCATCAAATGTTCAATATGTCTGATACTGGTGGACTGCCTATTCGCTTGCCTAACGTGGTGATTATAGCAAACCCTTGAGAAATAAAGCCCTAAATTTTCTATCTAACGTTCTATCTACATGATTCAACGACATCCTACGTAGAAGGCAGCCCTCTAGTGTATTTGAGTGGTATCGTGCAGAATATATTTCATAAATTTCTAATACGATTATATAAACTGTGTGTTTGTGTATATATTTGTATATAGTAAATTTATCTATATATTACATAGTCAATTAATGAAATATTTTTAATTGTTAAATATTTGTTTTATTAAAATTGCACCTATCCTATTTTAGATTAATGCAATACAAATTTCTTGGTCAAGAATCAAGGAATTTGTATTGCATTAATCTACTTGAAATTTACGGCTACTTTATAATTCCTCAAAACCGATAGTTTTTTTATGCAAAATGATTGAAAATGTTTTTTTATGCGAATTTTCTAATGTTCGGTAGATGAAGTTAAAGTAGGTCTGTAGGTCGCTACTTTCGGACATGTCGGAGGTCCTTCGTCAAGGTGAGGGGGATGAGATCGCGGACGCGTCGCACATGACACAGTGCGTTGAGTTTAGCTGTTTTTAATTATTTGATTTATAATGCATCACCAAAGTTTTAATCACTTATATTCAGTATATTATTTTTTTTCTATATAATTCACGATAGCGGGTGGTCGGAATTCGAGTCAAAAGACTCGAGTTCGATTCCCAGGCGGCAGGCTCGTACCAGTGGGTTCTTTCAAAAACTTATGTACGAATTATATCGTTGACTGACATTGAGACGGCGACGGGCTCAACACCTGTCACGTTGTCCCTTTACTTCTTCTTTCTTTATTTATTATTTTTTCTATGAAAATATTGAATGTCACTAGAAATATTAAATTTTTGACGTAAGTATTATGAGTATTATTTTATTAACATTTCATAAAAAGCTATTTATTTATTCTACTTACATTACTTAAAAAACTAATGACAGTAATATATGATTAAATTAAAGAGAAAAAAACAAGGCATAAGTAAAGAAAAGAGAATACAGATTTAAAATTTCAACTGATGCGAGTAAGACACGGTGGATCGGAGGTAAGAGCGTCGCCAAGGATCGGCCATGGCTGCGGGTTCGAATCCCGCCCATGTCAGTTGAAATTTTAACTTTTTTCTCTTTAATTTAATCACATAAAAGCTCGGCATAAATATGCTTTAAAAAATCAATAAGACAGAAATATACTTTTAGTAATATAATAATAGTACTATAATTTATTCCTTTTCAAATCTTTATAACCTTAGCTTGTTCAGTGCAGGAGGCTTCTCATGTAGCCAATTTACCACATTACCCGTATATTACCCGATAATTTTCCGTAATACCCGTGTTAGGTGGATTAGCAATCTCCGTAACCAACTTCTCACACCTTCGACACTGCTTTCCGGCATTGGTCTTTTCAATTAGCTCAAGTATTTTTCGAGATGGTAATGGTGATACCCTTATAATTTTCAAGGGTTTTCCCGAGTCACCACTCGCCATACCCTCCACTGTTACGCCAATAAATAAATGAAAAATAAAATAATAATAAATATCTTCACACAATTCCCAATACAGGGGTAGACAGAGGTCTAATCTAGACAATTAAGTCCCTTCGACCCACCTTCCACCGAAGATATTTTCGGGACAACGTGACAGGTGGTGAGTCTGTCGCCGCCTTTATGTCCAAGCCAACGATATTCGTACATAAGTTTTTGAAAAACCCATTGGTACGTGTCTGCCACCTGGGGATCGAACTCGGGTCTCTCGACTCGAAATCCCGACCACCCAACCACTCGGCTATCGTGACTTTTCTCAAATATGATCTAGAAACTACTGCAAACGAGCAGGTGGCTCTCGTAATGGATGGTAAGTGATTACCACTGCCAATGAATACCTGCAATACCAGAGGAATTAAAATTAATAAAATAATACAAGGAATTAAAAAAAATTACAGACTCGTGTCTCCATGTTTTCTTATAATATTAACTAACAGATTCAAAAAAAGATGTGACTTATCATATGTATTGTTTTAAATGATCAAATCATCGGAAGCGTTCTATATGCTGTATTAGACGAATGGTGCGATTAAGTAGAGCAAATCAGATTGGCTTGATTGATAGAGCAACGATTGCTTCGCAGTAGGATCTAACAAGACCGAATATCTACCAAATCTATCTTAAGTATTATTCATAGAACTGTGCAACAGCCTAGAGAATAGCATCCTGCCAGAATACCTTGAGGAGTCGCTATACATTAATGGCGGAAAACTTTAAGACGTGAACATAATTAACACAAAAAAAAATATCAAGAAATGGAAAATATTGCCCATTTGTTTTTCTATTTAATTTTTTAAGATATCCCAAAGATTCTTTTAAAAATATATCTTATAATAAGTACTTAAATACAAGTTTTTTTAAACATATTAGAATTTTTATGTGATACACTCTGGAAAGATACTGGCATGTTAAGCGGTATGTTCGAGAAAAGGCAACGCGTTTCCCTATAAATTGCTTTTATAAACAGATAATATTTTATGATAAGTGTTACTAGTCCATCTATAGTAGTCATTGAATATTAAAGTTTGAAAAAGTGCGCTTTATTTTTTTATTGTTCCCAAGGAATAATACTTTTACGACGAGTGGCTTAAACATCGGTTTTCAAGGTGTCGCCATCGAGTATTACCGGGTTCACTTCCTGGTCGGGACAATGTAGAAAAACCACCTTTTCTACATTTTCTCGGGTCTGGGTGTCTGTGGTGCCTTCGTTGTTTCCAATTCCCATACCACAAGTGCTTTAGCATCTTACATTGGTATCGGAGCAATGTATGTCATGTTGTCCCTTTTATACATGTATTTATTTATCAATATATCTATAAATGTATTTTAGGAGCGTATTCAAAATAAATATAAATATGTCGTATACAAAGATAAACGTCTTTCCTCCGGGTCGCAATTAAAGGTATTCCTCGGGGAATACAGACGGAGAAAGTCCAGAAGGACCTTTTGTCTGCCGGTCTTCCGGTATTGAACGTCTTTTGGATGTTCAACCAGAGGACCAAGGTGAACTATGACATGGTCATGGTTCACCTAGAGGCTACTCCCGAGGGTCACAAAATTTTTAAAATAAAGACGGTCCTTGACCTCGAGGGCATCACCGTCGAGGCTCCGCACAAGCGGAAAACGATCGGCCAGTGCCATAGATGCCAGATCTATGGGCACTCAGCTCGGCATTGCTTCGGGCGCCCACGGTGCGTGAAATGCTTAGGTGATCACATCACCTCTGAGTGCGCCATCACCAGGGAGTCTGGTGTAAAACCAAGTTGCGTCCTGTGCGTGACTGAGGGGCACCCCGCGAGCAATCGCGGATGCCCTAAAGCCCCGAATGGGAAACGCAACCGGGCGTCAAAGAAGGCTCCACAAACAGAGAAGCTGGTACCAGCTCCCATTCCCGCGAATGCGTGGGAGAAACCCCCACAAATGGCGAAAAAGACTACAGCGTCGAAAGACGCGGTCCCCGCTGTCCCTAAACCGCAGAGCACAAAGCCTTCGCTTAGCACCTCTCAGTCCGATCCAACAACCGTATCGGACATGGCTGACCTTCAACAGGTCCTCCAAATTTTAGGCGCCATTAATATGGCAGAAATCCGGGCCCTCGCCCGTAAAACGTGCGAGGCTAACGACCCAATGGACCTGCTAAAGGCCATAACGGAGCACTCTTCCATCTACGAAGAGCTCCAAAACTTAGTTAGTAAAAAGTGACTCGTTCACTTCCCGAGGTCCCCCTCCCGCCAATAATTCTTCATTTATTTTTGTCTCGCCCATTATGAACGACACAAATATAAGCGAAAGAACTAAACCTAAATCGCTAGCTGTCGGCTTCTTCAACGCATACGGCTTAAAAAAACAGATGGACGAAGTTAGGGAATTTGTCTCAGTCCATCAGCTAGACATAATGTTAGTACAGGAGACCCTACTCAAGTCTAGCATACGCGACCCAAAAATAGCTAACTATCGCTTAGTTAGAAACGACCGCCCCGCTCGCGGGGGCGGTACGTTGATCTATTTCAAGTCTTCGCTACACTGTGTGCCAATTGACCTTCCGTCTCTTGTCAACATGGAAGCTTCCGGTTGTAAGATCGCAATGACAGGCCATCAGCCCATCACTGTGATATCGGCTTATCTCCCGCCTTCGAAAACAATTGTAAGGGGCGACATCGAGGCACTGCTAAATTTAAGCGACTCGGTGTTAATAGCGGGAGACTTAAACAGCAAGCACTCTGCTTGGAACGCCGCAAATGAAAATAATAATGGTCTCGCCCTCCTAACTCTAAGTACAAACCTAAACTTTGATATTATAGGTCCCCTCGAGCCAACTAGAATACCCGCGCAGAGGAACCAGAATCCGGACATTCTCGATATAGCTCTCTTAAAGAATATATTGCTACCGCTTGCGAAAATAGAAGTTCATAACGAACTTAATTCAGACCACCGACCGGTCATAATGCAGCTAGGGCAGCCGCACGCAGAGGTCACTTTGACCAAAACCGTGATAGACTGGCGTAAACTCGAGGAATACCTCGAGTCTACGGATTCCCCGGAGTTAGCAAACATACCGGAGGTCATTGATAATAAAGACACGGCACTTGCCGCCGTCGTTCATCTCACCTCTCACCTAAAAACCGCCGTCAGTGTATCCTCCAGGCGGGTCAAAGCGGCAAATGACCGCCGCTTTGAGTTGCCTGCTGAGCTCAGACAGCTGTTGAGAGAGAAAAATGCTGCCAATAGGGCATACGACAGGTATAGGACTGACGCAAACCACGTTAGGATTCGCCAACTCCAAAGGGAGGTTAAACAGCGCATGGCTGAGTTGAGGGGGCAAAGATGGGACAAGCTAATGTCGGACATCACGCCTTCGCACACTGCCTACTGGCAGTTGGCGAGGTCGATGAAGTCCGACTCTGTCGTATCTATGCCTCCCCTGGTCTGTCCCGACGGTTCTATAGCTTTTGACGATAGGGAAAAAGCCGAATGTTTAGCCGACAGCTTCGAAAGTCAGTGCTTTCCAAGCACGCAACCCACAGATTCCGTACACATTCAGAATGTGGACGACTTCGTATCGCGGAAAATGACGCAGCCACTAACGGGTGAACCTCTCCCGCTTACCTCACTCGAAGAGGTTAAGGGTATAATTAAAAACCTTAGGGTACGTAAGGCTCCAGGAGCCGACGGCATCTCAAATAGGTTAGTTAAAACTCTCCCAAATTCGTTGCTATTACTATTAGTAGCAATCTTCAATGCCCTTCTCACAAGTTGCACCTTTCCAGACTCCTGGAAAGAAGCCCACGTAATAGGGATCCATAAACCCGGGAAACCGAAAAAACAGGCCTCTAGCTATAGGCCCATTAGTCTCTTCAGCGCACTGGGGAAAATCTACGAGCGCATAATTCTGATCCGCCTCAAGGACAGCGCTCAGTCACTAAATGTCATTCTGATGAGCAGTTTGGCTTTAGAGCTAAGCACTCATGCGTTCAGCAAGTGCACCGCCTCACGGAGCACATACTCGAGCGCCTAAATGATAACCCCAAATATAAGGTAGGAGCACTCTTCTTCGATGTCGCGAAAGCGTTCGACAAAGTCTGGCACAATGGCTTGATATACAAGCTATACAAATACGGTATGTCAGACAGGCTTGTGCACATCATACAAGCCTACTTGTCGAATCGCACCTTCCGCTACAAAGTCGAGGGAGTCTGTCCTCCAGCAGAGACTTAAAAGCCGGCGTTCCGCAAGGCTCGGTCCTCTCGCCCACACTATACACGCTTTATACGAGCGATATCCCAAAAGACCCAAATAAAAAGGTAGAATTGGCCTTATTCGCCGACGATACCACTCTATACTCTGCGGATCTTAACGCATCGAGAATCTACATTCGCCTCCAAGCCGCGGCCACCGCCTTAAGCGAGTGGTTTAGGAAATGGAGGATCGACATAAATCCTGAAAAGAGCAACGCGGTCTTGTTCAGCAGGAATCACAAAAACTCGAATCGCCCTAACAGATTCAGTAAAATAACCCTCTTCGACAAACCCATTTCCTGGGTGTCAGAAGTAAAATATCTTGGAGTCACCTTAGACCGTAGACTGAACTTCAAGAAACATATTAAAATTGTCAGGGACAGAGCGGCCTTCATATCCGGCCGCCTCTTTAACCTTAAAAAGCAAAATGCTGCTAAAACACAAAATACGCCTATACACAACTTGCGTACGACCCGTCATGTCATACGCCAGTATAGTATTCGCGCACGTCCCCAAAGTACGTTTGAACTCACTCCAAGTGATTCAAAACTGATTTATGCGCCGCGAAACCGGCGCTCCCGCATATATGCGGAATGTAGATCTGAATCGCGATCTCAAACTGCCTACAATGGCAGCGCTATTTAAAAAGTTCTCCATCGACTACTTCGATAGGACGAACTTACATACAAATCCGCTCGTGGCAGCGTTAGGGAATTACACACCCGCGCGCGATACTCCACCTCAATTGAGGCGCCCGAAATGCGTCATCATAGACGATGATGACGCAATCACCCGTGTCAACAATGCGTATGAGGTCCCGCCCCCTACGTACTTTCGCACACACACAGACACAAGCCGCGTTCTGCGGCTTACACAACCTCGCCATCGTCGTAATTTCACGACTAGCACGAGACTTTCTCGTGGTCGTAGTCGTCACTAAAAGGTTAACACAAGGCGATCCGAGAGGAGATTTTCCTCCAAACCAACTGGGGCCCTCGGATCGCATGGCCCCTCCCCATGTCGGAAGTCATCTCTTTCGTTCTAGGGGACGCAGCGCTTTGCAGCAGCAGCCATTATTGTCTTCAACTCTAACTTGTGAGCCTCTCCTCGCAAGTCTCCTTAGACGAAGCTGTAAAGGCCTCCGGGCCAACAGCATCCCGTGGATGGTTTTAGTCGGTATGCTTCTCCTTCTGAGATTCGAGCCCAACACTGTTCGTTTAGGTGGCCTTCCGGCCAAGGGACGTACGTGCATAAAACATTTCCTCCATGGTTATCAAAAAAAAAAAAAAAAAACGTCTTTCTTTTTATCTTGGGGTACGTTGAGACCACTTCCTTGTACTTGTTATGATTTCTACGAAATTTTCTTGTTTTGTCTACTAGTTTAAGTGTTTTATGAAATTTTAATTTGAACTTTACGGTTAAATGACGGTGACGATTAAATGAAATTTTAATTTGAACTTTATTGAGAAATTCTTAATTTGTATACATACACATTGAAGGTGAATTTTTATTTTCCCCTTCTAATATCACATTTATATTTTTATCACCTTTTATCAATGCTCTTCACATACTCAAACATTATTGATAATAATATCTGTATTATTTATATATCTTACTTTACTATTCAATGATTAATCAAAATATAAAATATATCATATTATTTACCCATTTAACACATCAAGCTGACGTTAAAGTCCGGATCTGGGTTTATTAGAATACAAGATTTAGTACACTGATAATTCTGGTACATACAGGTGAATAGAAGATAACAATAGGCTTAGGGTCTAGAGCCTTATAATTTATTTCAAGACAAATTCTGTTGTAACAAAGGCATCCCTTATTGTGTGGTATTAGACAATCACGCTCAATAAATCAGTTAACACTGAAAAGGACATTACCAGATGCGATCGGAGGAAATGGGCAGATTCTTATAAAGGGTTAAATTTTAGAGAATTTTTATATATAAATTTGGAGAGTCACGATAGCCGAGTGGTTGGGTGATCGTAATTTGAGACAAGAGACCCAAGTTCAATCCCCAAGTGGCAGGCTCGTACCAATGGGTTTTTCAAAAAAACTTATGTACGAATTATATCTTTGGCTATATAAAGCTTGTAGTGAGTTGTATATTTTCGAACATTCCATATTATTAATGGAAAAACGGAAATCATTTTAATTATCCTGAAAGTTCGCCAGCGATCTCACTATTTGCAATTTAAATATATTTAACTGCAGATTGCGGTGGTCATTACGAGAACGTGAAATGAAAGCGCTTCTGACGCAAACTGTTCTATGAATAGAAATGAATTATATTACTTACACGTGTTTTTGAATAGAATTTTTAACTGTAATATTTATTTAATGAGAAATTCTGCTGATTTTTTGGATAATTTTAATAAAGTAATTCCGTAAGTAGCTCTTTGCCTGACATAAAATTTACTCGTTCGAGTGAATCGTTTTGTATTTATCACTCACCACCTGACATGTTGTCACAAATAAAATATCTTCGGTGGAAGGTAGGTCGAAAGGATTTAATTGTCTAGACCTCTGTCTACTCCGGTATGAGGAATGAAGTCAAGATATTTTTTTTATTATAGTTAAAGGTCACGATAGTCGAGTGGTTGGGATGTCGGCATTTCGAATCAAGAGACCCGAGTTCGATCCCTAGGTGACAGGCTCGTACTAATGGGTTTTTCAAAAACCTATATACGAATTATGTCGTTGGCTTGGACATAAAGACGGCGACGGGCTCACCACCTGTTACGTTGTCCCGAAAATATCTTCGGTGGAAGGTGGGTCGAAGGGACTTGTATACCCCTGTATTGGGAATTGCGTGAAGATATTTATTTATTTTTATTTTATTTGAGTAAATTTGTGGATTTCAAGAAAAGAGTGTGGTCCATTGTTTATAAACTGCTAGTGGGCGAATCTCATACATTCTCGAAAGATTAAAAATATATAAAAGTCAAAGATTTCAAGTTGACTTTATTATTTAACCACGATATTCGAGAAGTTGGGTAATCGGAATTCTAATCAGGAGACTTAAGTAGAATGTCCACACGAGAAAGGTTCGTACAAATCAGTCTTGATGAGAGTACGGTAGCAGCGTCTAAGTTGCGAGGTGTCTGTTACTGAGATCGATAATCCGTTTGACAAGCGTGGCGATTACGGCAAAACGAGGCCTACGACCTGTAGTGGAGTTTCAAGGGCCGTTATGATTGTATGTATAGTAATTACAAGACCTCATCGAGATATCTAACAACTATAAATTAAAAAAAAACGTTATAATTTTTTAAAAGACTTTTTCCATCGCGATAGCATATAAAAAAAAACGTATAATATGGGGAGAGAGGCAGTTGAAGGAAATTAATAAATATTATGATTTATGTAATTCTAAGTTAAAAGAAATTAGTTGTCCGCTAGAGTTGAGCCACTGCTGTAAGCATTTATGTCCTAACAAAGACCATTACTCTATTTATTAATCTGTGTCTATATAATATAGGATAGGTACAGAAAAAATTATGTTAATATTTACAATACTTATTAACTAAAAACTATTATAATCGTAGAGCCCTACTCCTCGTGGCATGGTACCAAGAACGCTGGCTGCATTTCCACGTTGAATGGCTAGACTTAACCTTTGAGCGAGAAAAGAACCAGCCCTCTTGTCACCAGCGGCAACGATAAGTCGCGGATACAATTCCTATAGAAACTGCATCGCGCGGGGACCCCACGGACCGATTGTCTCTACGGCAAATGGAACAAATATATAGTCTCCTTTCAAAGACTCATATTTACGCCATTTACCCGATTCACCTGCCTCTGATGCCGCCCCGGCCCTTATCGAAGTACACTTGATATGAGAGGCCGCTAATGTATCGACGCAAGTTGCGTCCCACACAAGAGCTTTGCCTCTCTCCCAAGGGACTAAAGTCAAGCCGTCGGGTCTCTTACCATCCTCCCTAAATATTCCACAAGGCTCTAAAACCGATGGAATATTTATGGAAACAAACCCTTCGGATGACCTCATTCAAGGAACCGTGACGAGACAGTCTGCCGGCACTTTTTTGGCATGAAAGTCCGTGGAGGCCTAACTCGTCGACGTCGCTGCCACAAGGACATCGATGTGGTTGACAAATCGATGCTCCCAATCGTATTCCTACAGTTATACGTAAACTTTCGTTATCTAGTAATGTACCAAGGTTACTTGATGGTAAAGCATGTAGCCAGTAACTTGATTCCTTTGTCGAAACACCTAGAAAGCGGGCGCGGTCTCTGTCACAGTGAAAATTGTTCAGTAAGCATTTCTGCACATTCTGAACCAACAGGATATCCACCGTTTTTGTGAGTTAGATTCCAGTGGAATATCCTCGCCGGGACAGAGACGTAACCATGCTTCTCTTGCCTCGTTAGCAAAGGTCAAGTCCAAGTCATTCTTAAGAATTTTACGTGACAAATCATGAACACTATGTACGGAGGCAAGGAAAGCCGGCAGCGCAATATTTGAAACCTCTCTTATACCGATACCTCCAAATCTAACAGGTAAAGTAGCTTGAGTCCAGCTAGATGAGACTAAAGATAAATTTAGAATTTTTCCAAAGCTATTTTGAGATTAAGGTCAATTTGTTTTAAAAATCAGAACATTTCCATGCTGGACTCGAGCGGAGTAAATAAGTAAATTTAGGAACAAGAACGCAATATTTTAAAATAGTAAGCGCTATATGAGAATTTAGAATATACAGTTTATTAACATGTTCTAATAATTGATCAAATTTTACTTTCAAAAGAGGTTTCATACTCTCTATAAATAACGGCGCTCCAAGGAGGTAAAGAGAATCCGCCTCAGTTACTTTAATGCCAGGAGATATATTGTTAAAATTTTGAAACAAACTGTGTCTATGAGAAGACAAACGGTCAGGAATGAAAAGTTCACATTTAGACCATTACTCCATATTAGATCAATTATTCGATTAGATTGTTTCTATTTTATCTGAAGCTGCTTCGCAGACGTATGTTACCAAAATATTTAAAAATAAGAAATATTATATAATTGGGTGGACAAGTACGTAGCCAGCGCACACAGGGAGGCTAGGCTTAAATTTCAAACTTCAAAGGCTGTAAATAACTAAGTACCTGGGCCACATTGTAACTGAAGACCTTCACGATGACGAAGATATGGAAAGGGAGCGAAGGGCGTTGGCGGTCCGAGTCAATATGCTGGCTTGCAGGTTCACGAGAGGTACTAATACAGTTAAATTAACACTATTTAAAGCATATTGTCAATCTTTTTACTCAAGTGGCCTGTGGGTTGCATATACGCGTCGAGCTTACAACGCCTTGCGCGTCCAGTACAACAACGCTTTCAGGATGCTGTTGCGGCTGCCCTGGCGTTGCAGCGCGTCACGAATGTTTGTGGTGGCGTGTACGGATACATTTCAAGCGATAATCCGCAAAAAAAAAACAGCCTTACTGATGCAGCGTTTGAGAGGTGGCAACAATAGCATTCTGAGGGCGATATCTGGTAGAAGTGATTGCCCCGTCCAGAACTACTGGATAGGGATGTACTAGGTCACAAATGATACTTGTTTAAATAGATGTAAACTAACAATACTAACATAGTTTTAATTGAAATTGTTACTAACCATTCAATATAGATAACTTTTTGTCCGATTCAAATAAACTATTATTATTATTATTATTATTATAAATGTCCAATTCTATTAGGTTTTTTATAAAAAGATGCCATTTATGGTAAAGCTTTGTGTACACCAAACTAATCTTGCCCATTCTCGGAGATATTATCTTATTCATTAGCAAAGGTCTGTAAGGGAATTGAAGAATAAAGATATCCGATATAAAGCTCCTAATAACAATCGTTATCTCATAATATCCATTGAAGCGAACTAGTATTTAATAACATGAAGTTATTTTTCTAACTGACCAAACTTGTCTTACTTATTTTTATGCACGTTGGGTTATCCAGCAAAACCTTTAAAACTTTAATCTCCCCGTAAAATAATAAAACGACGTATAATATACCACCGATTTTCTTCGCCTAGGTGTCGTAAGAGGCGAATAAGGATGTATGGTAACATCGTATATCTTATGTAAATTGCCGCTTCTGCATTTTTCCTTCAAGAATCCGTTCACTATGAATCCACATTATGATATCACTTCAAAAAGAGTATATGGAGAGGTTGTAGAAGAGATTGAATCTGCTACACAACTTTCTAGCCCGTGCTCACGCTTTCGGTGTGTGGAAATTGTAGATTATATGCAACTACAGTAAATATGTTCCATGTCTGCTTAAATTTCAAATGTAGGTCAAAATTTGCTTACATAATTTCAACATGCGAACTAACGAACTGTCAAATGAAGATAAAAGAGAACTAAAGGTACCTATGCGGGCTTTTTGAATGGATCAATGCTATGTTGTAATTCCATGTATGAAATAACGAGTTCATTAAAACTACGTAGTTTTTATCGCGATTCTTTCAATGTATGAATTCGATTATCTTTACATTATATCATCACTAAACTTTGCATTACAGGGGTAGGCAGAGAACAATGAAATCCTTTCGACCCCTTTTTCACCAAAGCTTATATATATTTAATATTAAATATCACAGGTGGTGACCTTATCGCCATCTTAATCTCCAAACTAACAGTACACACATATATTTACACAGAATAATATTCATATATACTTATAAATATCTTTAAATCGAGTTCAAATATTTAAATATTCAAATATTCAAACATTCATATTCATAATAAGACATTTTTACCCAGGCCAGCGATTCAAACTTGTTACCCTAAGGTTCGTAGGTAAAGCAGGGTCACTGAAACTAGGCTTTGGGGTCGTTAAACATTAAAATGTCAAATAATGCAAATAGCAAAAAAGAATAAACAAAAAAAAATTATGATAATATACGGTGTGCAAAGTTACATTTCGTTAGAATTTACTGCATATAAAATAAAGGTTCGCGCATTGTTAGCAATAATAAAAACTTTATATTATTCTGGACAATAGTTATACGTTAAAAACCTTTTGTTATTTAAATAAGATAAGGTATCTTTGAAATACTGGCGTGAGAAAATACAATTTAGAAATTATTTTCGTGGAAAAGTAGTATGGTCACTTAAAATTATGCCTTGTATATAACAGGGTTTGTTTAAAAAAACTTTTAAAACAAATTAAATAATAATTTATTTCAACAATAACCTTTTTATATTAAATTAGAAGTACTAAATTACTTAATGTTATAAATTTCAGAAGTTGTAATAGAATGAATCTTATCGAGACTTTTAAGCTCGTAAAATGTCATTAGATCTTTTACCGCAAAATTTGTAAGATTCGCTGACAGAGACAGATGATACTATTTATGAGAATAAATTTGTACTCGGAAGAGACAAGTTTGGATATAATAAATATTAAATATACGTTAGTACAAAACATCAAGTCAAGCTCGGGTCAAGCCGAGACTCGAATTAGAACTACGTGTGAGTAAATTGCCGGAAGAGGTCAAAAAGTCATTAAAACATTCATATTCATCACTTAACTTTCAAATATCAGAAATAATATATATTAGACATAAAGTTACTGTGCGGCTTACTGAACTATAGTTATTGTTAACTGAACTATAGTAAGATGGAAGCAATTTTGGCCGTTATTATATAAAATAGCAGAGAGCAATTGAGACACGCACACACACTTACAGTGCACACATGAACCTTGAGGCACACACACACACATAGGCACAGGCACGCACGCGCACACACACACACGCACATACGTAGATAGACACTGAATTTATAAGTAACATGTAACTATATATTTATAAGAGTGTAAGATATAGAAGAGCAGGCACAAGTACTTAATTACTTAAAAGATGTTCTGATGTTAGATATAATTGTGAAAACCTAAATAGAAAGTAAAACAATTTTTATTAAAAAAAATATAAATGAACCTAGGTGAAGTTCGAACTCGCAACCCTTAGCTTCTAAGTGACCCCGCCTTTGAAGTTCCACCAACTCGGAAGTCGGATATTTACTTTATTTTATTATAGTTAAGTCCTTCCGAGCTAACGATATAGATCGTACATAAGTTTTGAAAAAAAAAAATATAGATAAAAAATAACGCCATATTGCGCTAAGAATGGTGTTATCTTAGTAGCTGAGTTAGAATTATTTGAGGCAAGGGCGTGAGAGATAAAGATAGTACTTATTTTGTTATTTATTGTTTCATGACCTTTACATTACATTCTAAGGAAGCTTATTTAGCCCTAAAAATTTTCGCTAAAGTTATATATGGTAAGAAATAAAAATTCGAGAACGAGAAATATTCGAGATGAAAAGTCATGTTATCTTAATAGTTGGGTGATTTAAATTCGAATAAGAAGACTCGAGTTCGATTTCCACCACGAATGTCCCTTAGTAATGAGTTTAATCGAAACTCAAATACGGCATAATGATATGCCAACCTATTTCTTCGTATGGGTGTCGTAACAGGTGAACAAAAGGGAAAAGCTTTCAAATCCAATTAGCTATCTATAGATGGCGGGATAACCAAAAATACTTCATCAAAATTCAACAGAGCCGTGACGGACAGTGGCGTCTATGGTTTGAGGTGTTTGGTACTGCGATCACCGATGCGCCAGCCAAGTGTGGCAATTGGCTAAATATTGGTCTGGTATTTTCGATATGGTTATCCCACCTTTTTGCTTAGCATTTTCAAGGTATTCTCTAATTCACTTCTCCGTCAACTATTTCCTTCAGATTTCGGTCGCCAGTTTTAATTACAAAATATTACATTGTTGGTGTACTTTAAGAGTTTTTTTTATTCTTATTTAATTATTTGATAACGACCTCTATCGAAGAGTGGTGATCACACTGGTTTTCATTGTGTCGCTAGCTTTGCGGTCCCGTGTTCAATTTAATTAGGGTATAGTGTTGCCGCAGTTCCCGACGGTGATCCTAAATAAATAAATATATAATAGGCCACGTGGTAATATATTTTCCTTCAAATTTATCCTGTATTGTTTAACTGCGATGAAATTAATTTCATAGAGCATTATTATAACGCAAAGTACTCTCGGCGTCTCTCTTATAAAAGGTCCTTTTGCAAAAGGCATAATTAATATTACGACGATCGTTGAGCAGGAAGAAAAATCTAATAAAGTCAAAATTTCGATGGGACCTTTGGACGAGTACAGGAAATTGCTTACTTTTATATTAAATGTTTTCCCTTCGAAATAGTTAATTAAATGTTACATTTTATTTTCTTTTTTCTTCGAAGGTAATTAGGAAAATATAATCAATTTCTTACATCACATATACGAGTCATGAGTCCGATTCAAATTCGATGGTTATTATCGAGGGTGGTTAGTCTCGTACCAATAAATTTTTTCAAAACTTATGTGTGTCTAAGCCAACGATATAAATGGTAATTTCTAACGTTGGCTTGGACAAATTTTAATTTACATATTATATTGAACATAAATACGGCACGTGCTTCAATCGGTCACGTTGTCCCGATGTCTTCGGTGAAAGGTGGGTTAAAAGGACTCAATTGTCTGTATCTCTGTCTATCCCAGTATTGTTAATAGCGTAAAGATGTTTATTTGTTTTATTTATTTATGTTACAAACATAACGGTATGTAAAAATACCGTTAGGGTGGGCACTGCACTCTCACGGCTGTTTACCATTGTAGTGTTTTAGAATAATCGGATAGTCGTTAGATATGATCCGTCTACTTTTTTGAGAATTTTTTAATTTTTATCTTCAAGGCATTCCCAATGTCGGGATAGGAAGAGGTCTACGTCTTTTCGACCCATCATTCACCGAAAACATTTTTGGATAAAGAGACACGTGGTGAGCTTGTCGCTGTATTTCCAAACCAACGATGTAAATCGTATGAATGTTTTTGAAAAAGACCCATTTTATATCAATGGGTCTTTTTCAAAGCTTGCCACCTCGGGGTCGAACATCGGCTATCGTGACTAGAAAACCCACCCACTGCTTCATTGCATCGCCACATTTCAGCAGTTTACTGCGTCCTCGAACAAGGAAACATGGACTCCCTCGTGTCTGCTACGCGAGGGTCATGGGAAAGACGAGTGCTTCGATGGGCACCTATCTTCAAAGTACCTCGTGCAGGAACTGAACTTTTTTATTTATTTTTTATAGAAAAGGGAGGCAAACGAGCAAGTGGCACACGTGATGGTAAGTGATTACCGCTGCTCATGAACTTCTGCAATACCGGAGGAACAGCGGATGCGTGCCGGCCTTTGAGAAAGGTATAAAGTTGTTATTAAATAACTACCTTACACCAATCCGCATGCAAAAATAAAAAAGTAACATAAGCATATCACATAGTCCGAAGGGAAGAATTGCAACACCCTCCTCCCAAAGATGCATGCACTAATTTTACTGAATGCACCACCATAACTACAATCAACAACCATCACCGATATTTCGACACATGTTTCGCCTCAAAACAAGGCCTTTTCGAGGGAGAAGCGAAGAGCGTCTGCAGAGACCACAGACCAGGTAACATACGCCTTTAATTTTTGTATCCGGAATAGTGAAACGTAATTGTTTAATAATTACTTTATAATGATGAATTTCCGCTAGATAATGCCAGAGTCTATTAACTATGTAATAATTTTTATCAAAAATTATTAATTCAACACAATTTAGCGTCAATAGGCTCATATTTTCGAGTGCGGACTGCGAAACATAACGTTGAAAGTTCGTGCCCGCCATTTCACTTTTGTCATAAACCACTACAGACTACAGACCTCTTCGCATAAGCTGCAATGCTTGTGCCTTGCAGCTTAGGCGAAGAGTTAAACAGGTAGCCAGTTATTTGGCATTGCAAGTATTCTTTTTTAAAAAAAAACAAAATGTTGTTTAATTTTTTGAGTTTAAAATTAAATTTCATAAGTTAATTATTTTAATTAACTACCTTATTCTTTTATGTACTAGGTGATACTCTTACAGAACCTCATTTACAATGGCTAAAGCTTTATAATTAAGTGAAGTTAAACTCGTTTCGCTTGCACTGCGCTTAATTGAGTCGAAAATTATAGTCGAACTTCTGAACTTAAATGTAGCCTCCGTCTTAATTATGTTAAATTTTTGTATAACTAAAGAAGTTTAGCTGAAAGGAATACAGGAATACATTTCTTTTATTTGACATTGTGTAATGAACACAGAATCATACTCTGAATCAAAATTTATTCATAGACAATAGAAGTATACTATTTTATCATTGTTATATGAAATCATTTGGATTGTTAAGCATCTCCTCGGACGTAGCGATTATAACAAATACTTCCTATAGAATAGGGTTGTAGCCTACTGTGGATTATTTATGGGCTGGTAAGATACGATAAGGTAAGTAGTATGGTTAGCACTTTACTAAATACTTTTAAAATATTTTTATGTGTAAAATTTGTTGGGTGATCGGAATTCTAGTCATAAGACCCAGTTCGGTCTCTATGTGGTAGACACAAACGAATGAATTTAAAAAAATGTATGTTTACATCGATAGCTTGGACATAAAGACAGCGACAGACTCGTCACCTGTAACGCTGTCCCAAGAAATTCCTTCGGTGAAATAAAGGTCGAAAGGATTTAAATTTCTGGACCTCTGTCTAACACAGTATTAGGTATGGCGTGAATATATTTCATTTAAAGAGGTCTACCTCAGTGGTTTTATTTTCGGTTTTCCTTATTGAACTTTTTAAAGTATTTCCGACCCATTTTGAAGTAGTTCTGAACATTTCATTAACAGACTAGGCGTTAACTTTCTAGTACTTAATACTTAGTGCTGTTTATTAGTTTGTAGTTCAATTTGAAACTAAGTAGTTGAGTAAATGGCAAACCAAAATTACCACAGGTCATGTTCGAAATGACTAACATCATGTTTCAAATGAGTTACAAAAGTATAATAATGAATATAAATGAACATACAAAAATTCATTCCTTTCTTATATTTACGACGTTTTAGTTTATTTATTTACATATTTTCATTAAGTTATTTATACTGGCTGGCCCCATGCGGGATACTAACTCGCAACCCATAGCTCCGAAGTCAGGGCCAACTCTGCTATCGTTCATCTGATCATTGCTTTCACCAAATGCAAACAACATTCCACTTTCTATGCCTTGCGAATACACAAAAGAGTTTATATACATATCCAAAAAAGTCCACTGAAGTACAAGGGCCTCTCCCGTAAAAGACAAATTACCACAATCGCCACCCTGTGCCATTGGCAATCACAATACCAGACACCTCCTACCTTAAATGCTGCTCCTCTTCACCGATCATATCTATTGTGTATATACCTCATACATTGTAGCACTCATACAGACGCGGGAAACGTAGAAAAAGTGTGCAATTTTTATTAATGTTGCACATATGTTATTCTGAACGTTTGTTGTTAAATTAAAAAGAAAATTTTTAAAATTTCAACTGACACGTGTGGTATTCGAACCCGCGACCTTTGCCGTACCCTGGCATTGCTTTTACCTCTGAGCCACCGTGTTCTACACGCACTTGTTGAAATTTTTAATCTCCCTCTTATCTTGTATTAATTCATTATTTTTTGTCTTTTTAATACATTTTTTTTAAATTTAATGTAGAAAACGTGATTTTCCACAGTGTCCCGTCCGGGAATGTAACCTGGGACTTGGCTTCCGGCGGTCCTAAAAACCGCGTACATACAGTACGTCACTCTTATACGAAGGTCGTCAATTAGGTATATCAGTGTACGCGAAAATTGGGTTTTCAGTTGGAGAAAGTAATGAATTACTTTCTCCAACTGAAAACCCCATTTTCGCGTGATGCATGCTAAAGAATATATAATACTATTATCTAAAGTTCAGAAATAGAGTTCAGGCATATTCTATATCAAAGAAAGTGTCACCGTTCGATCGCAGACTTTGATAAATAATGATTGTGACTTACTGAGTCTCGTCTACTGGAACGGAAGTTTGAAAAACTTTCAACTTGAGTAATTGATGTACCGAGTTATGGAAAGTTATGATACAATTGACGCTGCAATTTTATGACTGGTCGCAATTTTACGTGAATAAATTCAATCTCAAAGGGCTATGCTGGATGTTTCTCTGCATGGCAGAATAGGCAACAATGATATACGCAGCGGAACTGGGGTGACTGACATAGCCATAAGGAACAGCACGCTGAAATGGCAATGGCCCGGTCACATAGCTCACGGAACTGCTAATCGTTGGGTAGGAAATGTTCTCGTGTAGCCTGCGCAGTATCTGATGAGCCCTCACAAAATGCAGTGATAACGTGCAAAACGTTGCGGGAAGTGTAATTGTTCTTTGTGGAAATCTTTCGGGGAGGCCTAAGTTCAGTAGTAAATTTCTGATAAGTTGTACAGAAGAAGAAGACATTCAATCTATAAATTATTTGAAACAAAAGACATAATGCCAGTTAGTTTTTACCGCAATTACGTGTGCATTTTCATCATGCACAATATGAATGTTCTGTTGTGCATCGTCTATTTTTCACATGTGTGTGTCAGCTGCGACGCACGACTGAACTTCATTACATATGAACGATTATAAAATAAACAGATAAAAATAAAAAATTAAACACATTTATTTGCGGTTCATCACAAAAGACAGAAAAAAATGAATTAAAGAAATAAATTAAGAACATCATATAATATTATTTGCATGTGTCGCAGAATAAGACCGTGAAAGGGACTGGATTCATTACTATTTTTGCATAAGTCTCAAAAACTTAAATTGCTCTGATCCCGAGACAGGTTTTTAGTAAATGAGGATGAACGCATTTTTTTATTACTGAAAGTATGCCCGATTCGTTTATTTATAATAACCGGCCTTAGCCCGCGACTTCGTATGCGTAGCTTGCTGACTTGTAAACATAAAACATACGGTAAAAGAAAATAACATCTTTTTATTTTACCGTGTACTGAGAAATTTCCGAAGAGGAATACATAGAAAATTTTCATGAAGCGAACTTTTACAGGTCTTTAATTTGCTAAGTAAACGAAGGAAGTTTAGTTTCATTGAAATCTTCTGTTGATGGAAATGTCGGTTAGGCAAAGGTTTTTATAATAAGATTAAAAAATCCGCAATCAATTGTCTTCCCTGAGTGCGTCATGAGAAGTTAAAGCAAAAGTTGTAAGAGTCAGAATAGCCATCAGCTTATTTTGTCTTATGTTGGATTATGTCTTAAATATTCTTTGATATTTTATTTTATTCTTGAAAGAAAGTATTTAAAAGCCTCCACAATTATTTAAATAGAGTGAAACATATTACGCTTGATATTCATAAACAAAAAATGAAAAGATGTAATAAACAAATATAAAGAAAACTACACAACGACAGTACTATATAAAGAAATAAGTATATTTTTTTAATTAATTATTCTTGAAAAAAGTTACTAATTCGGTTTTAGCGTTTTTGTATAGCAATTAGTGTTTACATTAATAATTGACTAACTTATCGTGACACCATTTATAAAAGTAAAAAAATGTATAAAAGTAAAACTTAAATATGAATTCGTTCTATAAAATATAGGCTAAGACTACTTCTATCATATTTATAGTAAAAAATATAATTCGTTCATTAATTCGAATCATTTCGGCCTTTTTTTTTACCGCATAATGTTTTTTTTTTTAATTGAAGTTGCTAGCAAAAGAGCAATCGATTTATCAGTTGATAACTAATTATTGACGACTATGTACATTCATAACACTAAAACGGCTGCAGTTGCATTATTGGGAAAAGGTAAGAGGAAGAAATCGTGGTGTCACGTAAACTTCTGCAAAGCCTTGATTCTGCCCCGGTTGAGTTAGTACAATCACTTAACAGCGATACTGCCGCGTAGTGAGGCCGCAATGTAGAGATAAAGAGATAACATAATGAGGTACCAGTAACGGTGAAGATACAGGCTAAAAGATATCTCTTTTTTGTTTCATTTTTTACAGAAGGTATCCTCTTTTTTGTTTTTTTAGCTAGTAAATATAAAATTGAACATTATATATTTATAAATTCTTATTTTGTCTGATATTTTTTATAAGGTTATCCCGCCATCTGTTGGTAGTCAATGATATAGTCAAAGATTTTCTCTTAGTCATCCACGAGAAGAAAGCGGTTGGCATAATCTTAAGCCTAATGGTATGGTGAAGTCATACTTCAGTATACGTAACTATATTTAACACGTCTAATCTAAATTGGCGCATTTTAATAAATTGTAATGTCCCGATAGCCAAGTGGTGGGTGGTCGGAATTTCGAGTCAAGAGACCCGAGTTCGATCCCCAGATGGCTTGTAACAATAGGTTGTTTCAAAAACCTTATGTAAGAATTATGTCGTTGGCTTGGTCATAACGTCGGCGACGGGCTCACCACCTGACACGTTGTCCCAAAAATATCTTCGGTGGAAGGTAGGTCAGAGGGACTTAACTGTCTAGACTAGACCTCTGTTTACCCCTATATTGGGAATTGCGTGAAGATTTAAATCCTCAGAAGGCGGGCTCGTACGATTTGTTTTTTTTTTCAAAATACAAAAGATTCGAATTATATGGTTGGCTTGGACATTGAGGCGGCGAAGGGTTTACCACCAATCACGCTGTCTTGAAAATATCTTCGGTGAAAGGTGGGTCGTAACGATTTAATTGTCTAGACCTCTGTCTACTACTGTATTGGGAATCGCGTCAAGAAATATCTATATATAGTATGTGTATAATAGAATTGACAGCAGTAGACAGCTCTGCTTATAAAAAAAAAACTATTACGCAAATAAATTGGTGTCTTAGACTCGAGTTATAGAGTTCATTCCGGTCTTTTATGACTCACAAGGGATGAAAGCAACTGCTCTGAAGAAGTCTATAGAATGTTATAATACTTCTAAAAAGGTCGTATAAAATACGATATTATATATGACGGTCTTTACTATTTTAATATCAAATCAAGAAAAATAATGATAATAATGAATATGGGCAACAGCGTCTGAGGAACGAGTGGTCTGAAACTGCGATCGCCAATCCGCTTTTCAAGCGTGGCGATTATGGCAAATCCTCTCTATGAGAGAGGCCTCTGCAGTGGATTTTAACAAGTCATTATGTATGTATGTATGAATAATGATAAACAAGTGAATTTTTAAAATTTAATATTTGATATTAAAACTTTATTTTTACGAGTTCACGGTAGACGACCGAATCACCTAGTTGATAGTCATCTTACCTTCGAAGCTAAAAGTTGCAGGTTCAAATCCCGCTAAGGGCTAACATATGTGTGATGTGACGGGCTCACCACCTGTCACGTTGTCCCGAAAATATCTTCGGTGGAAGGTGGGTCAAAGGGACTTAATTGTCTAGACTTGACCTCTGTCTACCCCTGTATTGGGAATTGCGTGAAGATATTTATATTTATTTTATTTATTTATAATATTTATTATTCCATTGAATTATTAACAAATTCACAACCTCTAATTCAAGTTATATTAAACTGGATTTATATTGTATGTAATATTATATTACATAGAAGCTTCCTCTTGTTACTAGAAGATATGTTTAATTTGAACAGTTTTTAGACAGTTTAACTTATGTGTTTCGGACATTAAAGTGGTATGTCCTTATTAATATTTAAAATTGAATTTGGACCAGCAACCTTAAGTCACTGAAACAAGTTATTACAGCGTAAACTACGGGAAAACACTTCTTGATTTACATCCCAAAATAACATAAACCTTCGAAGTGTTCACGCTATTACCCTGTTGTAAACAAGATTTATTTGCTGGAAACTACATTATTAACAATGTACATATATCTATAAATACATACATACATAATGACTTGTAAATGTTCAGTAAAAAACATGGGCCTGTACCGCATCATCATCACGCAGTATCAAATAACGTTGGTGATGCTGCCCATCACCGTTCCCATCACCATCTCGTTTTGTATTGGTATAGTATTTTAAGATAGTTATCCCGCCAACCTGTCGGTAGCTAATGTTGGTATTGGTAGTGGTTGGAATCTTCCTTAGTTGCCTCTAACGACACAAACGAGAAGAAAGGGGTGGTATATTCTTACTCCAGTACCAAATAACAAAATAGTATACCTATATAATTTCGTTTGCTAATCATAGTTGCTTATTTTTAACATTAATATTTGTCTATGTATGTATATGTTATTAACATCTAGTTCAGAAGACTTAGCGAATCCGTTGGAAGGAAACATTTTCCTTTAAGAGCTGTTAATCTTTGCCTATTTGAAGTACATTTATCAATATTAGGACGACTTATATCTGCGTGCTGGTAATACGTTGTGATTACTTTTACCTCCGCTATATGGATAGTTTTCATGTTTTTTCTGTCATATTGTTTGTCTTTTAATGATATACCCTGGAACGTACTTCCTGGAAACAAACGGGCTTAATTTCTATAATTTGGCTTTCCCTTAGAAGCAATAATATAATAAACAGATGAAATGCAAGACATCATTCAAACGTTCACTATGGAATAGATATTCGACATTTCAATAGTTCTCCTATTATTACTTTGTAAGTATTTAGAAGCTGCAATTTTTCAAACTATTTACATACATAAGTCACGTTCATATCATTTTTATGTAAATATCAGTATGTACAAGTAAATTCTAATGTATAAATGTAAATATGTAAAGTATTTTTATAGATTGTTTTGTTACGATTAATTAAATAAACACAAGACCTAGATTAGCACTGCGATATGATTAGACGGGCTGATTTTCACAATTCCACGTCCTAGCGCGTATTTTGCGTATGGGCGGGATTGTCTAAGCTTACTCGAGCCAACCCAGCTCCTCAAGGAATCCCAGTAGCCCCTTGAGGTTACCGGTAACCTCGGGGAGAGATCTCCGTACACCGTTGGACCGGACCGTTGGACCGGACCGTTGGACACGCCAAAAAGACCGTCTCTTTGGCCTCCATGCACGCTCGGCACAGAGGGATATGCGGGTAATTGTTCAATTTAATATTCTAAACAATGAGATTGATGTTCATTATTCCTGAAATAATTATTTTCGTTTCAAATCCTACAAGTGTTTGTGTAGAACTTATATTGATCACACAATTTATTTTCGATGTAAAATCGATAATATCTTCCCTTACAACATATTATTTAAATAGTGTGAATGTGTGTATATATTAATTTTTAATGTTTCAGTCAATTTACTCAAAATAATATTGTTACATTTATATTTAGTACCATTCCGTTACGGTGTACGGACATTGCATTCCTATCGCTTTCCTCCCGTGTGTCGTAACGAATAAGGAAAAGCCTTAAAAGTACCTTACAATATACATGTCAGATAATTTAATATTTTTATAGACTTTTAATTTTTTGCTGTCTCTGTAAACGATCCTTGAATGTCAATGTCAAGTAATGAAAAAAGAAGTTGTCATTAGGAGTTGTCAGATGGAATGATTAACGAAAAGATTTGTTGTGAAGATTAAAAGTTGTTTTTGTGGAAATCCGCTGAGTTTTGCCTGGTTTATGCATTATCCCTACAACTTTATGGGGGCTCGTCCGGGATATACAAAAAATCTCAGGTAAATAGAAGACTAAAGACCTTTTTACTGCAAATTCATATTACGGAAAATGCCGAAGATCCGCCATTAAGAGCTGTTTTACCGACCGAACCGAACCGACCGATCAGACTCGACGACTGTTTTATCGACATTGAAGAATGTTGCCACCGTAGAAAAGAATCAACTAAATGGTAGATTTTTTCAAAATGTTGGTACCGTAGAAAAATTGTACTAAAGTCGTAGTTTTTTCAACCAACATTTTCCGAAGGCTGAAAATTGAAGGTTAATGGATCGGTCTAAAGCAACATACTGCACTACGACGAGAAGACGAAATTCGAAGATTTCAAAGAATAATAACTGTTCTACTTCCACGATGCCGCCAAAGAAAGATGAAAAGAAAATTGACGATGACGATGAATTTGAACCTGAAGTACAAATATCCTTTAAGGATTTAGAGAAGTCTATGACTTTGTTCACTGGCGATGACTCATACCTGATTGAGACTTTCTTCGATGAATTTGAAGATACTGCGCAAATCATGAATTGGTCCAAAGTCGAGAAGCTGATCTACGCAAAGAGAATACTGGATGGAACTGCCAAACTGTTTCTAAGGTCATTTGGAAGAGTTAAGGATTACGCTACTTTAAAGAAGGCACTAAAAGAAGAATTTGGCCCCAAGATGAATAGCGCGATTATTCACAAAAAGCTTACCTCACGTAAAATGAAGAACGATGAAACTTACGAACAATATTTTCTCACTATGAAGGAAATGGCTTTACACAGCAAAGTAGAAGACGCTGCATTGATGGAATATGTTATTGATGGTATTCGTGATTTGGAGACAAACAAAATTATCCTGTATGGCGCTTCAGACCTGAAAGATTTTTGAAAGAAGCTTGACACGTATAGTGAATTTAGAAGAAAGATGTCAGCGAGGCCTACCCAGTCCGGTCACTCGTCTGGAAGTCATCCAAATCGCAAAATAAGTAACATAACAGTAAAGAGATGCTTCAACTGCGGAGACACAGATCATCAAGCACCCAACTGTTCCAAAGGCATTAAATGTTTTAAGTGTAACGAATTTGGCCATAAATCCACGGAATGTAAAAAATCTAAGACTACATTAAACATTCAAACTAATAAAGAAGGAGATAAAGTTCCTTACAAAAAGATAAAGATTAATGGACAAGACTTTATAACTCTAATTGATACTGGAAGCGATGTGAACTTAATGATAGAATCGGAATTTAAGAAGATTAAAGAAGAAATTGAAGATTATAAGACTGAATCAACATGCATAACCGCTATAGCTGAAAATAAAGTTTACACCCAGGAACATTTACGGCGAGTACAGATTGATGACACTTTTACAGATGTCAAGTTTCATATTGTCAAGGATAATGAGATACCTGTCACGATGATCATCGGGAGCCCCATCCTTAAGGATTTTGAAGTCTGCTTTACTCCCGATGGTATCTTCATGGAAAAGATTACCCATTTAACACTTTTGATGGAAGAAAGAGAACAACATGAGTATGATATAGAAGATTCTAAATTTACTGGTAGGGTTCGAAAGATGTGTGAAGAATACAAGTCAGATGAAAAGAAGAAAGATAGCAATGTTGAATTAAAGATAATACTAACTGATGAAAATCCCGTTTATCAAAACCCACGCTGTTTGTTACCTTTAGAAATGTCTGCTGTAAATGATCAGATAGAAGAATGGCTAAAGAAGGACATAATCAAACCAAGCAAATCTGATTTCGCAAGCCCAATAGTTTTAGCCTATAAAAAAGATGGATCTCGAAGAATGTGCATAGATTTTAGAAGGTTAAACAAGAAAGTAATTAAAGAACGTTTTCCCTTACCCATAACTGAGGATCAGATAGACAAACTGAAGGAAGCAAAGTTTTTCACCTCTCTTGATTTAAAGAATGGCTTTTTACATGTAAAAGTAAACGAACTCAGTCAGAAGTATACGTCATTTGTAACGCCTCAAGGACAGTATGAATTTAAAAAAATGCCTTTTGGCTTATGTACAGCCCCGCCCGTTTTTCAGAGATACATTAACGATATTTTTGGCGACTTCATTATAAATGGCATCCTACTAACTTACTTAGATGACCTAATAATACCATCACAGACAGAAGGAATAAACAGATTAGAGAAGGTATTTAAAAGAGTTGAAGAATTTGGTCTAGAATTTAATTGGAAAAAATGTCATTTTTTAAAAGGGAAAATTCAATATCTTGGATACATTATTTGTGATAACGAAGTTCAACCATCTCCAGACAAGATAAAAGCTGTAGCTAATTTTGCTAAACCAAACAACATTAAAGCGGTTCAGTCATTTCTAGGATTAACCGGCTATTTTAGGAAATTCGTTAAAGATTATGCACTGATCGCGAAGCCCATGACAGATTTATTGAAGAAAGATACTGAGTTTAATTTTAACGAAAATTGTGAGAAGGCATTCACCGAATTAAAACAAATATTATGCAGTTCTCCAATCCTCCGAATATACAATCCTGATTTAGAGACCGAGTTACACACGGACGCCAGCGCAGACAGTTATGGAGCAGTTCTCCTACAAAGAAGCCTTAAAGATAACCAATTTCATCCAATGCATTAAATGAGTAAGAAGACTACACCACCTGAAAGAAAATACCACAGTTATCACCTCGAAGTCCTGGCTATTGTCACAGCATTAGAAAAAGTTTAGAGTTTATCTCCTAGGAATAAACTTCAAAATAGTTACAGATTGCTCAGCTCTTACGATGACCCTGCAAAAGAAGGACTTACCTTCCAGAGTTGCCCATTGGGCTTTACAATTAAAGCAAATCGACTACAAGATAGAACACAGACCAGGACCACGCATGAAACACGCAGATGCTTTGAGCAGATATCCAACCTGTTTGATGATCACGGAAACTGTAGCTCGTATTAGGAAAGCACAAAATGAAGACGAACACATAAGATGGATAAAGAAGATTTTAGAGAAAGAAAGTTACCAAGATTATGTTATACAGAACGAGATATTATACAAATGGAAAGATAATAATAAACTAATTGTTGTACCGAAAAAGATGCAATGTGAGATAATTAGAAGAAATCACGAAAAAGGACATTTTGGAATAGTTAAAACAGAAGAATTGATAGTAAGAGAATACTTTATAGAGAATTTAGCAGAGAAGATAAAGAGAGTTATAGATAATTGCGTTGAGTGCATCCTAGTATCGCATAAGAGACGCAAGAAAGAAGGTTTTCTTCATCCTATCGATAAAGGCGACGTTCCACTGTCAACATACCATGTTGATCATTTGGGACCAATGACTTCGACTCACAAGAACTACAAATACATTCTTACAGTAGTAGACGCATATACCAAATTTACATGGATTTACCCAGTGAAGACTTTGAGCACTGATGAGACGTTAGATAAGCTTAAACTTCAACAACAAACATTTGGTGCGCCAGAACGAATCATCAACGAACGATTTCCGACAGTACTATAAAGACGAAAATGTAACGCATTATACTATCACGACAGGACAACCCAGAGGCAACGGTCAGGTTGAACGCATTCATCAAATTATAATAGCCGTGTTGAGTAAGCTGAGTGCTGATGATCCAACGAAATGGTACCGCCGTGTATCTAAAGTACAACGATGTCTGAACGGAACATATCAGAGAGCAATTGGAATGAGTCCATTTGAGTTGCTTTTTGGCACCAAAATGAGAGATCAAGATGATGAACTTAATAAATTAATAGAAGAAGAAAAGGTACAGAACTTTAATGAGAAAAGACTGGAATTAAGCAATAAAGCCAAAGAATCAATACAGAAAATACAAGAGGAAAATATAAGAAATTACAATAAGAAAAGAAAAAGAGCATTAACCTATAATATTGGTGATTTGGTAGCCATCAAAAAGACGCAGTTTTCTCAAGGATCCAAGTTATTCCCCAAATATTTAGGACCTTATGAGATCGTCAAATGCAACAGAAATGATCGCTATGCTGTTAAGAAAATAGGACAGAATGAAGGCCCTATCAATACAACCACCTCAGCTGACCTCATGAAGCCATGCGTTACACCCGAACATTATTCATCCGGGACAGATGAAGAGCAGGAAGGCCGTGTCGGATAATTTAATATTTTTATAGACTTCTAATTTTTTGCTATCTCTGTAAACGATCCTTGAATGTCAATGTCAAGTAATGAAAAAAGAAGTTGTCATTAGGAGTTGTCAGATGGAATGATTAACGAAAAGATTTGTTGTGAAGATTAAAAGTTGTTTTGTGGAAATCCGCTGAGTTTTGCCTGGTTTATGCATTATCCCTACATACATATACATCGGCTATCAATAGATGGCGGAATAACCATCTCGAATATTACCAGGCCTAACTCAGCAGACCTGTGACGAGCAGTAGCCTTTAAGATGGAAACTGTCCAGTCATTTGATTGCCAATCCACTTACCTAGTGTAGCGATTAAAGGAAACTTTTCTATAAGGTATGGTTCTATGTCCTGTAGTGGATTTTATCACGCCGTTACGGATGGACGTAGTGGTTCACATTGTGTTCATTACTTCAGGGAGATTTTTTTGATGTCAAAAATATAGAACTGCTTCATTTATTAAGTAACTTATTATGATTTTCTACTTGCATTTAAATACTTTTTTCTTTAACAGGGGGAACATTGAAAATCATAACTCAAAGCGTCTATAAAGTGCTGAGCTTTTCGATTAAAGTTTTAAGGTGACAGAGCATGTCCGATAATAAATTTCCCATTGTTAACGACAACAATGGACGTCACTTTTGGCAGCAACGCTTTGAGGTGGGCAATAATTATGTTCGCCTGTTTTTATTCTTTGACTACAACTACGTTACGTAATATTACAAATTCAGCTCTCTAAGACTGCTCTCAGAAACCTAAAGTATGTTTAAGCGTAAGAATATATCATCCCCTATCTTGACTGGATGTCGTAAGAGGCGACTAAAGGACTAGCCTTGAAAATGTGCCGAGCTATCGACAAATGGCAGGATGACTCTTTTGATCTTGATGAGGATCTCGAAAAAAAGTTCCGGACGAAATACATAAAATTGATGACGGGAAGCAGTGTCTAAATTGCAAGATGTTATAATACTTATTCTGAGTATTATGAACCCGATCGATCTTACTCCATCCTTGATTAAGAGAGTCTGGAAGAGTACCAAACTCTTACCAACTTCTTCTGCTAAATGGCAGTATTATAACTTTTGAGTTTTTGTTCCAAGGATATAAGGTTTAAAAAAGTCACGACACTCGAGTTCGATTCCCAGGAGGCAGTATCAATGGGTTTTTCAAAACTTTAATACGGAAAGTAGTAAAAGTATTAACAATAAATAAATAACTCTGTATTATTACTATTTATAGTCAAAGAAAATCCAATTTTTCGTACGGAGTTGGTCGTTAGAAAGACATGGCAAAAATAAATACGATTAAATTTCTAAAAGAGATTATCTTGAAAATTCTCATTTTCATTTCTTTGTATTATGAAAGTCCCTTCGTGAAATGTTCCATGATTCCCTAAAATGATGCCTTAACATTAAAGCTTAAGGATATAAACCCAAAAGATGAAAGATCTTTAGGACGAGGAAAATTATATATTAAAGTAGGATAACTATTACGAGAGATAACCGTTTAAATTTATATAAAATAAATTAGTTTGAAAACATATTTTATAATAATACATTATTTGTATCAAGACAAATCAAATTAAAAATCTAAGGACGGCCATAGCTTAGTTGGCAGTGGCTGCTTTTGAAGCTAAGATTTACGGGTTCGCATCCCGCTAGGAACAACCATTTGTGCGATGAACGTTATGTTTGTATTCGAATCATGGGCTGTTCTTATATACATGTAAATATTTATATATGTAAATAATTATCTGTGGAAATATACCATATCGTTTGTTTGGTGATCTTTATGATGCAATTATATTGAATTTTTATAACATACAAGTCACGCTGGACTGTTTATCATTAAAATAGAGAGAAGTGGTGTAAGAAGTGCACTAGCCCACCACTTCTTCAACTCTTCGGACTACGTTATAAATAAATTATTATTTATTCTTAATGGACCTTAATATATATGATGGAACAAAGGCGGACTTAATGCTAAAAGCATTCTCCACCAGTTAACCTCAAGGAGTGGGATAACATTGAAAGCAGTTACAAAAGAATAAATAAAAATGCTATTAAATAAAATAAATATATTATGCCATTTATTTTTGTTGACGGAATAGCCACGTTCCTAGCATGGCAATCACTCCTCAGAGTGACTTTTTCTATCTTATTCACTCACATTTCTATCTTATGGGTATGTTATGACATGTTACAACCCTACTATATACACTTGCAAAACTAGAAAGGCTGCATATGAAATAATTTATGTAAAAAAATAGTTAAGAGGAAAGGAAGGAGGGAAGAAAAACGGAACCACTCTAAACAGAGATGATTGTAAACTTGTTAGGCTTGGAATAAGAACTTCCAACAGTCTTAAGTAAGTAATCAACGTCGATTAGTAAGATAACCAGAAGCCCATCAGCTACTTTACTGTACAAAATGAGGAGTCATGGATGTCTCTATTTTATACCGATATTTTGCAGGGTCAAGACCCGGGTAATCCGGCCAATTCACATACATTCCTCTGATACCAAAGTAAGCAGCTAAGGTACTTGTGTTATAGAATCGGAAACAACGATAGCACCATAAACACCCAGACCCGAGAAAATGTAGATATATTGATTTTTCTACATTAACGCGTCCGGGAATCGAGCCCAGGACCTCAGTGATGGCGACACTTTGAGAACCGGTGTATACGCCCCTCGTTTAATGAGGTCGTCAAACTATTATAGGCTTAGAATGTATTGCTAACCGAGTGGTTGGAATTTCATGTCAAGAAACACGAGGTGGAAGGTGGGTCGAAACAACTTAATTTTCGAGACCTCTGTTTAGCCTATATTGGGAATGGCGTGAAGATATTAATTTATTTTACAGTGTATCCTTCATTTAGTTCTAATAAGGGTTTGAGGTAAAATATTACAAAGGTTATAAATAAAATATCAACAAAGTACTGAGCTCTTTTGTTAACGCTGTAAGGTCACGGTGTGAAGAGGATGTCCGATAATAAATCTCCCTTTGTTGAGGACTACAATAGACATCATTTTTGGTTGTTAGAACTTTATTCTTGTTGTAAGATTACATTCTTGCATTTTGATAGTTATGTTATTATATTTTTGAAGTCGTCCAGAATTGACGACTATACTAGGCGAAAGGTGTGCACCGAATTTTATTATGTTGCCAGCTTTAAGGTCCCTCATTCCATTCCCGAACAGATCAATGTAGGAATCCACTTTTTCTACATTGTCTCTAGTCTAGGTGTGTGGTAGGTACTTGAAGCGGGCGTGAATATCACTCTTGACTTCCAAAACAACAAAGCCAACCATTGAGTAAGGTTGATCAACCGGTGAATGATTGATCAGCCGCAATTACAGTTAACAGAACAATATTTGAAACGAGTTTCTGAATCATCTGGGCTTATAATAAATAAATAAAATAAATGTTTTCGCGCAATTCCCAATATAGGGTTAGACAAGACAATGAAGTCCCATCGACCCACCTTCCACCGAAGATATTTTCCGGACACAGTGGTGAGCCTGTCGCCATCTTTGTGTCTAAGCTAACGATATAATTCGTACATACGTTTTTGAAAAACCCATGGGTTCGAGCTTGCCACCTGGGGATCGATCTCGGGTGTCTTGACTCGAAATTCCGACCACCCAACCACCCAACCACTCGGTTATCGATCGGCTTGTAATAGTGTTCTATTTATTCACTGCACAACAAAATTATATTAAAAAATACACTACGGCCTGACTTAAAAGAGTGTAGTGACCCTTTCTTGAAGCTAAGGGTTGTGGGTTCCTGTTAAGGGCAAACATTTGTGTCATGAGTATGAATGTTTGTACTCGAGTCATAAATGTATTATGTGTATACGAATATTTATCTGTTTATGTTAGTGTGGATACATTTGTATTACATTACATTATTTATTTGACAATACAATTAAATCCCAATATCTTCACGCAATTCCCAATATTGAAGTAGACAGAGGTCTAGTCTAGACAATTATGCCCCTTCAACTCACCTTCCACCGGTGGCTCACCACCGGACAGGTGGTGAGCCGGCTTTACATGTGAGGCTGTTGTATCCCTGTACTATCGACCTATCACCTTCAACCATCATCAGTAAGTAGTGGTTGCGTGAGAACTTAATTTAATTTAATTCAAATTTAAATTTTGAAGGTGGTCCAATTTCTGTAAAAAAAATCTTGTTTTTTTATCATTATTTATGTAGAAAATAGTATTGATACGGTAATACTTTTAGGGCACAGACTTAAGGAGGCAAATTTCTAGCAGTATGTGAAGCCGGTGGTCTTAATGATGATGATAATGAGTACGATATGCGTCAATCTTTTAATCAGACCGTCTGTAACATCCAATTCGTCTTATTATCCAATAGCGCAGTACCGGACAGTATTTATCAACAAATAGTATACTATTGCCTAACACCTAACCGTTGAGGAGTCCAGTTGCTTCTATTATCGGTTTAGCATGCTTATATGATGACTATATGTATAACAACTAACAACTTAATTCACAAAAGAGGTGTAATGCACAAAATTATTGTAAAAGAAGAATTTTCTTGATTTGTACTTGGTACTTCATCATCAGATCCTGACGTCATTCTTGTGGCAATGAGGTGGCAAGTCGAAACTGGCAGGAGTTGTGAGGCGGACCGATATATGACATAAAAATAAATACAACCGAATAGAAAACCGTCTCCCTTTCTTTGAAGTCGGTTAAAAACACGAACAAGTCAGTTAAAATCAAATTACTTATACAAATGATCTTTCATTGTTTGTTTAGGATTCGTTTTAATTGAGGTTATTAATTTAGATAATTTAGATATATAATAGACATTATTTCAGATAGGTTTTCAAAGTCAATTAGATTTATTTAAAGTTAATATTATACTCGTTTAACTATTTTTAGTGGGCGAGGCATTGTGCCTAAGAAAAATAACCTATGGTCTGGTAATCATTGTCTAAACTTTTTTTATTTCGAGATCTAGACAGTTTGGGGCTTATATGGGAGCTCTTAGTGTTATCAGTGTTCAAGCCAAATGTAAATAATACTTAAGTTTCGAAAAATTTCATTAGTACTAGCTTTATTTGCAGAGATCAAACTTAGGTCTCAATTCTAAATCCGATCATCGGACCAGTCGGATATCTCTGTATCGGTGCATGTGTGTGTGCATTGCGGTATCTATACTTATATGAATAAAAATTAAAGTAACTGTATCTGTTTGTCTGGACTGTGAATTTTGGTCTGGATATTGAATTATTATCCCACCATCAGTCAGCTAGTTTTAAGATTTTGTTCTGAGTCCAAATACAAATAAATAAATATCTTTACACATTACCCAATACTGGGATTGACAGAGGTCAAGAGTAAGTCCTTTCGACCCTCCTTCCAGCAAAGACATTTTTGGGACAACGTGACAGGTGGTAAGCACGTTGCCAACTTCGTCAACGTCTTTATGTCCAAGCTAATGAAATAAATCGTAGATAAGTTTTTAAAAATCTTCATTGGTAGGAGCCCTGGGGATCAAACTCGGGTTTCTTGACTCGAATTCCATGAATTAGTTAACATTTGACAAAATCGTATAAAAAAAACCATTTAACATATTTTAGAAATCGTTTATTTACGAGAAAGCTAATTAGTTTTAATTTATTTTTTAAAAATTATTTCGTCTAAATGACCACCGTTTCTGTTTTTGCACTCATCTAAGCGAGTCCTGAAGTTTTCGAATACTCTTCTGCAAAGAGACCGCAAGATCGCCGATCTCTTCGATGATTTTTTCTTTAAGTTGACGCAGTGTATTCGGTTTAACAATGTAGACACGACTCTTTAAATAACCGCATTAAAAAACTCCATGGGATGTCACCCCGTCTGGATATCAGCTATTCCGGAAACATGTCTTTGACCACCGGCAAGGACTCGTTCGATGTGTGACACGTGGCTCCATCTTGTTGACACCATGTGTTACAATTATAGCCAGCAAATTCCAGAACTAAGAACTCCCGTAACATTTTCACATACTCGGCAGAATTAACAGTAACTGAACGGCCTCGAGAATCTTCAAAAAAGTAAGGTCCGATGATTCCTTTTGCTGAAATTGCAGCCCATACAGTTACCTTAGGAGAGTGAAGTGGCCTCTCATGTTTAGCTTTAGGATTTTCGCTGCTCCAATACCTGCAATTCTGTTTGTTTACTTGTGCATTTTGGTGGAAATGGGCTTCGTCAGAAAATAAGATGTTGTGAAAATTACTGAAACGAGTTAACATTGTTTCGGCATATGACTTACGCAAATTTAAATCATTAGGGTTTAGTTCTTGCACTAGCTGGATCTTATATGAATGTAATTTCAAATCTAATTTCAGAATACTGCGTAATGATGTGCGGGATAGTTCTAATTCAGCCGAACGTTTGCGTGTCGATAAATCTGGATCACGTCGAACAGAAGCGGAAACTTGCTGCACGTTCTCTTCGCTCTGAAAAGTCCGTGGGCCACCGGTTTGTTTCACATTTAGTGTAGATCCCGTCTCTTCGAACTTCTTCACCCATTTCTTTATTAAAGGAGCACTTGGACACTGACTTAAGTCATGTAAACCATATTCAACGCGAAATAAGCGTCTCACAGTAATGAGCGAAAAGTCGTTTAAATAAAACTGTTTCACGCAGTAAGCGCGTTGCGGCCCCGTGAAGCGATCCATTGTGACTAAATTTCCAAGAAGCGAGCTAGTGCCCCCGCCCGCGCCCGCGCCCCGCGCGGCAATAGTGCGCGGTAAGTTACATTTAAATGTTAACGAATTCTTGGCCCACCCTGTAAAATCAATCTATAATTGAATGTAAGTAGCTAGTAGTGGTGGTATTTACAGGCTGATGTGGTTGAAGTTAATCAAAAAGTTACTGGTATTTGTCAATCAAATGGAGTCATATTTCCATAAAAAACAACTACAACATCCTCCTTTGTGGTCGTTCTGAAATTTGTGCCCTCAAATGCTAGAAATTTTATTTCAAACGATGAATTGTACAAAGAACATTTGCAGACTACAGCCGCTCTGACTACAAAATCTTATCTAAAAAAGGCAGGTTTTTCGTTTCGAATTACTTTTTGTTTTATTTGTGCTTTGTAGGTATTAGAGGAAAATTATCACACTTCTAGATGAAAAACTCCGAGCAGTTTTGAAGCAGACGTTTCTCTGAAACGGCTCTTTTAACGTATTTTAATCTTGAAAGCTTGTTCTGTACAGAGCCCCTTGTGTCTGTTGCCTACTGGCCATTCTCATTTGGTAAATTTATACAATCGGTGTGCAAAATTTGTTTATGGTGTGGTTGTGGTACTGGTATTATTTACCAGAAGAATATTACCATCCCCTTCTTCTCGTGGGTATTGAATGGAAATGGCTGCTAAGAGATAGGATAACCATCTCTAAAACTACCGGACAAAAATTAAGCAAATATTCAACGGACAGCAGCATGTTAGGTGCGATATGTCGTTATCTGTTTTTTGCATTTGAATCCAGATGGAAAGCAAGATAGTATGTCAAAGTCTTATATATATATATATATATATATATATATATATATATATATATATATATATATATATATATATATATATATATATATATATATATATATATATATATATATATATATATATATATATATATATATATATATATATATATACATATATATATATATATATATATATATATATATATATATATATATATATATATATATATATATATATATATATATATATATATATATATATATATATATATATATATATATATATATTTATATATATATATATATATATATATATATATATATATATATATATATATATATATATATATATATATATATATATATATATATATATACATTAGTACCCTTATGCACATTTACTCTATCTCGCTTAAAATTACTTCGTTCTCCTACACCTGATTAAAATAAATATATTAACTGTGATTTATCCTAAGAACAATTCAGCCATACATTGTTTCGCAAAACTTTAACTATTCAGATAGCGCACACTGTGGCAGCTCGCAAGTGGCATGACTTTCCCGACTTACATGCTTTATCTGATTTAACTATATATAAATGGTGTGGATTCTTTATGTCACATACTAAAATTTATTCTAAATTATAATTATTTCATTTTAGTGGAGTTTGGTGGTGCTGTCGCCGTCGCCGCCGTTTGTCCGGCGGCGACGGCGACGACGAGGCTCACTACCTGTCATGTTATCCCAAAATGTTCTTGGTAAGTCTAAAGTACTTAACTGTCCATAACCCCTAATTATTTTAATTAACCGCCGTCTACCCCAGTATTGGGAATGGCATGAAGATCTTCTCTTCTCTTCTTCTAATCGGAATCTTAAATGGATAGTATTTATTCAAGGTTAAACATTTAACTAAGCCTGAAACATTTATTTATTGTTTATGATAACCGAACAATCTGGTTTAGAGTTATGTACATTTTGTTTATTTTTTAAGTTTTAATCGTAAAAGATATTTGAAGAAATGGGATATATGTATAATTATATCGAGTTGTCGGGCACGATATACTGCATAAAACTTTTAGGTATATTTCTCTTTGTCTATTTAAACATTTCGCTCAAGTTAAATAACATTTCAAATAAAGGAAAATTAAGAACTTAAAATGTAAGTCTTAAAGTTAATACAAACGAACTCTTAACTTCTGTGAATTAAATTAGCATACATTAAGACCAGATTTCTTCTCTTCATTATTATTTCTTTGACTTGCTTAAATGGAAGCAACAGAAAATTTTAAACTTTTATATTTCATTTCCATCCTTATTTATTTCCTATAACATCGTCTTCAAGTGAAATAAAACTTAAAATTAAAATATCTTCACGCAATTCCCTATACAGGGGTAGACAGAGATCTAGTCTAGACAATTAAGTTCCTTTGACTCACCGTCCACCGAAGATATTTTCGGGACACCGTGATAGGTGGTGAGCCCGTTGCCGTCTTTATGTCACTTGGACGATACCGATATGATACGTACATAAGTTTTTGAAAAACCCATTGATACGAGCCTGCCACCTGGGGATCGAACATAGGTCTCTCTACTCGAAATTCCAACCACCCAACTACTCGGCTATCGTGACGTATTATGCATTGTATTTGCCCTACAGTTTTTAAAATACAAAAAAAAATATTAACTGTATGATTAGCTATATTCGAAGTGAATTTTTCTGTAAATAAAATAAAAAAATGTATACAAAATTTATCCTGTAAGCATCATACTACCATACTAACATCTACCATAAACCATACATACATCCATAGAAGCGTATATAACACTCCATGATCGTGTTATTTTCTCTACAGAGTCTAGTAACAGTCGTTACAAGCTGTATCGGTTTTTGAAATTAACGTTATGGGCATCTACGAGTGTATAAAATACATGTTCGTGTATGTATTGTGAGGCCAAGTTTTAATTCTTTAATTTTTTATGTAAGTGATGTTACAAATTTATTTTTTTATTACATTTAATTTTCTTTAAATTTTTCTTCATTAATTTATATTGCAAATAGCTCTTATTATATAAGCGAGAAATATTATTTTGCTTGCTTACTTGAGACTTTAGACGTGGGGATCTCTATGAAATGTTTCATAGAGTGAAGAGTGACCCGATAGAATAGTTGGTAGTGACCCCAATAAAAAGAGTTATTTCGAAGAAAAACCATGTTGTATACAAAAATTCAGACTCTTTTCCATGCAAAAGTAAATTGATGCCACTAATGTGCCTAAAATTGAGTGTTGAAAGTTTTATGTATTTAGTTTTAGTTTACAGAGACAAAATTATTTTAATATTTACAAAAATATAATGAGTATGTACTCAAAAGTTACGATTTTTAGATTAATCCCGTTCTTTTTTTTTCTTTACTGTTACCACAAAAAAGCAAATTATTAGCTTTAAATTAATGAAATAATGCTGTATGTGAATATATGTATAATATGTATGTATGTAACGCTTTCATCGTTTTATTCCTCCTTAAGGTCAAGAATGCTCTTAGTATTATGTCCGCCTTTAGATCCTACATCTTTGGAAAGTTCAATAAAGTTTAAAAATAAATAAATGTAAGCCCTTTCCAATTCAGAAGTAAGCTGATAATCAGATAAAACCATGAAGCGAGTTTATTTTATATTTGAGAGAATATCGATAATATACTCGTACATAAAGATAGTGAATGTGGTTAAGCAGAAAGGGTTTATTCTAAAAACCGCCACTTGTGAGTGATTTATACAAACAGAATTTTACAGTTTTTTGGGTTAAGTGATGTAGTTATGCAGTGAAAATGTTTTGTCAATTCTCTATTAATTTTTGATAAAATTAAGTGTGCTATTCGATTCGATTATTAAGATTGTAGTCATTTAAAAAAGGACTTTTAAGAAACAGAGGCTATTTTTACTTTGCAAAATCACTCAAACTAACTATATAAAACTAACAATATAAAAATCACTTAAAATGTTTTAAATATCACTAAATATAAATATGTTTTAGGTAGGTTAGGTAAAAAAATATGTTTTAGCTAATATTAATATTGTATGAAATTATAACAGTTGCATCACGATAGCCGAGTGGTTGAGTGGTCGGAATTTCGAGTCGAGAGACCCGAGTTCGATCCCCAGGTGGCAGGCTCGTGCCAATGGGTTTTTTTAAAAACTTATGTACGAATTAAATCGTTGGCTTGGACATAAAGACGGCGACGGGCTCACCACACGTCACATTGTCCCGAAAATATCTTCTGTCCAAGGGACTTAATTGTCTAGACTAGTCCTCTGTCTACCCCTGTATTGGGAATTGCGTGAAGATATTTATTATTTATTTATTTACCTTGCATGTATCAGTTAAAATAAATCTAAATTGCGAATTTAATTACAAATAAGGTTTAGGTTTAGAGAGAGAATTTATTTCCGACATTGTTCACTTCTACAGGATTTTCCTGTAGAAGTGAACAATATTATAGTTATAGTCCTATAGTCTTAGTTATTATAGTCCTTAAATATTGACATAGTATGTAATTATGCGTAATGTATATGGTGACTCTATACAATGCAAAACTTTATGTTAATATGTATTACAAATATTGACAGTGCTTTCTAAGCTTAGCCTTAAAAATCAAAAAGGATTTTTCATGAAGTATTTCATTTGGGAGGCTGTTATACAGTAGTGCTCCTTCAAACTGTATAGTTTTAAAGCCATACTTATTGGTTCTGACTTTTGGTAATTGTAATTTATGTTTGTTTCTTGTGTGTTTTGAATGTAATTTGTGAGTATGGTTTCTGATAGTATTTTTCTAACTAGAATGTATATTTTGTATTTGTATAATTGACTAAGAGATAATGTTCGGGTTTTCTTATAATTCTTTAGTAGGGAAATGGTAGTCAAGCTGGAACAAAGTTTTGATTAATTTATTTTGCGCTCTTTGGAGATCTTTCAAATAAGTTATAAAATTACATCCCCATATCTCTATTAGATATTCTAGTGAGGGCTTGGCTAGTGAGTTATAAATAAGAGTGCGAACTTTTGGAGGGATGCACCGTGACGATCTTCGCAAGGCTCCGGTCAATGATGTAATCTTTGACTGCAAATAATCTAGATGTGCTTGCCATGATCGCTTGGAATCCAAAAATAGACCGAGATATGTTTCTGTTTCTGATTGCTTAATTTCTTGATTATTTATAGTTAAAGGGTTGAAACTAATTATCAAATCACTAATAAATTATAAATTATTCACTAGTAAATTCATCATCAAAATCACTTATTTTACATATTTTTATTATATCAAATACAAATTTACTTAAATTAAAGAAACACGACTGAACATTGACTTATACTTATTTTACAATTCTGAACAAAATAAGAAATCCAGGATACGACGGCATAATTAAATGACTTACCTCTGGCCACCAAAAGGTGACGGGTTTACTATCACGAAAATATCTGACTAATATTAAGCAGACCGATGCTCCGAAGTAGCTTCTAAGGTGAAAAGTGTGATTGTACTGCGATCGCCATTCAGTTATATCAAGCATGACTTACGTGACTCCTTTACGCGAAAAGCTTGTTTAAAGGAGTAGACATTTTAAAATCGTTACGTTTGTTATTTAGACGATTCACTAACTAAGATTCTGAAATCACTTCCTGGAAGAATCCTGTTTATGAATATGAATATGGAAAAAATATCTTCACGCCATTCCTAATACTAGGGTAAACCGAGGTCAAGGCAATTAAATACTGTCGATCCACCTTTTACCGACGACATTTTTTGGGACAACGTGACAGTCTGAACGCAAAGAAGGCGTCAAAGCCAGCAATATAAATCGTACAAAAGTTTTTGAAAAAACCTATTGGTACGAGCCTACCTAGATATATCGAACTTTAGCCTCTAGACCCGTATTCTGATCACTTAACCACTCGGGTCTCATGATATTACTTATTATAAAATCTTTCTATTCGTTTAAGTTTTTTTTATATAATACTATATTCAGAATTTAATAATAATAATAATATACTTTATTGTACACCAATGAAGGAACAATAAAAAAAGAAAAACAAAAATATATAAATCAAATATTGGACAACAAAAGGCGACCTTATTGCTACATAGCAGTTTCTTCCAGGCAACCTAAGAAAAATTACCAACAAGAAATAATGACGGGTAGGATGTACACGTAAAAAACAACAGAAAAATTAAAACAAAAAATATATAAATTAAAAAAAAATGTATATATAAGTAAAACATACCTTCTGTGAGTGATCATTAGGATCTGAGGGAAATAGAGATAGAGGGGAGCTAGAGTGATAGATAATACTCTTTGACCTTTTTTTTAAAAGAATCTGGGTTCAGAGCAAGTTTAATAGATAGAGGTAGAGAGTTCCAAAGGTTAACAGCAACAGCAGGAAAAGATTTATGATAAAAATTAGTGGATCGAATAGGATGTTTAAGGAAGAGGGTTTCATTAGAACGTAGAGGAAGGTTATGAGAGGAACAAAGAAATTGAAAACGTTCTTTTAAATAGGGTGGACTTGACACATTAAATAGGACGCAGTAAAGAGCAGAAAGAATATGAGTATTCCGGCGAAGACGGATTGGTAACCATTTGAGCTTAATGCGATATTCGGATACATGATCATATTTACGCAGTCCAAATATGAACCTTATACATAGATTTTGGAGTCGCTCAAGTTTATTTAGTTGTTCTTCGGTGATGTCGAGATAACATATGTCAGCATAATCGAGGGCAGGGAGCAGCAGAGAGTGAGCGAGCGTAATTTTGGTGGAAATAGGTAAAAAGTAGTTCAACCTTCTAAGTGAACCACATGCTACAAACATTTTACGGCAAACTGCATTAATTTGAGGAGTCCAAGAAAAACTAGAATCCATTAGTATACCTAGATTTTTTATCACGTCATTGTAAGGAATTTGGATGTCATTAAATAAAATTGGTTTTATTTCAGCCTTATTCAACTTTGCTATCATTCTTGAAGTCCCTATTATAATAGCCTGAGATTTTATAGGATTAACAGTTAATCCATACTGCCGACTCCAGTCGAGAATACAAGCCAGATCCCTATTTATATCATCCACCGCATTTGAAAGATCTTCTACAGTAGTTTGAGTATAAATCTGGAGATCATCAGCATACAAGTGGTAGAGAAGATATTTGAGAAGAAATAGAATTAATGAAAATTGCAAACAGCAGAGGAGACAACACGCCACCTTGCGGAACGCCAGCCACTGAATCAAGCCAAGTAGAAAATTTATCCTTAACTCGAATCCGCTGCCGGCGTCCATACAAGTAATTTTGAAACCAGGTAATTGCAGTTGGAGATATGTTATGAGAACGCAAAACACTTAGCAAAATATCGTGATCTACAGTATTAAAGGCATTGCTGAAATCGAGCAAGACCAATACTGTGATTAGACGATTGTCCATTCCGAGGCGAATGTCGTCGGTGATTTTTAATAACGCCGTAGTCGTACTATGACCAGATCTAAAACCAGACTGAAGAGGATTAAGGACATTATTTCTACAGCAAAAGGAGTAAATTTGTTCTTGGACAAGGCGTTCAAGAACTTTGGAAAGGAATGGGAGAATCGAGATGGGACGATATTTGGAAAAAGTTGTTGCATTAACTTTTTGGGTAAAGGATTATTTGTGCATTTTCCACACGGAGGAAAGGAAGACGTTGATATGGAAAAATTTAGGATATGCGTTATCACAGGTGCAAGGATGTCTAGTAAAGGAATGATCATTTTACGACTGACGTCATCACTTCCTACAGCGTCGGAATGAATCGACAGTACGTGTCTCTTAACATCACAATCTGCAAATTGCCTAAAGACAAAAGGAGAATAATCAGGGTGGGAATTTGAGAAAGTTGAGTCAGTGTATTTGATTTAGCAACAGTATCTATGCAAGAAGAAGAAGAAAAATGCTGGTTAAGCAGATTTAAATCTAAGTCATTTGAAAACGAGTCTGAGCGTATTTTCCCAACTCCTATGGACCGTAGAAAATTCCAAACACGACTTGGATCTTCATTTTGTACTGATTTATGAATATGGCGACGTCGTAAATCTCTACACATCTTGTTGCATTGATTCCGAAGAAGCCTATACTTTTCTTTAATTGTATCATTATTGGGATCTAACTTGTATTTCGACTTTGCAGCATTCTTCCTAGACAACATTTTTTTCAGATGTTCTGTTAACCACGGAGCCGGTAAATGTCGTACTCGAACAGGACGAACAGGGGCATATTTGTCATAAAGTTTAATAACAAGAGAATTAAATAGTGTTACTTGTTCATCCACAGTGCCAGCGTTAATTACTGATTTCCAGTCTGTGTTAGAAGCCTCTTCTCGCAGTCTATCTAAATCCATTCCAGCAAAATTACGCTGCTGAAGTATCCTAGATTTGGATTTGGGTGGTTTTATTTTATAAGAAAGAAACAAGAGATCATGATAGGAGAAAGCGTCTGCAGCGCATTGACCAAATTTGTCAACATGGTGACATGAAGAGACTATAACCAAATCCAGGAGGAAGGGACACAATTAGGAAAGAAATGTGTTTCAGAAAGCGGGAGAATATTTAAGTTAGCCGCTTCTACAAGGGACTTAAGTCGTAAAGATCGCGTATCATTTTAATGAGGCAGGTATTAAAGTCTCCCATTAGCACCGTATGAGTATACAATGGAGTGAGCTCTTCAAAGATGTTATCTAATGTATTAAAGTAGTTCACTGTAGAAGAAGGGCTATAAAACACACCAAGTAGTAATTTCGTATGTGATAAGAGTACTTCAATAAATAAATATTCCGCTTCGTTCTCAGTTTGAAATTGTGACGATGAACGAATAACAGAAAAGGGAATATGGGAGCGTAGATAAATTGCAACACCACCACCACCACGAGCAGTCCGGTCGTTGCGTATTAAGTGAAATCCAGGAAGAGAATACGAAATAGATGGAAGACATGGTTTCAACCATGACTCCGAAACTAAAATCGCATGAATTTTATTGTTTTCAAAACTTGCTAACATATCGGAATAATGTGCTGGAATACTCTGAGCATTTATATGTACAACGTTAAAATTATTAAAATTTTGAGAGAACGTGGTGTCAAGGGTCTCTTTTAAGGAAGGTATGCTAACGAAACTGTCGTCACTACTCGATGTATCAGTGGCAGAATTAAAGGAAATGAAACTTTGATCCTGATCACTCTCACTCAAAAACATGTTTTCTTACAAAATTAAACAAAATATTAATTTTAACAAACAAAAAAAAAAAAAAAAGAACAAATAAACATAAAAAACTATAGAACAAACTAAAAAATTATGTTTTATCAGCTTCTACCTACCAGTATTGACATCAAAAATATAATTATTACTTATTATTAAAAACCCGAAAACAAAAAGTTATAAACATCTTAAATCTACCATTGACATTATTTAAATATACCATGACAATACAATTGTAGAAAAGGTGTACTGGCAACACTATTATACTGCACAAACGTCAATGCCACTTCAACTTAATGACGTATGTCATCTAGCAACGTACATGACAACGCTTTTATGGCGTAAATGATTACAACCAATAGCATCAAAAGATAGAACGTCAAATAATTTAATAAACAATAAGAAAGCAAGAAATTAAGATTATTATAGACCTGATATTGTGTTGTGTTCTGTGAATAAAGTATTACTAAAGTTTAACTTACATTTAACCTAAAGTGAAATAACTTGAACACGTTCAGATTACGGATGGGAAAAGAAAACTGAGAACCAAAACAAAAGTTTCACTTTTTTGCAATTCTCTTGGGGCGATGAACCACTTTGTCGATAGATCCACCTTCTCAGGTGACTGCTGCCTGTAATTGAGAAGACGCCATGGACGCTGGTACCGCATTGAGCTCCGCCAAGCATTCAACCTGATGATGCGCGCCGTCTTGGCCAAGAATGTGGATATGACCATCTCTTGTCCAGCAGCTGCTTATGCCAAATCTCTGTCTGGCTTCCATGAACACTTTGTGACGATCCTTAGTTAAAAATTCCGATATTGTGACCCCAGTACCTTTTAGTTTGGTTTTGGAAAACCAAACTTGATCACGAACAGGAACATCACGAAATTTGACTAGAACTGGCCTTGGCTTTTTCCCTGATCCACGCCCATGGCGATGACATCTACTAAATGAATTTTGGGACACATTAGAGAGCTTAAGCTTGTCCACCACAAGAGTTGTAACTAACTGAGATATATTCTCGGTCTTATTCTCGGGAATACCATGAAGCAACATTATTTTACGTCGCCCTCTCATCTCCAGACGGTCGATTTCTCTTCCTAGAAATTCAACCTGTTTTTGCACAGTCTCAAGGGCGGCCAAGATAAACTTTCTAAAATTTGTAAACTCTGCTGACAGTGCCGATGCGGAGGCTAGTTTGGGGTGGTCTTCTGTAAGTCCTGTTGAAATTCATTCATGCGTGCGTTGAAAAGTTCTGACATTGCTGACAGTGATCCCTTAATTGCTTCCATTGTAATTTCGTAGTGCAGCGTACCAAAGTTGTGAAAAAATTATATGGAAATGTAAAACTGGCAGGTAGAAAATCACTACATATATTTATTTGGCATTAAAATGTATTATTAATTATAAATTATTAACAGAGGACGAAAAGTATGTGTTATCTTATTCACTTCTACCTACGAAAAGCCTATTTATATATTATTTGGGTTATTATTATTGTTCATGTAACTGTAATAACCAATACTTGCGTTGCACATTATTCATATTATTTTTAAAATTTAAGTTATTAAATGTATTAGTCGGTGTAATGTACATATATAGCTTAATACAAATGAATTGTATAAATTCAAAGGATATAAATAATTTTTGTATTTATTCTCTATATCATTCAATGTTTATGATGGAGATTCTTTTGATCCGCCATGGTTAAGCGTACGCAATTAAAAGTAGGGTTATTGAATGCTGGCTCATTGGGAAATAAACACGACGAAATTAGTTCTCTTATAATATATATGTGAAGTACCTGATATACTCGCTATTAACGAAACCTGGCTTAAAGAGGGTGAAGATGCAAAGGCCCCTCAAGTACCAGGATACCGATTCAGACATGTACCTCGTAGCCATAATTTACGTAAATCGGGCGGTGGGGTTGGATTTTATATCAAAAAAATATTTACGCTCGAATCTGTCCTCATCCCTTACACAACGCTGCCGTTGAGCAATTATGGCTATCTATCAGCTGCAAGTCCACAAGGGTGTTGATTGGCACTGCCTATAGGCCGCAATGGGTAGACGTAGATACATTTCTGGATGCGCTCTCTCTTACTGTTACTTCCTTTACAAATTACGATAACTTAATCCTAATGGGGGATTTCAATATTAATATGTTAGATACATGTGACTGTAGGACCTTGCGTCTCTGACAATTTTTACGTTCACTCAGCCTCACTAACCACGTTACTGAGCCTACTCATTTCACTAGCAATAGTCAGACACTTATAGATCTTGTGTGTAGTGATACTGGTATTCTAAATGTCGATATTGTTCCAAATTAAAATATAAATGGGCATGATGCTATTTTAGCACAACTAAGGATAAAAAGGGATCGCTTATTACCCAAACACATCGTTTACAGGCCACTCAAGCAAATCGATATTTCTAGTTTCAATGCTGACTCTGAGTCAATGGACTGGCGGATCTTGGAAACTCTGCCTTGTGTTAATTTAATGGTTGACAAATTTAATAATTATTTGATGTCCTTATTTAATAAGCATGCACCGTATAAAGTAGCAATAGTTAAGGAGTACCAGCAACCATGGTTCACCAGTAATGTCCTCTTTATTAGACAATTACGTAATAAGGCTCATAAAAAGTACCATCAAACAAAATCAGAAACAGATAAATGTACGTATATAAATCTAAAAAAAATGTTTATTAACAGCCTTCATGCGGAAAAAAGCCTATTTAGAACAATTTGTAAACCGAAACTTGAGTCAACCAAAAAATCTATGGAAAAATTTAAAAAGACATGCTGATATTAACTTTAAGCCTATATCTGAATCAGTTCAGCCACTTTCGAATTGAAGCTGGTAGATGAAAATACAGTTTCAAAAATCATTTTACATTCCATAAAATCTAATGCACAAGGTTTTGATGAAGTGAGCAGAGATATGATCATCCTATCACTCCCGAGCTCCCTCTCAGCTATTACAGCTATTATTAATAAATCTATCACATCATCGACGTTTCCTACCTTTTGGAGAACAGCCCTGATCAAACCAATTCCAAAGAAAAGTAATCCGAATGATTTTAAAGATCTGAGACCAATCAGCCTTCTGCCTTACCTTTCCAAAATATTAGAAAAAGTAATTTACAATCAAACAGTTGAGTTTTGCGAAAAAACTATGTCCTTCCTGAGTGTCAATCTGGTTTTAGAAGGGGAAGAAGTACATGTACTGCGTTATTTGATGTCGTCGATGGAATTCTTTCTATGCGGGATAATGGATGTGGAGCCATTCTAACTCTACTTGATTTCTCTAGAGCATTTGACTCAATCAGTGTACCACTTCTACTATCTAAATTAGCTTATTATGATTTTAGTTCAACAGCTGTCAAATGGTTCCACAGCTATCTCTCGTGTCGACGGCAGCGTGTAGTTGTGCATGGTCATGATGGTTTACTTAGATCTTCCCAGGCGTGCTCGGTATCTTGTGGCGTTCCTCAAGGCTCCATACTTGGACCATTATTATTTATTAAACATTGCGCAGATATCACAAAATGCATTAAATATAGCAAATAGCATATGTACGCTGATGATGTTCAGGTTTATACTTCCGTTGACGCAAAAGACATAGATGCATCCCTCCGCTTATTAAACACCGATTTAGAACATATCGTGAGTTGGTCTCGAAATAACAGTCTTTTCCTCAATGAAACAAAATCCAAGTTTATGATCCTGGGGTCACGTACACAGTGTGAAAAAATTAAGAATATGAAACCCAAAGTTGTCATTGAAGGAAACACCTTAGAGAGTGTCGACGAAGCCCGAAACTTAGGCCTTCTTATGGACAACTACCTACACTTTGAGAGTCACGTGTTGGAATTAGTACGCTCCTGCTTCTATAGGCTTAAGGTCCTCTATCGTATGCAAAAGTTCTTGAGTGTTAATCTGCGGATACGGCTTTGCGAATCACTAATTTTGTCAAAATTGAACTATTGTTTGCCCGTGTACGGACCTTGTATTTTAAAACGATCCCACAGACTTATTCAGCGGATCCAAAACGCGTGTGCTCGATTTTGTTTCTTCATTCCAAGTCGCTCGCATGTTACACCTTACCTGATCAATAGCAACATGCTCAATATGCAGCACCGCATAAAATTGTTTTACTCCACTATGCTATTCGGAATCATACGAACTGGTAAACCTGAATATCTTCACAAAAAACTTACATGGCGATACTCTCAGCACCATTACACAATTAGGAGTTGCTCCCAAATTTTATCTAACCCCAAAAATAAGTCTGCTGCATTTAGAGGCAGTTTTCGGTTTAGTGCCTCCAAATGCTGGAATGATATACCGCCTCCTATTCGCAAAGCAAAAAGCAAAGACAACATCTGTTAGATTTGCAAAAGCTAGGTTAAGTAAACATAAGTTAAGTTAAGATTTTTTTCCCTTTTCAAATTTTTATATACAAATATAAATTCCATACTCTGTATTGCTATGTATGTACAACGACTTCATTGTTTAAATTGATCAATATGTGTATTTTATAATGTACACTTGGCAGGCTCTGTTAATTTGTATAGCGTCCTTTTTGAGTAAAACTTGTAATGTAAAAATGTAATTGTATAATATTGTGGTTCATTTACTTCTTTACGGGACACGTCACGCAACTAGGTAGGTACTGGCTGAAAATCAGCGTTGCGGTCTATATCGCGACATTATGCTGAGACAGTACCGTTTCATTTGGCACGACACGGGTATTTGTTATTGTTAGGCGACATGCTTTTATTTAGTTTCTCTTTATGTATATACTTTTTTTTACTATTTCTGTATTTTTGTATTTTATGCCTTTGTGTCTGTGTTAATGAATAAATCTATCATTCATTCATTCAATTCATTCATAAAATGTGTATATGTATGTTATAAATGTTAGTTGTTACTCAAACAGCTATAAAACAGTAATCATCATCAATCAATCCATCGTAAAAAGGCCTTTTTACAAACAAATAGTAATAAAAATACACAATTGATTTCGAAATCATGCTGACATAGATCTCTATTAGCATGGCTCGACAATAAAGTAAATAATACACAACCATTATTTAAAAGTAATTTATTATTAATTATAGATTAGACTAGACTTTTCCATTGAACACAAATACTATCCAATAACATAAAAATATGTTGATATATATCGTGATAATACGTAATTTGTCTACTCCAAAAGAATCTGAGTCATTTTGTTCAATATTGGTATTCAGAATTCTAGAGAGTTATTATTATTTGGGAGGTAGATGTTGGTGAGCCTTCCGCTGTCAAAGCAAACAAATCGTATATTAACATAAAGAAATAAGAATTAAAAATAAACACGTAAATTTAAAAACAAGCCTGGCTTTTTTATTTTGATTTTTTTTCTTAATCACACTATATTTTGGAACTAATAGAAAATCATTGTGTGGTTTTAAATTCATCTATTTATAAGAGCGAGCTGCTTTAGTTAAGCCTTTGATTTATTAACAATTAAGTAACTATTTCATTTAATTAAGAAGTTTCAACTCAATCCGATATTTGAATTGGGTGGAAATCACGTCCACAGATTTCGTTACATAGATACATACATACTCGTACTTATAATAGGTATAAAAGCATGTCAAAGAAACTTTTAGTTTCGACCAATGGGGATAGAGAACTTGAGTCTCTTGATATAAAATTAGATCATACAATCACTCAAACATTGTGGCGGATGTAAAATTTTTTATTTGTTATATTATTGTATTATTTCAGTGGTAGAGCCACGCATCAGCTTTTGTTGTTGCATGAATGGGCCGGCTCGACCGGGGAAGTACCACTACCTCACAGAATACCGGCGTGAAGTAGAAGTTCAACAAACTTCTGCGTATCATCTGGTGAGTGCAGGTAACCGGAGGCCCACACATCCCCTCCCCCAATTCTGGGGGGGGGCACTCTAAGGGAGGCAACGCATCTGCTATGCCTTTGGTATTGCGGGTGTTCAAGGGCGGCGGTAATCATTTACCATCACGTGAGCCACCTGCTCGTTTGCCCCCCTTTTCTATAAAAAAAAAAAACTTTATTGACTACTAAAACTGTAACTTTTACTATAAAACTTTAAATTTAGTTTAAAATTGTCTAATTTCGTCAAACGAAAACTTTGCCAGTTTGTGGTTTGATTAATTTAGCATATTTAATAAAGTCCAATCGCAAGGGTACTACAGGGGCTAACTTGCGGTAATTGAAATAAAACTTATCATGCGACTAGTATACCAATAAGATATAACTGTACACTTTCATTATTTTATATTTTAAACACGTGAAAAACATTAAAAATTATTTAATTGTTTTAATTTTACAAAAAAAAATCATCTGTTGCGAGTGTTAGATGATTTTTTAAGATGCTATAGGAATTATAGATGCCCCGACACCAATTAGAGTACATATTATCTATTTAAATACATATGTAAGCAATTATATTGTACCGTTAGCTTCGAAACTAAGACGGCAAAAGTCTTACTATCTATTAGTTGTCCCAATGAGCTTCGGTGAAACGTGTGTTGAAACGACTTCAATGTGTTCAGTTTGTGAAATTTCGTAAAGATGAAAAGAAAGTAAATTTTTTTGAAGTGAAGCTTCTTTAGAATCGTTGTGATTTCAAACCGGATGCAACGAAAAAAACGACAGGTAAGAGACACAGATTTAAGAAAAAAAGAAAGATATGCATACTATTTTATGAATAAACTTTGTAATTATCTTACCCTTATTTCATCTCATTCTCTTATCAATTTACTGAAGTTTCACTTCTATCGTGTGTGAATCGCACACATAATTTTTTTTTATTTACATTTCTCACAAGAACGGAAATTTTGAAGTAATGCGCAGACAAAGTCGCGGGTAGATTCTACACTGTACACATTTCAAGCGAGGCAGTAATGCATATTGTGCACAAAACATTGGAGTAAAAAATCCAGTACAAAACCTTGGTTCGCAATTTGGAACGGAATGCGCCAAATCATTCAGCTGTTAAAAGATCGTTGTTTCCGTCCTACTTGATCTATTTAAAGTTTTCTATGTGATGTTTTTTACGAACCTTCTATAAAGGTTTTTAATAATAATAAATAAATATCTTCACGCAATTCCCAATACAAGGGTAGACAGAGGTCTAGTCTAGACAATTAAGTCCCTTCGACCCACCATCCACCGCAGATATTTTCGGGACAACGTAACAGGTGGTGAGCCCGTGGCCGTCTTTACGAAATGTATGTAATTCGTATATAAGTTTTTGAAAAACTCATTGATATTTATTTTACCTTGGGATCTGAAGTCGGGTCTTTCGACTTGAATTTCGATTTCCGAACCACTCTGCTATCTTGACTATAAAGGTTTTAGTTTCAATATTTTGTAAATTAAATATAAAACAGAGTTATCTCACATTTTAACATATATTGCGATGGTTAAATATTAAGGCATTTGTCAAATAAAATCAAATTTGTCAAAAAAAAAAAAAAAACTAATTGATACATGTAACACAAGTCCATCAATGGTCATCAATATTCTACCGATTTCTTTTTGTTTTGTCAGCAAAAGGAAATATTTTCCAAGGAGAGGCCCAATTTGTGTTTTCTTTCTCAATGTAATTCTTCAATAAGAAGGAACAAAATGGGTAATCACGATAGCCGAGTGTTTGGGTAATCGGAATTTCGAATAAGATACGAGAGTTTAATGCCCAAGAAGTAGGCTCGTACCAATGGGTTTTTTCAAAACTTATTTATATATATTATTTATTTATTTATCTTCACGCACAATCCCTGACGGGGTAGCCAGAGAGAACAGATCGCCAAGTGTCACGATCCCTACATACTTCTTTCGCTTCTTTCAGATTCATCATCTTCTTCATACATGCACGTCTAGGTATCCGAGTACTCTTGACCCTCCTCTCTTCGAGCAATTTGCACACATGGTCTTCGAAAGTTAATCTCGGTCTACCTCGACACCTTTTAATATTAACTTTCGCGCTATATATTTTCTTCACCATTCGGTCTTCACTCATTCGCTCAACGTGCCCAAACCATCGAAGCACGCCCTTATCCATTTTTGAGACAAGGTCATCTTTCAAACCTGCCATATTGCGAATCTCTTCGTTTCGCTTTCGGTCGGCCATGGTAAGGCCGCACATTTTACGAAGAGATCGCATCTCCACTGCATTCAACCTGCTTTTATGCTTCTTCTGGCATACCCAGGTTTCGCTGTCATATAACAAAGTCGGTACCAACACTGCGTTATGTATTGCTAGGCGTGCACTTTTCACAACGCCTTGCCTTTTGATTAACGCAGTCAGGGCACCATTGACTTTGTTCCCGGCAGCGACACGCCTGTCCACATCTAAATCACATCTTCCATCCCGGCTAAACGCACTCCCCAAGTATACAATTTCATTCACCTGTTCTAGACATTCCTGATTTACCAAAATTTCGCACTTCGTTCTTTCTAAGTCCCTTTCAAATACCAGAACCTTAGTTTTATTAGCATTCAAACGGAGACCATTAATTTCACATTCTTCTTTCATACACGTGACTAATGCCTGCAGTTCTGCCTCTGATGGTGCTATAAGCACTGCATCATCAGCATAAAGCAGACAATTTACTTTTATGTCACCCAATTTCACACCCAGACAGCTATCTTTCAGCTTCTGTAAACAGCTGTCGAGATACAGTATGAATAGCCAGGAAGACATGACACAACCCTGTTTTACGCCCGTTTGGACGCTAAACATGGGTGACAGGTCATGCCCTACCCGCACACAGGCTTTACAGTCACAGTAAAGTGACTGCACAGCCCTTAGCAATCGACCATCCACACCATACCCGGCAACAGTTCCCACATTTTCTTCCTTACAACCTTATCAAATGCTTTCTCAAGATCCACAAAAGCACAGAAAATCTTCTGGTTAGCAGCCAAAAGCTTCTCCGTGATCATGCGGAGAAAACATTTGATCCGTGCATCCTCTTCCAGGTCTAAATCCGCATTGTGCCTCCCATAGAAATCTTTCCGATTTATCTTGCATCCTACGTGTCAAAACCTTCGAGTAAACTTTACTTGCTAAACTGGTCAAGCTGATCGCCCGATAGCACCCGCAGTCATAATGTGAACCTTTACCTTTATATAAAGGCACAATGACCGCGGATCGCCAATCGTCCGGAACAGCCCCCGTTCGCCAGCACAAATTGCACAGCAGATGAAAGCTGTCCCAGACGCGTGGCCCACCATACTTGACCATTTCAGCAGTAACTCTGTCTAGTCCCACAGCCTTACCACATTTCAAACTTCTAATCGCACATTCAATCTCTTTCATACTGATGACCTCAGTGTCATCGAGGTCCAAGTCTGGCGTACCAGTCACGGCGTCACCCCCGGATCCCTCACTAAGATCATCACACGCATACATCTCTCTATAAAATTCGCTCCATCGCTGCATGACGTCCGATTTTTCTGAGAGGACGTCATTGGTTCCCGAAAGCACTTTATTCATTCTTAAGGCTGTCGCACCACTCCGGGTCCTTCCAACCTCTTTCCAGAAGAGTTTGGAGTTCTCCTTGAAGTTGTGCGACAACCTTTCGTGCTTCCATTCTACTCCTTTCACGCACTTCCTCAATCAATGCTTTCGTGTGAACTTTCTGGAGCTTATATCTTTCTTTCCTCTTCTCTCTCATATCCTTATCATTACTAGAGGCCAAGTAGTCTAACCATGCTTTCTTCTTCTTATTTACAGCTTCTTTCACTTCGTCATTCCACCATGCATCACCCTTTTTACTACTACCTCTTTTCACAGTTCCACACACGTCTTCCGCTGCACTAACCATTCCATCTCTAAGGCTCTGCCATATTTCTTCCACACATTCTTTCCTTACACCAATGCTGTCCAGCTTTTCGGCTACCCTTGCTTGATATTTATTCCTAGTGTCCGCTTCCTGAAGCTTCCAGCTTCGGATGCTACTGACCGACTGTGGTTCTGGTATCGCCGTCCGGTGGCGCCAACCCGCGAACAGACCCCTAAATCTAGTAATCACTAGGTAGTGATCCGTTCCCAGGTCAGTACCTCGGAACACCCGCGTATCCATCACCTGTTTTCGCAGTCGGTCATCCACCAGGAATAAATCGATCATACTTCTCTCATTCTCTCTTGTTCTAGTATACATATGGATTTTCTTGTGACTAAATATAGTGTTTGTCACAAGAAGACCCTTTTCCTTGCATACAGCCAGTATAAGCTTGTCAGCATCGTTAACCCTTTTATCGCCAAATATTCCAAGCACCGACTCGTACCCTGGCCGAGCGGTACCAACCCATCCGTTCAAATCACCACATACAACAATTCTTTCGTTTCCTCTAACCAAGTCTAGAACTTCTCTTACATTCTCCCAAAACTCCTCCAGCTCAGCTCTGGACGACGAAGCCACCGGCGCATAAACAGCCAAAAGGAATAACTTCGTCAGTCCCAATTTAAAGCGAACCCAGAGAAGTCTCGAGTTCACAACCTTATATTCAGTCATAACATCGACCAATCGAGACGACAGCAGCACCCCCACTCCCTGGCAGGCGCTCTCGCTCTCCGGGACTCCGGACCATAGAGCTAACGCCCCGCCAGGGAGCTCTTCAGTACCACTGCCCTTCCGCTTGGTCTCCGACAAACACACGACATCTAATTCTCTTTCTTTCATTATTTCAATCAACTCATTCGTCTTATCTCTCATGCCTCCTCTAACATTCCACGTGCCAACTCTGCACTCCGTCCTCCACCTTTTTTCAAAACTTATGTACCATTTATATCGTAGGCATGCAGATAAAGATGGCGGGAGGATCTTTTTAATTGCTTAATGTTGTCGCCAAGTTTCAGTGCAAATGTACAATCAAAATTTAGTTAGTTTGGAACCCTAAGTTATTTAAAAAAAGGTGTAATTAATGCTTGTAGGGTTAAAGACATCAATATATTTTGTAAATTAATAGTATTGTAGGAGATCTACATTACGCGTAGATATATCTCACCGCCCGTTAAGTTTAAAAGACGAATACTGTTACATGTACCCGAGGAAGCGGTGGCTGACCGGCCGCTGCGCGGGGGCAACGCCCACTTGTTCAACCGTCAGTCGTATCTCGCTTCCGACGCTAACCGCACGCCGCCTTTATAGCGCTCAGAGTTAACTTTTAACGTATCTTCCGATTTAAATTCGTGTTCGTATTTATTATAGTGTAAGACTTTTCTATCCCTATTTCTCGTTTGTACTCTTGCTCATGTAACTTTCTCCTTCTTATTGTGTGTCGTGAGACTTTCTGTGAATATAAATATTTTAGTGTAAAAGCTAGACTTTCCTTCTTGCCTACTCTGCTTTGCTTGCTTTTCGCCTAATATCACACCACACCCCTACATTGGTGACCCGTGGAACACGATGAGTAAAGAGGACAAAAGATGCGAGAACGTTTGGAGGTGACCCGTCGAGCAGCCATCTTGTTTACCGACACGTCGCAAAATATTTCGACGCAAGAATCACCCTTTTTACTACTACCTCTTTTCACAGTTCCACACACGTCTTCCGCTGCACTAACCATTCCATCTCTAAGGCTCTGCCATATTTCTTCCACATTCTTTCCTAACACCAATGCTGTCCAGCTTTTCGGCTACCCTTGCTTGATATTTATTCCTAGTGTCCGCTTCCTGAAGCTTCCAGCTTCGGATGCTACTGACCGACTGTGGTTCTGGTATCGCCGTCCGGTGGCGCCAACCCGCGAACAGACCCTAATAAATCTAGTAATCACTAGGTAGTGATCCGTTCCCAGGTCAGTACCTCGGAACACACGCGTATCCATCACCTGTTTTCGCAGTCGGTCATCCACCAGGAATAAATCGATCATACTTCTCTCATTCTCTCTTGTTCTAGTATACATATGGATTTTCTTGTGACTAAATATAGTGTTTGTCACAAGAAGACCCTTTTCCTTGCATACAGCCAGTATAAGCTTGTCAGCATCGTTAACCCTTTTATCGCCAAATATTCCAAGCACCGACTCGTACCCTGGCCGAGCGGTACCAACCCATCCGTTCAAATCACCACATACAACAATTCTTTCGTTTCCTCTAACCAAGTCTAGAACTTCTCTTACATTCTCCCAAAACTCCTCCAGCTCAGCTCTGGACGACGAAGCCACCGGCGCATAAACAGCCAAAAGGAATAACTTCGTCAGTCCCAATTTAAAGCGAACCCAGAGAAGTCTCGAGTTCACAACCTTATATTCAGTCATAACATCGACCAATCGAGACGACAGCAGCACCCCCACTCCCTGGCAGGCGCTCTCGCTCTCCGGGACTCCGGACCATAGAGCTAACGCCCCGCCAGGGAGCTCTTCAGTACCACTGCCCTTCCGCTTGGTCTCCGACAAACACACGACATCTAATTCTCTTTCTTTCATTATTTCAATCAACTCATTCGTCTTATCTCTCATGCCTCCTCTAACATTCCACGTGCCAACTCTGCACTCCGTCCTCCACCTTTTTTCAAAACTTATGTACCATTTATATCGTAGGCATGCAGATAAAGATGGCGGGAGGATCTTTTTAATTGCTTAATGTTGTCGCCAAGTTTCAGTGCAAATGTACAATCAAAATTTAGTTAGTTTGGAACCCTAAGTTATTTAAAAAAAGGTGTAATTAATGCTTGTAGGGTTAAAGACATCAATATATTTTGTAAATTAATAGTATTGTAGGAGATCTACATTACGCGTAGATATATCTCACCGCCCGTTAAGTTTAAAAGACGAATACTGTTACATGTACCCGAGGAAGCGGTGGCTGACCGGCCGCTGCGCGGGGGCAACGCCCACTTGTTCAACCGTCAGTCGTATCTCGCTTCCGACGCTAACCGCACGCCGCCTTTATAGCGCTCAGAGTTAACTTTTAACGTATCTTCCGATTTAAATTCGTGTTCGTATTTATTATAGTGTAAGACTTTTCTATCCCTATTTCTCGTTTGTACTCTTGCTCATGTAACTTTCTCCTTCTTATTGTGTGTCGTGAGACTTTCTGTGAATATAAATATTTTAGTGTAAAAGCTAGACTTTCCTTCTTGCCTACTCTGCTTTGCTTGCTTTTCGCCTAATATCACACCACACCCCCCTACATTGGTGACCCCGTGGAACACGATGAGTAAAGAGGACAAAAAGATGCGAGAACGTTTGGAGGTGACCCCGTCGAGCAGCCATCTTGTTTTACCGACACGTCGCAAAATATTTCGACGCAAGAAATTTTTAAATTTGGTGTTCGAGTGTCACCGTTTTGGCTTGAGGAACCTGAGATCTGGTTCGCTCAAGTAGAAGGACAGTTTGCCATATCCGGCATTACTAGTGACGCCACTAAATTTAACTACGTCATCGGTCAGCTGGATAATCAGTACTCAGTGGAGGTTAAAGACCTTATTGTCAACCCACCAGCGTCAAACAAATATGAGAAGCTCAAAACGGAGCTTATAAAGAGATTAAGCGCATCAAAAGAAAAAAAGCTTACTCAATTATACCGCGCGCGTGATAAACACATCGATTTGCAAGCTTAGTAAATAAATAAGTTTTGAAGTGTTATAGTGTAGTAAATAACTTTGTTTTTGCATATTATTAAATCACTCAGTGGTATTTAAGTGGAAGTGAAGTTTGTTTACCTGTGCACTCGTGATTTAACGATATATTTATATGAATTGCCTACTTGCTTTCGACGATCAGCGGTAGGCGGTCATTAGTGTAGTGTAGTAGTTTCACAGGCTAAATAATTAACATTGCATTGCTCCAGTATAGTAAAAGTTAGTTCAACTTCAACTAAGTAAATTGTTACTGATTTTAATACTCTGTGATACATATTTTAACAAGATTACCGGTCTATATAATAATGATGTGCGAAGCATGTAATCGTTCTGTAAAAAGAAGAACTACTTTTATCCTGAGCATAAAAGTAGTTCTTCTTTTTGCAAGAAGGGATTTCATTATCAATGTGTAAACATGCTACCATCTTTCTATAAGCAAAATATTACAGATTTAAAAAGATCATGGAAATGTCCTACTTGCATGAATATCACTAGAAGAAAATGTGATAATACTCCGGCTAGGGCAAGGTTTTCACGAACATCGCCCTCATCTTTGGATAAAGCAACATTTACCAATGAGTCTCATAATTATCCTGAAATTCTAGATAATCAGGAACATACGGAATTAATGAACTCACAGTTAAACTCACTCCTCCCTGCTGCCTTATCGCACTCGTCCGGTAACCCCGTGACATTGCAACAGCTGAGTGCCCTTCTTGACACTAAATTCGAGGGCATAAAGTTTTCGCTTATGCAAGACATCAACCCTTTGATGAAAAAACAAATAGACGATTTAAAGGATGACTTTACGCGAACAACAGATTTTCGTCACAACAAGTGGATCTACAAAATAATATAGAAGAGACGAACATAAAAATTAAAAACCTTGAAAAGCAAAAACAGGAACATCAGTCTGAACTGTTTAATACTCAAAACCGGTTGGATATTTTAGAAAAAGCGTCAAGATGTCTGAATATAGAAATACAATTAGTTCCTGACAGACGAAATGAGAACATACTCTTATTAGTAAAGAAACTTCTTGAAGTGACCAAAGCCCCTATTGCCGATACAGACATCCGAGCAGTGCGTCGAATAGTCAAACTGAATCCTCAATCGAATCGTCCACGCAATATTTTAGTGACGCTGTCTTCAGAAAGGCAGCGAGACACAATTATATCCGCATTCAAAAGGTATAATAAAGAAAACAAAAGCAACCCTCTGAATACGGTAAACTTTTCAGGCGACTAACACCCAATATATGTCGTAGAACATCTTTCACTCCATTTAAAAAGTCTACACGCCGATGCTAGAAAATTTGCCAAAGACCGAAATTATAAATACGTGTGGGTCAAATACAACCGTATATTCATAAGGAAAGACGACACATCTTCTGCTATCAATATTAAAGACAGTAACAGTTTAAGCAAGTTATTGTAGCTTTTTATAAAATTTTTTCTTTCTTTTCTCACTGTATTAAAACAATTTGTGCTTTTATTTCATATTATTAATTTATAATGTTAGTCTATTATCAAAATGTTAATCGTATACGATTTAAATTAGATAAATTTTACCTCAATGTCCTTAATTGTACTTATGATATTCTCTGTTTAACTGAAACTAATTTAAAAAGTGGTACTTTTGATGCTGAAATAATTGATAGTCGCTATAATTTATTTCGTAGAGATAGAATATCGACAAATATAAGAAAGACTGATGGAGGAGGAGTTTTAATCGCAGTAAAAAAGCAAATAATAGCTATCAGACAAACCTCCTGGGAAAGTAGTGTTGAAGATGTCTGGATAAGTTTATTGCCAAAGAACACCAAGGAACCATTATTGCACATTTGTGTGTGCTACTTACCAGGTCATTTATCATATTCTGATATAACACAGTATTTTAAAAATTTACATAAAGTTCTTTGGAGTATACCGGCTGACGACATAGTTTTAATAGTGGGCGATTTTAATATACCTGGCTTATTATGGTCTTCGTCGCCAAACTCAAACAACATGACAGCTAATGTTACAGGTGATACTAGATCTAAATTTATTTCTGCAGCTCTTCTTGAGCTTATGTCCCTTTTCAATTTAGGGCAATTAAATAATATTAAAAATCATAATAACCGAACTCTAGATCTTGTTACAATGTTTTGACTGATGAAGCAGATCCTATGTCGAAGCTAGATACGCATCATCCTGCCCTTTCAATAGAATTAATAAATTATAACAATCGTAAGATTATCAAGTACAATAATTTCGAGAGATCAAATTTTAAAAATGTGAATACAATCGAATTAAATTAGAGCTTAATGAGGTCAACTGGCACTCTTTGCTCTCATATGATGACGTCGAGATAAATTTAGATGCCTTTTATCACACACTTAATGATATCATACGTAAATATACTCCTTTCATTAAATATAAAAATCATTCACATCCTTCTTGGTTTTCTGTGCCGCTAATAAAATGTTTAACTGAAAAAAACAAATATCACAAACTTTATAACAAGTTCGGGAACCCTAGGGATTATGACACCTTTGCGCTGTTACGTTCTAGATGTAAAAAGCTAATGTCTTCTTGCTATAATTCTTTTCTGTCTGTTACAGAAGAGTCTTTAAGAAATAACATAAAAAAATTCTGGAGATTTGTTCATGATAAAAAATATGTAAAAGATTCACCTCAAGTAATGACATACGGCTCACTCTCTGCGTCAAGCGATGGTGAAATATGTGAGTTATTTTCTAAATATTTCGGTTCTGTTTATGAGGACTCTTGCACTGATAGTCAATTATGTATTACGCAATTATCGCCTAGCACTCTTGCGACATTTTCAATACTCGTTATGAAAAATTTAAGAAGTCGACTATCAAATTATTATAGTAACTCACTATTGGTAATTGTATGTGTACAATATGAAAATGTGTCTGTATGTGTGTATGTATTTTTTTATATACTTGTAAGTGTGTGCGCAGTTGTAATTATAAGTTTTTCTCTATGTATAATAAATAGTTAATATATGTTATCGCGCTAGTAAACCATGCTGTGTACATATACGTTGGTTTATAATCTCGTTTTTACAAGAGTAAACAAGTAAGTAAAGTCTCAATCACGATTGTAAACTGTTTTATGTACCATAATAAACTAAAAAAAAAAAATTGTTGATGCATGAGGAAATGGGTGATCGAAAATCATCCCAATTCCTTCGTCACCTTAAAGGTCTTGCTGGTGTACAAGTTTCGGAAGACTTAATGAAGACTATTTGGATCAGCCGACTTCCGACTAGCATACAAACATTCTTGGCAGGCCATAGAAATCTGCAATAGAAAACCTAGCGGATATATAGCGGATAGGATACACGACCTAGTACCACCAGCACCCCAGGTAGCATCGTTTAGCCAATGCCATACTGCTCCCAGCTACAGCGATCTGGCTTAAGAAGTTGCCGCACTCAGGAAGCAGGTCCAGAACCTGACAATACATAGAAACAGCAGATCATGCACAAGAACAGTTCGAAAGCACCGACTACAAATCGGAAAACTTAAAGGGCAATCGGTAATGTCGGCCAACGATTGCCCTTCTTCTACTGGTCGCCTGTTTGTCACCGATCGTGCATCGAAGACTCAATTTCTGGTCGATACCGGAAGCGACCTCTGCGTCTTCCCGCGGTCGCTGCTGCGAGAACGTCATGCCCGGACAACTTACCAGCTAAGTGCAGCTAATGGTTCTTGTATAAACACTTATGGTTATGTGCATCTAAATTTAGATTTTGGTTTACGTCGAACATTTCCTTGGCGTTTTGTTGTCGCCGACGTAACTAAACCAATTATAGGTGTAGATTTTAAATTATTATAATATTGTCGTAGACTGCCAAAATAAGCGCATTATCGATAATACTACATTTGTAACAGCCACTGCTTCACGAGTAACATGTAACAATAAAATTTGTTCCGCGAAAGTTTTAGCAGGGGAAACAAAGTATCATAGCATACTTAAAGAATTCCCCGAGATTACTCGACCAGCAGGTACGCACCGCACTACACCACACAACACTGTACACCATATTCGCACGACACCAGGTCCACCAGATTCTTGTTCACCTCGACGCCTCGCTCCCGATAAACTTAAAATAGCTCGACAGGAATTTCAATCCATGCTTAACAGTGGTATAGCTCGGCCATCGGAAAGCTCTTGGTCATCGCCACTCCACTTGGCCCCGAAAAAAAGACAATGGCTGGCGTCCATGTGGAGATTACAGGATGTTAAATGCTCGTACTATCCCGGATCGGTATCCAATTAGGCACATTCAGGACTTCGCACATAGCATTTGTGGTTGTGAAATATTTAGCACGTTGGACCTTGTCAAAGCCTACAATCAAATACCGCTCAGTCCCGAAGATGTACCTAAAACGGCGATTACGACACCCTTCGGATTATTTGAGTTCCCATACATTAATTTCGGTTTGTGCAATGCTGGGCAAATGTTCCAGAGGTTTGTGGACGAAATGACCAGGGGACTAGACTATTGTTATTGTTATTTAGACGATTTTTTAATTTTCTCTAAAGATGAAGTACAACACAAAGCGCATCTAAAAGAAATATTTCAGAGGCTTAAAAACTATGGAATGGTAATCAACACGTCTAAGTGTGTTTTTGGTGCACAAGAAGTAGCTTTTTTGGGCTACCTGATCTCCGAGGCAGGAACCAAACCGCTTGACTCCAAGGTCGAAGACGTAAAAAAATTCCTATTGCCTAGCAATGTGCGTCAGTTAAGAAGTTTTCTAGGCATGGTTAATTTTTACAGGCGATTTATACCTCACGCAGCAGACATACAAGCCCCACTTAACGCTTTATTAATCGGCAAAGTAAAAAATACGCAGTTTGTCAGAACTGCCAAAAGACCGTTGGCATTCCAGTGAGACACACCATGTCTCACTACTACTACTTCTACTTTTCCTTGGTGAGTGAGGTAACTCAAGCGGCCATTCCTTCTCCTTTTGTTCCTCTCCTTTTCTTATTTTTTTCCTCTTTCCTTGAAGGTAAGTACATAGTACACCCACAGCCCCATTGGTTTCGCGAGTTCACTTCAGTGACGATAATAACTTGCCATCAAGTTAACTAATTGCACAGTCTTTATATATCATCTGCTATAAAAAAATATTACACCACAGGCCGCAGCTAAAAGTGACTTTTAATTTTTTAATAATAATTTAAACAAAGTAAAGTAATCCTGAAAGTATTCAACTTTGTAATATATCTAGCTTAATCTTAGTTAAATTAAGAGATTAAAAGCATTGAAAAATTGCTTCGACCTACTTTTTTGCTAGGCTATATTTTCTTAGTTCATTTAATTAAAAATCTACTTCATAGAGAAACTCTATCAAGCTTCCATTGTTAACCGGATGGAAACTGGTAAATGACTCTCATTTATTAGAATTAAAATGTTGTTAACAAAGGATTAGTGTCCATGCTAGTAAACACAACAGGGAGACTAATGAAGATACCCTATATCCAATTAGTACTGACATGTGAGCTAAACGTAAAGATAAAGAAAAAAAACAATATTTGGTTATTGGCCATCATCAATATAAAGGAGTACTTTAGTGCATATATCTATATACAGTAATAGGTAAGATCAATAGTACGAGTATTTTTGCATTTTGATTTTTCTTACGCCGTCACCACATTGTAAATAAATAAACAAATATATAAAAATATATAGCAAAAGAAACTTTTAAAATTTGATGTTGTTTTTTTTTTTGAGAGTATCATACCGCCATCATTATGAGTACAGAATAACTTATATAATAATATTTATTACAAAGACTTAACCTAATTGAAGTAATTCACAGTTTGCGAAGCGTTAAATGCATCAGTTTCAGATTAAACTTTTCGGATTCCGTCTCATCACTCATTAGATATTGTAGACTATACCATCCCCCCTCCTTTTCCCCTGGATTTTGTTTGACGTAATAAAGAATTAGCCTAGAAAATGCCTCTAGAAAAAATACTAGCCTAAATTAAGCAGTCCAAGGACGAAAAGCAGCATTGAAGGTGTTAGCTGTCTAATGCTATAAAAAATGTCTTTACGCAATTCCCAATACAGGGGTAGACAGAGGTCTAGACATTTAGACAACGTTAGGGACAGCGTGACAGGTGGTGAGCCCGTCGCCGTCTTTATATCCAAGCCAACGATATAACTCGTACATAAGTTTTTTAGAAAAACCCATTAGTACGGCCACTTGATCCTCAAGTACGAACTCGGGTCTCTTGACTTGAAATTCCGACCACCAAACCACTCGGCTATCGTGATTTATCACTAATCTAATATATATAGTCTAATACTATGATCGCCAATTCGTTCGTCAAGCGATTATGGCGAACCTTTCCATACGAGAGAGGCCTGCTGTGAATTTCTCTAGATTGTTATGTAAATGTTATGTTTATGATCCTAAGATTTATTTATTTTCTATATTATTTAATTATAATTAAAATTTTGGTATTCCTGATCTCTGATCTAGGTCATAGCATAACCCGTGTTAAGGAAACTAAATCCTTTAAATAAAAGTATTTTTATGAACGTTCATTCAATTTTATACCCTCATTGTAATTTCTATTTCTGTGCAAAGTTCGCTTTTCAAAAGTATACAAAATCAGTATTTTTTCATTGAAATGTAACGTTAATAAATTTTCATGTTAATCTAAATAGTACACTTTGAGTTCTGCTGATATAAACTTGGGAGTCAAATTTTCATCCTTAAAATATTTACATCCATAGTTAATATTTTTACAGTGGTAGAGCCACGCATCAGCTTTTGTTGTTGCATTAGTGGGCTGGCTCGACCGGGGAAGTACCACGACCTCACAGAATACCAGCGTGAAGTAGAATTTTAACAAATTTCTGCGTTTCGTCTGGTGAGTGCAGGTAACCGGAGGCGCACACACCCCCTCCCCCAATTAGGGGGGGGGGGCACTCTAAGGCCGGCAACGCATCTGCTATGCCTCTGGTATTACGGGTGTTCATGGGCGGCGGTAATCACTTACCATCATGTGAGCCGCCTGCGAGTTTGCCTCGCTATTCTATAAAAAAAAATCCATAAAAATTCGCAAGATATCTTGATTTTAGTTTCACGTCAAATTACTTTTACATTTTAATAAATGATCGCGTTTTAATGTTATGTTCATTATTCACAGTTCAGTTCACGTTTTTTTCATTCCTGTCGCTGATTAATGGATGGAATGTTATAAATTTAATAAAACTCTAATGTCATTTCAATCTGTAACAAATATTACATTTCAAGGGGGAAAAGTATTAAATTTAGTTACTCTTTAATGTAATTGATGTTTATGCATTGTATTAAGTAATAAAAACTTCAATTGTGTTACTCGTGCAATTCATTGCTATAACAATTCAAAAATAAAATAAAAATAAAAAATCAACTAGTAACACCTTTAGCGTCGAAGGGAAGTATACTAGGCCCAAACATTGTTCAATACTCTCATAGTAAAGTAAAGTAGCAAGTAAATGCAAACCGAAGGGCAGAGGCCTTCTCTCAAATTATTAAGAAAGATCAGAGTACAAAATAGATTTTTTTATTATTAGTCAAAAGTGCAGTTTTCACATGATGCTTTAATTCATCGCCGAGCACGTGGTAAATTTAGCATTTAAAATTGTTTTTAACAATTTTAGTGGTATCGGCCCCAATGATGAACCTGGGTTACTCGCGTCTAAAGCAAACGCACTGATCATTAGGTATTCACACGACCAACCACGACTCAGTAATATTGCATATTAACAGTCTATGCTATCAGAAAGTTTAGTTTAGCAAAAATGCAGATTGATATTGCAGTTTGTGTGCTAGTTATTCATTCGTGGATTCGTTGAAGTAAGTCTTAATGAAATCTTTCCAATTGAATTATAATTTATTAACTTTTAGCATGACAAAGACAAACTTATGTCCATGTATACTATGTAAATATGATTTGTTTTATCTACTATAACAAAACCTAATTTAGGTTTTGTTATAGTTACTACAATGCCAATGCAATTGGCATTGTAGTAACAGTGTAAGAATATTGCCGCTCCCTTTCTTGCCGCGAGTATCGTAAGAGGCGACAAAGGGAAACCACCTCGAATATCGTTATGGCAAGTGGATGGCGGTATAACCATCTCTAAAAATATAAGACTAAAACAATCAAACCGAAGATGGGCGGCAGCGTCTGAGGTGCGTGTGGTCTGCTACTGCAATCGCCAATCCGCTTGCCAAGCGTGGCGATTATGGCAAATCCTCCCTATGGGGGATGCCTATGTCTAGCAGTGGACTTTAATAGGCTGTTATGTTATGTATGTAGGCAGTGTGTAAATTCAGTCAAAAAATTAAGTTCTTTTAACCCACTTTCCACTGAAGCGTATTTGGGAAAACGTGACAAGTGGTGAGCGTCTCGCTGTTTGGTTTTCGATTTAATTAAAATTTTAAACGTAATTCTAATCGTATTAAATTAATACATGTAATTTTTTTTCAAACTGCGACTACTTGTAAAACTTTTATTAAAGCAAAAAATATTTAATAATCATACACAAGCACTGATAAAAGAAACTTACATAGTTATGCAAACCACTCGGACATCGGAATGAAGATGTTTATTTTGAAAAAAAAAAAAAACAAACAAACTCGTACACATGTATTTAGATTAAAAAGTTTAATGAAATATTTTAGTCTCCAATAAATAGGTAAAACGAATGAAGGTTTAAAGGTATGTAAAGGGTAGATGTAAAAGGATTGCAAAAAATTATCTATTTAGTTTATGGGCTTGTCGCGTTTAACTTGAATCGGTTATATTCTATAAACTATTTGTTTAAATCATTTAATGAATCATATAATGAATAGAACAATTTGTTTTCCTTTTTTTATTACATAAAGGAGGTAAATAACAGACTTATTTGAATAAGGTTTGATTAAAAATAGAAGAAAAGAACATTTCAAATCGCATAATATTTTATTAAATAATTAAAATATAAAAATAATTGTTAAGAGTTTAATTTCGGAGAAAGATATGTACTACCTGTATACTGTACTTTTTTATAGAACTTTTTATGAGGAAGAATCCCACGACAAGGCGTTCATCCAGAGAAGACGTGTTGCACTAATTGTTCCGTATAACTATAGCCCTGACTTGTCTCTGAGTGCTTATTTCCAATAAGAAAGAGAAAAAAATACCCAGGTTCATCGAATTAGATTTTCTGCTACTTCAAGGAATCATTTGCATAGAATTTTTTCGACACAATTTTTTTATGAGGGTGTAAATAAACTAATCGAAAGACCTCAAAAATGTATTCATCTTGATGGAGATCATATAGAAACAGAAATATAATAGTACTTAATACTTTCATTAATACTTTCATTTCCAAACAAATTGAGCAATTTTCTTAATGAATTATTTTTCAAATAACATATTTGAAACCTAAGCTAATAATCTACTCTCTGTTAAATTTTACAGTCATTTGAAATCAAACCAATTTTATTTATGTAAAATCAGCATACATCGTTTAATCATAATTTAAACACTGTTTATTCTGCTCCTACATTATCATTAATGATTTCTTTTTATAATTTTATATGAATTTATGGTTTCTATTTACATCAATGAATAATTATAGGCATTATATCACTTAATCTTTTTCTTAGTAGTGTTGAATATAATTATAATATATTTAAAATGCTTATTTAAATGAAAAAACAAAGCAGGAATCTTTTGAAGCGCGTTTCTTGTTCCCTGAAATATTTAAGCTCTGGGCGTTGTACGCTCGAAACAAAAGACACGGTTTAATTTTTTACAACAAAAGAAAAAGAGCAAGCGAGATAACTTTCTCTTCATTTCAAATGAAGAGTAAAATATTATTAAAGAAACTGAAGATGTTGCTTCTTTTAACATAATTTTTTTCAATACAGAATCGGTTATTGTTATTTATGGAACGCTTCCCTTTTTATACTGTAAATATGTAATGAAGATCACAGAGTGTGAAAGTCTTAGTCTGAACCAAAAAATCCGAACCAGACTTTTAACTTTCCAGACGAAATACTAAAACTTTTTGGTTTTAATTATTTATCCAACTTTAAAATGCCACTGCACATTGTGGAGCGAGCGAAGTGTTTGTGGTTAGAGAATATTTATTTCTCATAAAAACAATAAATAAGTACATATTAGTAAATAGTTAGGCAAAAAAATTATTTGTAATAGATATAACAAAGACTTTAATATAATGTCTTATGTATTTCATGTGTAATAGAGAAATTTAATGGTAATTATGTTTAAGGTATAATGGACATTCAAATAGTGACAGAGGTTCAACATGTTGTAATAGTAGGTATCTATAAGATAAAAACCATAAAACTTTAATTCTGAGTCCAGAGGGATATCGTAAGGCGGAAACACGGTAACGCTTTCGCACCTATCCGCAACCCTTACAGCGCTAACTTCCAGAGACTATGATGTATTCGCATGAATATTAATAGAATCCGGTAGTCGAGTTGATACCCGGGACCTAGAGCTTGTAACCCTGAACCCTGCCTTCGGAGCTAAGGGCTGGGGGCAAACATTTGTATAATGAATATGAATGTTGTACTGGAGTCATGGGTTTCTATATGCTTATGTTTATCTAAGTAATTGTCAATTTTACGACCTATGTATGTATGTATTGTAGCTATTGCCATTTCTGCGTGTGGGTCCTTACTGCTTTATTAGTTATTCTAGTTCTACTGAGAGTTATCTTTGAAATTTTGTCACACTAAGAAACTCCGATATATCCTGATAACTCTTTCCATAGTCCGCTGACCAACTTTGAGCTTTCGGTATGTAGTAAAAGGAAATATCCCGAAATAGACCTAACCATTGAACGAGAAAAGAACCAGCCCTCTTGTCACCAGCGGCTACAACCAGTCGCGAATATAAAATAAATTGTAAATAATTGTGTGCGTAAATAACTGTTGTTTGTACTTTGGCTGTGATAAATAAACTTAAGACACGTCTATTGCTTTAAACGAAAACGTGGAGCAACTTAAATAATTCAATATTTGAACAAGAACACGTTGCTTCACGTTTTATTGCCGTCTGCTAGTTTTCATAAATTTTAAAACAGTGCGGTGACTTTAGTTTTGCAAATAATTGTTTTAGTTAATATTTGATAATGGTCCTTAACTAAGCAATATTCTTGTATATATATATTATACATTTGACGCATTAAGTGTGGGTAAAATTAATATTTCCGAGTAACAAAATCCACACAACATACACAATACATAATCCATTCCAGTTACAAAATAGTGAAATTGCTATATAATTTAAAAACACCTTTCAAACCTTTCATGGGAACTAAAATAGGTGATACCACGAGGTGGGATACTAAAAGGAGGAGAGCTAAAAGGAGGGAGTGAAAGATCGCTTCTATTGCCTTTCAATAGGGAGTCACTATCCTTAACAGTTTTAATTCTGTTGTGTGCAGTTCCAATCATCCTATTTTTAACTAGAACCAAACCACTAGAAGTAATGTTTATTTTGCGTAATGTGTGTAAGTATTAGTAAGTTTAATAAATCCACAAAGAAAAAGAGCGAAATAAGAAAGAACATTATTCTATAGAAATAAAACCTTTCAAAATTTCGAAGGTTTGACCATAATCGTATTTCAACGGAGCTTACATTCGTTGTTTTTGACGTAAATGGTAACGGAATCTGAAGTGTTTGCTGAGTAAGCCGCTTAAGATTAACCTTAATGTCGAATATTAATAAAAATGCAGCGGAGCTTGCAATCAACTATTAAATTTTTAAGTTATTGTAATAATTTTAAAGAGATCACAATATAAACATTGTTATATCTTATTAATATATGATCATATTTATATCTGTTAGACTTCTTTTGTCGATTGGTGACTAAAGTTCACTCTGGTTTCCAAGGTGTCGATAGTTCCGAGGTCCGAACGTAGAAAAGTCGTATTTTTTCTTTTTAGACTTACCACAAAATTGTCTTCGGTCTCGGTGTTTAAGACAATTTATTTATTTTCGATTCAGAACACTAGATTACTTTGAAAAGAGAACAATGTATGTGATATAGTCCTAACTATGTATTTATGTATTTATATATTAATAATAAAAATTATATATATATATATATATATATATATATATATATATATATATATATATATATATATATATATATATATATATATATATATATATATATATATATATATATATATATATATATATATATATATATATATATATATATATATATATATATATCTTCACGCAATTCCCAATACAGGGGTAGACAGAGGTCGAGTCTAGACAATTAAGTCCCTTCGACCCACCTTTCACCAAAGATATTTTCGGGACAAGGTGACAGGTGGTGAGCCCGTCGCCGCCTTTATGTCCAAGCCAACGATATTCGTACATAACTTTTTGAAAAACTCATTGGTACGAGCCTACCAACTGGGGATCGAACTCGGGTCTATTGACTCGAAATTCCGACCACCCAACCACTCGGCTATCGTGACTATAAAAAATTATAATAAAAAATATTAATAATAAAAAATTTACAGAACATATGAATGTGACTAATGTCCTCCAAGACGACTGAACTGGATGATGAAATTTTTGTGTTTTTTTAATACAAAAGGGAGGCAAATGAGCACGTTGGCTCACGTGATGGTAAGTGATTACCGCCGCCCATGGACACCCGCAAAACCAGAGGCAGTGTGTGCAGTTCCAATCATCCTATTTTTAACTAGAACCAAACCACTAGAAGTAATGTTTATTTTGCGTAATGTGTGTAAGTATTAGTAAGTTTAATAAATCCACAAAGAAAAAGAGCGAAATAAGAAAGAACATTATTCTATAGAAATAAAACCTTTCAAAATTTCGAAGGTTTGACCATAATCGTATTTCAACGGAGCTTACATTCGTTGTTTTTGACGTAAATGGTAACGGAATCTGAAGTGTTTGCTGAGTAAGCCGCTTAAGATTAACCTTAATGTCGAATATTAATAAAAATGCAGCGGAGCTTGCAATCAACTATTAAATTTTTAAGTTATTGTAATAATTTTAAAGAGATCACAATATAAACATTGTTATATCTTATTAATATATGATCATATTTATATCTGTTAGACTTCTTTTGTCGATTGGTGACTAAAGTTCACTCTGGTTTCCAAGGTGTCGATAGTTCCGAGGTCCGAACGTAGAAAAGTCGTATTTTTTTCTTTTTTTAGACTTACCACAAAAATTGTCTTCGGTCTCGGTGTTTAAGACAATTTATTTATTTTCGATTCCAGAACACTAGATTACTTTGAAAAGAGAACAATGTATGTGATATAGTCCCTAACTATGTATTTATGTATTTATATATTAATAATAAAATTATATATATATATATATATATATATATATATATATATATATATATATATATATATATATATATATATATATATATATATATATATATATATATATATATATATATATATATATATATATATATATATATATATATATATATATATATATATATATATATATATCTTCACGCAATTCCCAATACAGGGTAGGCAGAGGTCTAGTCTAGACAATTAAGTCCCTTTGACCCACCTTCCACCGAAAATATTTTGGTGGAAGAAATATCATAAAGATTATTAACGCAGGCCATAAAGTCTCCGGGAATAAATTCAATGGTCAACTTGAGTCCAAAGCTGACTGTAGTGTAAAGTGCACGCTCAGCCATTCATAACGCAATGTACCGCCTTTATTATATGGAAGCGAATACTGAATATATCAGAACCTTGTCCAATCGAAAACGAAATGCAGGGATTTAAAATATAGCAGTCTTAGATAGTCAATTGACTCAGGTGATACTTTGCGGATATTCATGATCATATACAATTCCGCAATAACTGGTCCGAAGAAGATTAACACCACCCGCCTTCCCACAGATGCGCGTGTTACATTAATAATAAATTCATATAGAGATAGGGACAACATCATATTTTACATCATATTTTGAAATTAATAAATTGAATTAGTCATAATACGAACTTATATATTTTTGTCGCTTATTACCATCATTAATCTCTTTACAAGGTTATTTTATATTTATATATTAATAATAAATTCATATAGAGATAGGGACAACATCATATTTTACATCATATTTTGAAATTAATAAATTGAATTAGTCATAATACGAACTTATATATTTTTGTCGCTTATTACCATCATTAATCTCTTTACAAGGTTATTTTATATTTATATATTAATAATAAAAATTTACAGAACATATGAATGTGACTAATGTCCTCCAAGACGACTGAACTGGATGATGAAATTTTTGTGTTTTTTTAATACAAAAGGGAGGCAAATGAGCACGTTGGCTCACGTGATGGTAAGTGATTACCGCCGCCCATGGACACCCGCAAAACCAGAGGCATAGCAGATGCGTTGCCGACCTTAGAGTGCCCCCCCCCCCGAATTGGGGGAGGGGGGTGTATGAGCCTCAGGTTACCTGCACTCACCAGACGAAACGCAGAAGTTTGTTAGACTTCTACTTCATGCCGGTACTCTGTGAGGTCGTGGTACTTCCCCGGTCGAGCCGGCCCATTCATGCAACAACAAAAGCTGATGCGTGGCTTTACCACTGTGTTCTGGCGTGGAGTTTCGGGAATAGTTTGGATTTACTTTTGTACCTGGATTAGGTTTGACGCTGCAAAAAGGCTCTTTTTAAGCACAATTTCACCAGTTTTTTTTCTTCATTTCAAATTGCCTATTCTTTTGAATTATTGCTGTGAACTCATTTCAGCGAATATATATAAAGCTTCTTTGTATACCAAGATTTTTGCAGATGTAACAAAACTGTTTTTTGATTTATAGCACTTCACCTATAACCAATCACCATCGTTTTCGCATAAAATAAAACATAAAAAAGTCACGATAACCGAGTGGTTGTGTGGTCGGAATTTCGAGTCAAGAGAGCAGAGTTCGATCACATAGCTGCAGACTCGTACCAATGGGTTTTTCAAAAACTTATGTTCGAATAATATCGTTGGCTTAGACATAAAGACGGTGACGGACTCACAACCTGTCACGTTGGCCCGAAAATATTTTTGGTGGAAGAAATATCATAAAAGATTATTAACGCAGGCCATAAAGTCTCCCGGGAATAAATTCAATGGTCAACTTGAGTCCAAAGCTGACTGTAGTGTAAAGTGCACGCTCAGCCATTCATAACGCAATGTACCGCCTTTATTATATGGAAGCGAATACTGAATATATCAGAACCTTGTCCAATCGAAAACGAAATGCAGGGATTTAAAATATAGCAGTCTTAGATAGTCAATTGACTCAGGTGATACTTTGCGGATATTCATGATCATATACAATTCCGCAATAACTGGTCCGAAGAGAAGATTAACACCACCCGCCTTCCCACAGATGCGCGTGTTACATTAATAATAAATTCATATAGAGATAGGGACAACATCATATTTTACATCATATTTTGAAATTAATAAATTGAATTAGTCATAATACGAACTTATATATTTTTGTCGCTTATTACCATCATTAATCTCTTTACAAGGTTATTTTATATTTATATATTATTTATTTTCTTATACTAAAGGGTAGTATTCTTTATTAACATACCTAATTCATTATTATTATGTAAGTTGAATCTTAATGAATAAATATAGTGGTGCCGGTAGTATTTAGCATGTTACAAATATTTGTTCAGAATCTAATTAATTTAAGCAAATAAGCTAATAGGAATTACTCAAATATAGTGTGTATTAGTGTGTGTTAAGTCTTAAAAGGTATAAATAAAGGTAAAGTCTGAAGGAAATAAAATTGTGTTTTATTTAAATAATTAATCTACCATCGTTTCGTAATGAGGTTCCTCTAGTGGAGAAAAAACAGCTGAAAGAAACTCCGTAGAAGGAAACCTATTTTTTAGTTATTATTAGCTACTTTTTTATTAAGATCGAGGCTCACATAATTAAGTAGATTCTTAGTACTTGACTAGTTATTTTCTCACACTTGTAGCATTAGTAAGGTTTAGAATTAGATTCTATTAAAGAAAACTAGTCCTACATACATCTATTTTTTAATAATTATTGTGGTAAGAAGTTCAGAGCTAAGTTATAGACAGAATTACATTCTAACACAAGACTCTTTATCACAATTATTAACATTAGTGAAGAGAATAGCAATTATTAAGTGAAGTATATTTTATATGGTTACTTAATGGTTCCTTGTTAAAAAGCATATTTAAACGCAATTCCCAATTCAGGGGTAGGCAGAGGTCTAGTCTAGACAATTAAGTCCCTTTGACCCACCTTCCACCGAAAATATTTTCGGTAGAACCTACGACACACGTGGTGGTTCCTTGATGTTATAGAATTAGTAAAGAGTTAGAAAGAATTTAACGGAAAATGTCAAAATATACTGTGACACCTCGTCTGCAGACTTATTTACGCCTTCTTGCAACAATATTACTTTAATTTCTAAAATAAACATTCACCGCGTCGTTAGTGAAGAGAATTGCAAAACCTAGATAATAACTTGCAAGGTTACGCAAAGCTTGTTACAAAGTTGTTGTTTGCGAATTTTAAATTTTAAGCACGTGAAATATGTTCATAATTATGATTTTCGTGACAATTCGCAATAAATGTTACAAATGTTAATTAATAACGTATACGATATATTTTCGTTAATTATTGAATCATTAGTCTGAACCTGAGTTTCTTCTTTGATAAAGATACCATATGTGGCGTTTATGTATTATGTACATCCGCTTTAGTCAGAGATACTAAAAGCAATATTAGCACTAAACAGATATAACTATTTATGGTAATAATGACGATGAGCGATCTATTTGTAATACTGCATGTTATGCTTCTTTGAATCATATTTTGAAATATCAAGAAACCTGTTAATAAGCTTGTATGTATCTAAGCATACGCAGATCTTCTTACAAAAAATTGAAACACTGAATTAACTGTTGTAATGTTTAAATGTATGATTAAATATCGGACTTAAATTTAGTCCAGTTAAACCCTAAAAAGGCAAAAGTTTGCGCGTTTACTGCTAAAAAGGAACCTTTCGTCGTATCACCTCATTTTAAGAGCACTCCCCTAGTTGCCTCAGACAGTATCGGAATCCTTGGCGTCGACATATCAAGCAACGTTCAGCTTCGCGATCACATTGAAAAGAAGGTCAAAGTCGCCTCTAAATAGCTCGGCGTGCTCAGTAGAGTACGACAGTATTTCATGCTGGCCCATCGCTTGCAACTTTATAAGGCGCAGGTTAGGCCGCACATGGAGTACTGTTCTCGTCTCAGGAACGGGGCACCCCAGTGTCAGCTTCTTCCATTTGACTGTATTCAACTAAAAGCGGCGCAAATCGTCGGCGACCATGTTCTATCTGATCAGCTTTGATCAAAGCCAGGGGCTTTGCGAAGAGATGTTGCATCTCTTTGTATTTTTTACAAGGTATACTACGGGGAGTATTCCGAGACATGGTTCGGATTAATTCCAGCTGCTGAATTTCTCTACTGAACCTTACGGCATAATTAGCTATTCCGTTGACACCACCTCGATGCTTGGCATTCCGGTACTGTGCGTTTTTCGCGGATTTTTCCGTACGCACTTGCACTTTATTGATTGTGCTGTCGTCAGCGATTTTTCCGGACCGATACGACTTAGGCACCTTCAAGAAAAGAGCTTATATCTTTCTAAAAGACCGGAAATGCTTCTCCTCATGGGTGACGGTGATCACTTACCATCCTGAGAGCTACCTGTTCTTTTGCTCCCTATTCTGTGAAAAAAAATAAGTTTAACGCAAAAAGGTTTTCAAGGTTTCTAATTTTTATAATTCCTTGGAAGATTAATTTTGACTTTTACGCCTATGACGAAGTCTAAAAAAGTAACATAATAGCCATTTAAAATTATAGCCAGATAAAATTTAATAATAATATGTATAATCCGAACCTTTTCGGAATATTTAAACATAACCAATGAGTTTTTTCGATCCTTATGGCAATGTTATGTAAGACGGCTGTGACGTCTTAGTGTCCCAATTAACAATATAAAAATAAATAAATATATTAAATTAAAAAGAAATTAAAAAATTTTACTGACACTGGAAATTAATTTACTTAACTGATAATAGCAACTATCAGTTAGAAACTATGCTAAATTCAAATTAACATTTATGTAGACATAAATTCGATAGCGTACACCTTAATAATGTATTATTATTGATTTTTAAAGCCATTATGAACTTTTTATAATGAAAATTTTTGATTGTAGGGCGGCCCCCAACAAGATTGAATGCAGCCAACAAAATAGATGCAGGTGACTGTTCCTTGTAGAAATCTTTCGAGGAGTCCTATGTTTAGGATGGGACTGGATTTTCATAGGCTGTAAAGAAGTAGCAGAAGTTTATTTCAAATTTCTAAGTGTAGAATTAATGAATCATGAATTAATGAATAATGGATGTAAGATAAATCGGAAAGATTTCTATGGGAGGCACAATGCGGATTTAGACCTGGAAGGGGATGCACGGATCAAATGTTTTCTCTCCGCATGATCACGGAGAAGCTTCTGGCTGCTAACCAGAAGATTTTCTGTGCTTTTGTGGATCTTGAGAAAGCATTTGATAAGGTTGTAAGAAAGAAAATGTGGGAACTGTTGCCGGGGTATGGTATGGATGGTCGATTGCTAAGGGCTGTGCAGTCACTTTACTGTGACCGGCAAGCCATGTTTAGCGTCCAAACGGGCGTAAAACAGGGTTGTGTCATGTCTTCCTGGCTGTTCATACTGCATCTCGACAGCTGTTTACAGAAGCTGAAAGATAGCTGTTTGGGTGTGAAATTGGGTGATATAAAAGTAAATTGTCTACTATATGCTGATGATGCAGTGCTTATTGCACCATCAGAGTCAGAACTGCAGGCATTAGTCACGTGTATGAAAGAATAATGTGAAATTAATGGTCTCCGTTTGAATGCTAATAAAACTAAGGTTCTGGTATTTGAAAGGGACGAAGTGCGAAATTTGGGTAAATCAGGAATGTCTAGAACAGGTGAATGAAATTGTATACTTGGCGAGTGCGTTTAGCCGGGATGGACGATGTGATTTAGATGTGGACAGGCGTGTCGCTGCCGGGAACAAAGTCAATGGTGCCCTGACTGCGTTAATCAAAAGGCAAGGCGTTGTGAAAAGTGCACGCCTTGCAATACATAACGCAGTGTTGGTACCGACTTTGTTATATGGCAGCGAAACCTGGGTATGCCAGAAGAAGCATAAAAGCAGGTTGAATGCAGTGGAGATGCGATCTCTTCGTAAAATGTGCGGCCTTACCATGGCTGACCGAATGCGAAACGAAGAGATTCGCAATATGGCAGGTTTGAAAGATGACCTTGTCTCAAAAATGGATAAGGGCGTGCTTCGATGGTTTGGGCACGTTGAGCGAATGAGTGAAGACCGAATGGTGAAGAAAATATATAGCGCGAAAGTTAATATTAAAAGGTGTCGAGGTAGATCGAGACTAACTTTTGAAGACCATGTGAGCAAATTGCTCGAAGAGGGAGGGTCAAGAGTACTCGGATACCTAGACGTGCATGTATGAAGAAGATGATGAATCTGAAAGAAGCGAAAGAAGTATGTTGGGATCGTGACACTTGGCGATCTGTTTCCTTGGCTACCCCGTTAGGGATTGTGCGTGAAGATAAATAAATAAATATAAATAAAATAGAATTAATGAAAATGCATCATAGATAAATATTTATATGACTCAAGTACTAACATCCATATTCATCACGTACATGTTTGCCGTCTGAACCCGCAACCGTTACTTTCGAATGCATAGTTACTACCAACTAGACTATCAGCCATTTCTATAATTATTTTAAATAAAGCTATTTATTGTTAAGAAGCTGACATTTTATTTTATGTCGTAGTAGGGTAACCGTATCAAGAATGAAAGCATGAAGTGGCTACAAATGCTTAATAATTTAATATTTTACCGCATCTAATAAGTGTTTATTTGTTCCGTTATCATATTATAAGAAGACGCAGTACTACGTTTTCTTTTACACTATGTCATTAAATTAATTTTAGCGTTTGCTTTTCATCTACAGAAACACGTGCTTTTATAACTTCTATAAGATCAGATAAAAAATGATAGATGTTAACGTTTAAGCGCTCCGAGTCTGAAAACACTCCTAAAGTTAAGCGAAGGTATGCATAAATTAAAGTATGATTTTCTTTATAAAGAACTATCATATGTGCGTGCACTTATACACACTGTCATCATAAAGTTATTATATGATCACTGCCTCACACTCACTTTCACAGACAATGCAAATATCGAAATAATTACTCAATGGATAGTCGTATTATATCTATTACGATATGGTATCACGATAACGTGACTGTTTTTTGGGCATTCTACGGGAAATGCCATTAGTTTTATTATAAAAGTTTATTATAGGGCATTAAGGTGAGCTACCTTTTATTGTTTACTGAATATTATTGTTAGCTTTATGGCGTGCGAGCTGAAACGAGCTCCAGTGTTTGATTACTTGAGTTCATAATTTTTTTTACATTCAAACAAATAAGCATAGCGATGGGCTCACCACCTTGTTTAAAATAGTCTTCGGTGGGTGGAAAGAACTTAATTGTATAGACCTCTGCTTAGCCCAGTAGGATTTTCGTGAAGATATTTTATGATTTTTTTAAAAGGAAGTTGGAGATAAACTACATAGGAAGCTTTCAATGTTATGTGTCATTACAATGTGTACGATCGTCAATGAACGTATTATTTCACATCGAAATTGTAATTTGCAAATAGAATTGAAATTATTAACATTATATTTCTAATATGGGTACTTTACATTTTAATTTAAAAAATATTATTGTTATTAACAAAGCAGTGAACATTTGATTTGTGTATAACAAGTAAGCGTTACAAATTTTATACATATTTTCAACTTCAAATTAAAATTGAACATGGTACGTAACAAGGAGTGTTACCTTATATAAAAACACAATATAAACTTTTTTCATACTCAATTAACACTGAAATTTAAACACAAATCCCTAACGCATTTACAACAACAATTTTCTCCATTACTTTAAATCTGTTTTTGCCCTTGTTAAATCTGAACTTTGTGTGAATTTCAAAAGTTCACGGACATTAGACTCAGGGATGTACTCGTTAACATAACTCCATGTAAAGTTGTAAGATAACATATAGGGTTAATGTAAAACAGCTATGAACAATATTTTGTTCATTATCGTTACGATTTGTAAGTAAAATAGACGCCTGTCTACACATCTCTAATTGCCTATGGCTGGCAATGGTTCCCCAGTGTATGGCAGAGGTGACGTTTGACAGAGCAGGTGAACGTGATTCGATTCCCACTTGGGCTTGGGAAGAAGGTGGATTCGTCCGCGCCCGACATCACTCGTGCTTTTTTTTATAGAAAAGGTAGACAAACGAGCAGGTGGCTCACGTGATGATAAGTGATTACCGCCGCCCATTAACAACCGCAATACCAGAGGCATAGCAGATGCGTTGCCGGCCTTAGAGTGCCCCCCCCCCACCCCCAGAATTGCGGGAGAGGGGTGTGTGGGCCTCCGGTTACCTGCACTCCCCAGACGAAACGCAGAAGTTTGTTAGACTTCTAATTCACGCCGGTATTCTGTGAGGTCGTGGTACTTACCCGGTCGTGCCGGCCTATTCATGCAACAACAAAAGCTGATGCGTGGCTCTACCACTGTAAAGCTTGCCCCTTGGCCTTGCACACGTCCTTCAAGTAATATTCGTTGTAATTATTATTTCTCCAACAGATAGGTTTCCTCACGGCGTTTTCCTCCATCGCGGAGCTCGTGGTAAATGCAGCTCTCAAAATTGCTTTGAAAAATTTTAGTGGTGGCCCGAGATCAAACCATTTGCATATAAAGAAGACACCTTGATCTCTAGGCTATGATGGCTATGGTTACTTGATTTCATTTTTGAGATCATCGAATATTGAGCGTTAACATGCCACCTTATCGCCGTTATCATCCGTTACATGTATAATAACCATTCGATAGGAAGAATTTCCCAGATAAGCGATGAAAAAACGTCTTGTATGTCTTTTTTTTAGAGAAAGGGGGATCCAAAATCCTATTCATTTTCCTTTTTTGTATTAAGATTTCCTTTCGAAATTTATGTCTTATAATCGACCATGTACCACTAGTTCTTTTAAAAAACAAGTAATATACATGCTTATAGTAAATACCTACATACATAAAATCGTTGTATTGAGTTAAAAAATCCAAACTGCAAATCCATTCGAGTTAAATTAACCGTGACAATAGTCATTATTAATTGGATATAATACTGTACTTTATTTTCCGTTTCATCGATAATAATCAAGAAATAATAATAGCTTAGTGAGATTTAATTAAGTCTTAAAAGTTACTTACTTTTTGCGTAGCAAATTATTGATAGCCGCAGGAAATGTAAAATGTCAAAAATACTTACATATGTATTTTTAACTGGTAAGTTTTATTTTTATTACATTAAATAAATCTGTACTATTTTATGTTCTGTGTGTGTGTGTGTGTGTGTGTGTGTGTGTGTGTGTGTGTGTGTGTGTGTGTGTGTGTGTGTGTGTGTGTGTGTGTGTGTGTGTGTGTGTGTGTGTGTGTGTGTGTGTGTGTGTGTGTGTGTGTGTGTTATGATGATTTGATGAGATTGTGTGTTATGATGAGATTATGAATTACCAATTCTATGTTAGCATTGAGAGAAAGAGACTAGGTTAATAACATGGCCTCGCTTTATGCCACAGTGAAATAGAGGTTACTTCCGGTTTACGCGCTTTACGTTTCGTCTGATTATTGAAATATTGGAGGGGTGCTTTCCCTTACCCTCTTATTTACCCCCTACTTATCTCCTCTGTCTTGTTTCATGTTCTGTCCTCCAACTTGTTTCATGTTGCCGATAATCATTTTGGAATATCTAATATATTAAATTCTCGTATCACGGTGTTTGTAATTAAACTCCGTCGAAAAGGTTCGACCGATTCTTGTGAAATTTTGTGTGAACATATCGGTTAGGTCTGCGAATCAGACATCTATTATTCATCCCATTAAATGTTTAAGCTACTCCATCACTATTTATTTTTTAGACAAGGTTTTTTGTTTTTATTTTGTTATGATTTTCGCCCCTTTACGATCGAAGCTCTATTTTTTATATGGCAAAACAACGTTTTCGAGGTCAGCTCGTACTATATGAACCTTTGCGTCATATAATGATAACGGCGAGCCCTCCTTATGTTACTCGTACATCCTTGTGTTAAAAATGTTTAATTTAATATGTATATATGTATAATGGTCCTTCACTGCTGGCCGGATAAGGAAGCTCAAAGTTGCACAGCGAGCTACGGAGAGGGCTATCTTGGTTGTTTCTCTGCGGCCCAGAATCCGCAACGATGATATCCGCAGCAGAACTAGGGTAACTGACATAGCCTTAAGGATTAGCACGCTGAAGTGGCTATAGGCCACATAGCTCGCAGAATGCACATCTGTTGGGGAAGAAAAGTTCTCGAGTGGCAGCCTCGTTCTGGCAAGCGAAGTGTCGAACGAACAAGATGGAGTGACATAACCTGCACAACATTGCGAGAAGTCGATGGATCACCTGCATCTTTGTGGACATCTTTGGGGGACGCCTATGTTTAGCAGTGGACTTTTGATAGGCTGTAAAGAAAGAAAGAAAATGTATAATTAAAAAATAAGAAAGAGTTATGGACAGAGAAGTATAAAATGATAAATTGTTTTGTTGAATTTCGCAGGTGCCGCGTTGAGTTATACTTTATGTTATACGCACGTTTTCTCTCCCACAAGTGATTTATTTAGCAACATAGGCTTACGTGAAAGAATTTTGGGGCAAAGGTTGGTATCAAATATTCAAAAGGAATGAACCTTAAAAATAGAAGTCATTGTATTTGACACAAAATGTACTGAAGTCGTACTAGAATTCTCTTTACTCTTAGTGTTAACCGTAAAGTTAAAAGTGTTGTGATCCGTTTTAAAAACGTTGTTAAGTATTTAGTAGGTATATAATCATGTCTTTACCTTGGAAGATTGGCGAACAGATCGGTTTTCATGATGTCACCCGCTCTGAGGTTTCGTGTTCGATTCTCGAACGCGTCAATGTAGAAAACTACTTTTTCTAAATTTTCTCGGGTCTGGGTGTTTGTGGTACATTTGTTGTTTCCGATTTCATAACATTAGCCTTATAGCTACTTACTTTGGGATCAAAACTATGTATGTGTTGTTGACCCTACCTATCTATGCTTTTATTTATTTATACGTTTCAAAAATATGTTGGTACGAGTCCTTCCGGAGATAGCGGTCAAGTCTCTTAAATAGTCTCAACCCCTATGTATAATCAAGGATAATGGCTAGTAATATTTTAGCATATAATTATAACAAGAGTAAATTGATTTCTTACAGTTTCTTTCCGTCTACAAGCAATCCAATGAATATCAGTTGTAAATGCTCCAAGGTTTACGACCCCGTGTGTGCAACGAACAATCAATCATACTACAATCCATGCTTTATGTTGTGTAATCAGAAAAATTCTACGATAACAGTAAAACATTTTGGCAAATGCTTACTATTTTAATAATATATTATTAAATTTCCATCACTGTGTTGTTTTTTTTTATTCACCTTCCCTTTTCGATGGCAATAGCCCGATACCCAAATATGATGCAACAAATGTATTCCAAACAGCCAACAAAAATGCCTGCACTAGATTAGATAAAATTGAAAATGAAGATAGACGAATTACTGTATTAACATATACGGTTCATTTATTCTAAAAGATTAATCACGGTTTGTCTTCACCATCATCATAAGGACTTGTAAAAGACCAATGCATATATAACATAGGAACTCTCGTGTACATTTCTGAATTTTCAAACCTTATCCATTAGAAAAGTCACGATAGCCGAGTGGTTCGGTGGTCGGAATTTCGAGTCCAGAGACCCGAGTTCGATCCCCAAGTGGCAGGCTCGTACCAATGAGTTTTTCAAAACCTTATGTACGAATTATATCGTTGGCTTGGACATAAAGGCGGCGACGGGCTCACCACCTGTCACGTTGTCCCGAAAATATCTTCGGTGGAAGGTGGGTCAAAGGGACTTAATTGTCTAGATTAGACCTCTGTCTACCCCTGTATTGGGAATTGCGTGAAGATATTTTATTTTATTTTTATTTTTATCCATTAGAAGAGAGAAAAAGTAGATAGAGATATTACGCCACACGGCACTATGATTTATTTCAACAGTGTTTGGAGTCCTGAGAAGAAATAAGGTTACTTTTACTGATACTGAATTGATAAGTTTTAAGACCTCACGTGATTTTTGGGAAAAGCCGCGGGTAGAAAGTAATTAAAAATATTTTTCCTCCAATGTCCCACATGGACGAGTGGGGTACTTATCGGTTTGCATGGTGTGGCTAGCTCTGAGGTCCCGAGTTCGATTCCCGAAAGGAACTATGTAGCACATAATTTTATAACTTTTTTCGCCTGGGTCTTGTTGGTACAGTCTTTGTTTCTGATTATATATAACACAAATGTTGTCATATCTATTTATGAATTTATTGATGAATGTATTTATAGGTCTTATAATTAATTATTTCGCGTTATCAATTTAAATTAAGGCGCTTGGTAACTCGAGTATATAAACAAAAGTTGTCCAATGAATGGCAAACCAATGACAAATGAGGCCTAGTTTCAATAAGACCGGGGAGAATGTTGCGAGAATGTATTGTTGATGAAGAAATCTTTCAGAATTTTTTCGTACTAATTACTAGAAATGAAATTATGAAGCTATTTATAAAGTTACCAGGATTCCGTTATTTTAATGTAAAACTAAAATTCTTGAAGAAACGTTACTAAATATCTAGAAGCTCATATAGATAAAAAATTCATTCAAAAATAATTCTAATGTAAAAAAAGACTTAGTGTCAGTTTCTGGTAAGAAAAAAAATTTTTGTCCGTTCGAAAAAGTTGTTTTTGAAAAAAAATCTCATTGGTACGACCCTACCCAAAGGATCGCACTCAGATTTGATTACTTGAATTCGAGACTTATTCTGGTAAGGTGAGAAATATGGTATGATGAGGAAATTTCGTATCGTGATATATAAAAACACCCTCAAATCTATTTCATTTGCCTCGCGACTGCGCAAACAATGTTATGTTTTATGCAATATTCTAAACAAGCGTTGACGCTGACCTAATTGCAAAAAAATAAAAGTAATCTATGAATATTAATAAGGGAGTACGTTGAGAGGTTCCATATTTTTTTTATTTAGAATATTTAATTTCTGGTAACATGAATTTTAATGAAATTTCGAACGAAGTGATGTTTTATTTTTTCACATTGAATTTATAATTCTTGCTTGGTTGCTATTTTATCGTCAGTTTTATTTTGTATGATATAAAATATCGATATCTCAATATAATACATATTTTTTTAATATTACAATTTTACTTAAATTTTTTTTTAAATTTTAAACAACAATGAACTTATTCCCTAAGACATATATCGTTGGCCTATTTTAATTGTACAATTATGGACGATTTGTGTCCTTATTCCCTTTGCCTAAATATTCCCCAGCCTTACTGAAGTCAGTAAAGGAAAGACCTCATTAGCCTAACGATAATCAAATCATTGATTTATTGATATAAGTAACATAGTAAAATAATATTATGTAATTTAAAAATACTCATTTGTATATAAAGAGCGACCTTTCGCTTTTCATATACAAATGTGTGTTAGTATTGTAATGGCATATATAATAAAGAACTCAGTGTGTTAACCACAAACCACTGATTTTAAGCAATCATGTTTCCCTACCTAAAATCATAATCGTTCGCTCTAATTCTGTGAGGAGTCTGGAACGCATCCTATTAAATTGAATGAAATTATCTTGATTATCTTGATTCGTCCAATTATTTTAAGTAGTTAACATTTATTTCTTGTGTTTTGTTTTGAGAAATAAATATCTTTAAACCGAACAATCTTTATATAATAATATTTCAATCTTTGAAGTTTCAGAGGACTTCAAAGATTGAAATATTTATGTAGGCTATTGGTTACAACTTAAAGTGATCTCTGTTTTAATATTTTTGAAACTACATCATATACACGTCGTGTCGCGATAGTCGAGTGGTTGGGTGGTCGAAATTTCGAGTCAAGAGACCCAAGTTCGGTCCCCAGGTGGCAGGCTCGTACCAATGGGTTTTTTCAAAACCTTTGTACGATTCAGATCGTTGGCTTGGACATAAATACGACAGGCTCACCAACTGTCACATTGTCCCGAAAATATCTTCGGTGGAAGGTGGGTCGAAGGGGCTTAATTGTCTAGACTAGACCTCTGTCTACCCCTGTATTGGGAATTGCGTGAAGATATTTGTTTATTTATTTATTTACATCATATACAGTTACACGTGAATCCCCGTGCGAAGTGTAGCAACTATAGCATATCCTTTTTATCAGAGAAGGAAATGAACAGCAGTGGATGTTTACAAGACGGTTTGTATGGACAATTGCCATCTCTTTAATAAATCGCCAGCAAAGTTCATAAACCTTCTTTATACGAGGAGGAGGCAAACGAGTAATCGGTTCACTTCGTGATAAGTTTAAAATTCGTGGCAAAGCGATAGCTCGCTAGTAGTACAGAGGTTACAGAACATAAAGATCTTCAGATGCATTATCAGCATTTTAGACACTAATCGGAAAAGAAATTGAAGAAGAGAAAGGAGTTGGAGGTAGGGTTGTAGGCCTCTGGTTAACGCGTTAAACAGAAAAAACCAAGAAGTCCAAAGCGTGTCTACTTAACATTAAGAACTGGCCTATGGCCTTACATTATGGTAGTTATTCTGCTATATAAAATTTCCTGAAAAGTCACGATAACCGAGTAGTTGGGTGGTCGGAATTTCGAGTCGAGTGACCCGAGTTCGATCCCCAGGTGGCAGGCTCGTACCAATAGGTTTTTCAAAAACATTCGTACGAATTATATCGTTGGCTTCGACATAAAGACGGCGACGGGCTCACCACCTGCCACGAAAATATCTTCGGTGAAAGGTGTATCAAAGGGATTTAATTGTCTAGACTAGACCTCTGTCTCCCCCTGTATTGGGAATTGCGTGAAGATATTTTTTATTACATTTATTTGAAGAAATTTCCTGAATATAATATTTAATTCGTGTATTGACAAGATTGTATTCTCGATATTTTTTTCCTGTCCTGTGTTTTTTTTTGACAAAACACCTCGAAAAGCTTTAAAATTATTCGTTGACATCCTTTCAATATTAGCTAATGTATTCCTGTAATTGAATTTTCTATTCACAAAGAATTCGAGTTTTTATCTATAATGTATAATCAAAAAGGTTCGGGTGTGACTCTTTTGCAATTCCTAAGGGGTTTATATAAATTTTAGACTATACTACACGTCTTCATTAAATTTGTTAGATTTCTTTTAAGAATGGGCAATTAATTTTTTTTATAAAAAATTCACAAAAAATTGTTCGTCTATTTATTAATTAATTTAATAGTATTTAGTATAAAACATACAATAATATAGTGGTCGTCGAATAGACTTAATAGCAGTATATTATGTTTTTCGAGATTTGCAAAAGCCTTTGAGAAAGGCTTATAGGCTCTTTTCTTGAAGGTCCCTAGGTTGTATCGATCCGCTGACGGCAGAATGTTCTATAAGATGCAAGTGCGTAGCAGATAATTCCACGAAAACGTACTGTGGTGGCATGCCAAGCATCAAGGTGGTGTTGATGAAATTTTTGGCTATGCCGTAAGTTACGATGGTGAAATTCAGCGGCTGGGATTAATCCGAACAATTCCTCGGGGCACTCCCGTAGTAAATCTTTTAAAACATGTAAAGAGATGCATATCTCTTCGCAAAGCCAGCCAATCCGATCAGATAGAGCATGGTGGCCGATGATTCGAGCCGCTCATTGTTGGATACGGTCAAATGGAAGGAGCTGACACTGGAGTGACCCCGCCCAGAGATGACAAAAGTTCTCCATGTGCGGCCGAACCTGCGCCGGCATGAAGTACTGTCGTGCTCTATTGACAATGCCAAGCTTTTTAATGGCCAATTTGACCTTCCCTTACAAGTGACCGCGAAACTAATCGATGCTCGATGTGTCGACGCCACGGATTCAGAAACTAGCTGAGGCAACTAAGGGAGTGCTCTCAAAATGAGAAGACACGACGAAGGGTTTCTTTTAGCGGTATATCGCAATAAATAAGGGTTAAGAGAATGTACCATGGCGAAGTAAACAAAAACGAGTGGAGGATGCCGAAGTCACTTGTGAAGACCATTTAAGCAAAGTATTTAAAGAAATTGAGGTCAAGAGTATTACTCGGATATTTTGAAGAACAAAAGAAGTTTTGTAGAAACAAAAACTATTAACTTAAAAATATGTAAAGATCCTGCCAGTTGGCGATTTGTAGCCCCCCGTCAGGATTAACGGAAAATTATAAGTCAGTAACACTTTCAATTTTAAGACTTTTTCTTTCACGCCATTCCCAATTCAAAGGTCTAGACAATTAAGTTCTCCGTAGTTTTCAAATTTGACTTCACCATATTCGTACATAATATTTTTAAACTATGTATAATACTGTATATAAATAATATATAGTAATATCTTTACGCTATCCCCAATACAGGGGTTCCCGTTCGACTCACAATCGCCGTCTTAATGTCCAAGCCAACGATAAAATTGGTAATTAAGTTTTTGAAAAAACCCATTGGTACGAGCCTCCCATCTGTTCAGATCTCGAGTGAATTCAGATCTCTCGACTCCGTATCGCGATCACCCAGCAACTCAGCTCGTGACTATCGAAAAATATGGGACCAAAATTAAGGTAATTAAAGACGGAGATATAAGTCACGATAGCCGAGTGGTTGGGTGGTCGGAATTTCGAGTCAAGAGACCCGAGTTCAATCCCCAAGAGGCAGGCTCGTACCAATGGGTTTTTCAAAAACTAATGTATATACACATCTCTTGTGTAGTATCTTTCAATAGTGGTCGGAGAAAGATTCTACTACAGTAGTAGTTTCTATCTTATTTACTAGTAGATCTTCTTTTAACTCAATATATTTCTTTCGGTAGTAGTATCCTAAGTAGACTACTTTATATATATATATATATATATATATATATATATATATATATATATATATATATATATATATATATATATATATATATATATATATATATATATATATATATATATATATATATATATATATATATATATATATATATATATATATATATACAAAGGAAGAACTTAATGCCTTTAGGTATTTTCACTCAGCTAACACCTTGGCTAGAAATACACCCACTTTTGATACAAAATCTCCGTACAACTGCGGTATTGTACTTTGAAAGATTTTCAGACCTAGTATAAGCCAAGGAGGCAACCTAATCCTCAGGATTGGCGGCATACCTGTAACTACTGTTAATTCAAGTAGCGTGCTTCGATACGAGTACTTTAGCTTCTTACATTGATATCGGAATAATGTATGTGAATTCGTCTCTATATAGATAGAGACAAATTCGCATATATACATATGTATATATTATTTATACACACACACACATATCTATGTATATATATATATATATATATATATATATATATATATATATATATATATATATATATATATATATATATATATATATATATATATATATATATATATATATATATATATATATATATATATATATATATACGTACAAAAAGTCGTTTTCTAGTTACAAGTATCGATATTAATTTATCGACGAATGTGAAACTTGCGTCTATATAACTTACTTTGCTCCCAACGAATGCTATTTCTGTTTCCAAAACAACAAGTAAATCTACGTTACAAGAACATTGATGTTATAATTTATTCCCAAACAACGCAAATCAGGCTATAGGAGCCGTCTATACACGCCCACGCCCCCAATCTCCTTCAGATGAAAATGTCGAGCTAAATACCAATAACATAAAAATCATTTGTTTTTAGTTGAGTATTACTTTGTTCGAAGATCATATGTCTAATTTATTTTTAGAATGAATTCAATCGATGTGGTAGAAATAATTTATTTTCGTTTATTATTTTTAATCACCTTGCTGAAATTATAAAATGACTCTATTTGATATATAAGCGTATATAACCAATGAGCACATTTTATCGTTAGTAGTGTGAGAGACATGGATATTTAGTGCTTTTGTAAATTTTTATATACATACACAAGAAAATGTAAAATATAGTATAAAATATAATATAATATAATTAAACTCGTTGGTATGAGCCTTCTTGCTGGGGATCGAATTCGTCTCTAGCTACTGAATGCCGATTACTCAACCACTTGGCTATCGTAGTTTTATTCTTTCTCTTGCATTTTTTCTCTGGCTTAATATTAAACTCTTACCAACTTCTACAGAAAAATAGCATTTAGATTACTCTTGTCTACGGTGGAAAAGGTATTAAGAGCCAGTGTAATTTTACGAGTCATAATACGTTTACATTATAATTGTTCTTGGCGGTGGCAGTGAACCTTAATTTAGTGAAACAGCCACGATGGCGAAGTTGTTGGGTGATTTGAATTCGAGTAAAGAGACCCGAGTTCGATCTCCAGGTGGTAGGCTCGTACCAATGGACTCTTTTAAAACTTATGTACGATACTAAAAACAAAATTACTATTATTATATTTATGCCATTATTTCAGCGTAAGTCAATACGTGAGAAAGTTAAAAATTATTCTAAATTGTTTTATATCTTTATGCTCATTTATCTCTTATGGAAATTTATTGTATGTTTTTATAGACATAGAATTACAATTGTGATGATAAAATGCAGTTTAGGGTATTCGATCGAACACCAGTCTTTCACAATTTCGTGTGCTACGCGGGAATACATTGATCGCTTTTTTGCACAAATGTTTATATTTTTTACATGGATAAAAACTTCCAGTATGTACTGGCAACGTATTTATGTAAAGTGTTCTAAACAAAGTCGTACAAGACACATATCATCTAGCCCCAATTATTGGCCTAGACATTTTGTTTGTCCAATAAATGCTCTCTTCCAGTCAGGACTATTCCTGCAAATCAATAATCCACATTTTAAAGTATATGCAAATAATAAGTTTAATTTCTATAAAAAAAAATGCAATATACCAATAGTATGCTGTCATCGCTGTTTATACTAAAGATGTTTTTCTCAATCGTCGCAGTACCTATCTTGTAAGTTTTTTGCAAACCTCATCAATGTGAGGCTTCCAGTTGCAATTATTCCTAGAAACTTAGTCTGTTCTCTTTCAGTATTTTATTTAATGTCAAGTTTAATTGTACTGGTATTCATATTACAAAACTGTAAATAGCAATTTTTAGAAAAAAATATTTAACTTAGAATTAATCATTGAAGGTTAATCAATATACCTATATGCCGATACCTATTAAATCTTTATCTAGTTTAGGTATTGTCTATATTCTGTTAATTTAAGTAGTCTTTATGTCTTTACTAATTAAAATAAATTATATCCAGCAAATGAAAATTGGAGTAAATAGATATACTTTTATTTTTAAATATGTTTTCTATTTGAAAGAGAATCACTGGACCGTATCTGCGGCGAGGCTTGTCCAATGAAATTAAATATATTTCGTCAGTAACGAGATGGGTTAAGTGACGGACTCGTATATGACCAAAGGTGAAAGGACACCGAAACCTTTGCCTTTTCATATAACTTCGGGACCGTTAAAAGTTAAAAGCTTTGACTGACCTTGTCCCTTGGTATATGTAAAAAATAAATTGATACAACTCTTAGCGTAGTTAATTTATTAAGTAATATATACTGTACTACTTCTAATATATACAAATAAATAAATAACACAAAACTATACACAATATTTACTTGTTCACATTAAATATTTCCCATCTCTGTGGGAACTTTGGGACACTAAGTAAAAATGCAACTACACCTCAAAATTTGTCTGAAAAAAAAAAAGAACTTTACAAAAATATTTTACATTCACTAATGTTGATATTCTTATTTATATACGTTGTTTTAATACAGAGTGTATTACGAGTAAGAGAAGCGCTTATAAAACGAAACTTAAATTTCGAAACAAAAAGAATTTCGTCGCGAAATTTTTTGTCAGCCAGTGTTGACAATTAATTAGCGAATATTTATTGTTGGTGGCTGTGATTTTTAACTGGAAAAGAAATCAGAGAGAGCAGCCGAGAAGTTCTTTTCAAATTAAAATAAATTATATCCAGCAAATGAAAATTGGAGTAAATAGATATACTTTTATTTTTAAATATATTTCGTCAGTAACGAGATGGGTTAAGTGACGGACTCGTATATGACCAAAGGTGAAAGGACACCGAAACCTTTGCCTTTTCATATAACTTCGGGACCGTTAAAGTTAAAAGCTTTGACTGACCTTGTCCTTGGTATATGTAAAAATAAATTGATACAACTCTTAGCGTAGTTAATTTAACTATGGACTGTTATTTCTTAGCTATGTGGTATCGGCGTAAATTATACCACTTCCTATCTTTCTGTGGGTGTCGTAGAGGCAACTAAAGAAAAGTCTTGAAAATGCAGTTGGCTGCCAACAGATTGTGGAATAAACGCCTCGAAGAATACCAGGCAGAAATTTAGCACACCGGTAACTGGCAGCAGCAGATAAGGTACGTGGTGTCGGTTACTAACATCGCCAATACGATTCCTAGACGTGACGAATGTTCTGGAAAATATTTCACGTGATAGAGACCTTTTTTTTATAGAAAAGGAAGGCAAACGAGCAGGTGGCTCACGTGATGGTAAGTGATAACCGCCGCCCATGAACACCCGCAATACCAGAGGCTTAATTCCCCCCGCGGACATTGCACTGAGTAGACATGTTAGGACAGCTCCAAATTAAAAGAACATGAAAAATAAAAGTGTTAATTACAATTATAAAATCAAAAATTACTAGGAGCGCATTACTGTTAAGGAGGTAGTATAGTGGGTATGAAAGTGAGAAGGGACGTGTCGACACCGGCGACAAATATAATCACGTGAGTTCATAGCCAATCATTAATATATTTTTAAGCAATCAAAACTCGCAGTATTTTGCATATGTGTGTGTGCGCTGCATCCATGTGCATCTTTACGCATTAGCTCCGCCTACTGCAACCGCGGCCAGTCACTTACCGACGGAACATTTAGGCCTATCATCTAACGATTTATACAAAATATGTTGGTGCAACGATCTCCACCTAGCACAACTCAGCAACAATTAACTGTACCTAAGCCAACAACTCACTTTAACTCGGATTCTGCTTTAAACATACATAGTAAATGTGTAACAAACGAAAATTTCTATGTTACTAAACGGCAAAAACGCGCCTTTGAGGACTCATCAGACCAGACTTCACTGTCTTTGTCAGAAATTAAATCAATGTTTTCGGATATGAAAGAACTACAAGATCATAAGTTTGAGTTATTAAACAATGCTTTAGTGACTATTGTAGCACAAAATGAGGATATAAAAAAATCAATTGCCTTATTGAGCAGCCAAAATGAGGACTTAAAATTGCAAGTAAAGGAACTAAAACATGAAAACAGTGAGTATAAGCAGCGTATGTCTAAGTTGGAAAATAAGCTGGACTTCCTAGAGAGGAGGTCGTGTAACACTACAATTGAAATTCTGTATACCCCAGTATTAGAATAGCGTGTAGATTTTTCTAAAGCATAGTTAATTTAACTATGGACTGTTATTTCTTAGCTATGTGGTATCGGCGTAAGAATTATACCACTTCCTATCTTTCTGTGGGTGTCGTAAGAGGCAACTAAAGAAAGTCTTGAAAATGCAGTTGGCTACCAACAGATTGTGGAATAAACGCCTCGAAGAATACCAGGCAGAAATTTAGCACACCGGTAACTGGCAGCAGCAGATAAGGTACGTGGTGTCGGTTACTAACATCGCCAATACGATTCCTAGACGTGACGAATGTTCTGGAAAATATTTCACGTGATAGAGACCTTTTTTTTATAGAAAAGGAAGGCAAACGAGCAGGTGGCTCACGTGATGGTAAGTGATAACCGCCGCCGCGAACACCTGCAATACCAGAGGCTTAATTCCCCGCGGACATTGCACTGAGTAGACATGTTGGCTCAAATTAAAAGAACATGAAAAATAAAAGTGTTAATTACAATTATAAAATCAAAAATTACTAGGAGCGCATTACTGTTAAGGAGGTAGTATAGTGGGTATGAAAGTGAGAAGGGACGTGTCGACACCGGCGACAAATATAATCACGTGAGTTCATAGCCAATCATTAATATATTTTTAAGCAATCAAAACTCGCAGTATTTTGCATATGTGTGTGTGCGCTGCATCTATGTGCATCTTTACGCATTAGCTCCGCCTACTGCAACCGCGGCCAGTCACTTACCGACGGAACATTTAGGCCTATCATCTAACGATTTATACAAAATATGTCTTCGATGAATGGTCCTCTGTATACCCCAGTATTAGAATAGCGTGTAGATTTTTCTAAAGCATAGTTAATTTAACTATGGACTGTTATTTCTTAGCTATGTGGTATCGGCGTAAGAATTATACCACTTCCTATCTTTCTGTGGGTGTCGTAAGAGGCAACTAAAGAAAGTCTTGAAAATGCAGTTGGCTACCAACAGATTGTGGAATAAACGCCTCGAAGAATACCAGGCAGAAATTTAGCACACCGGTAACTGGCAGCAGCAGATAAGGTACGTGGTGTCGGTTACTAACATCGCCAATACGATTCCTAGACGTGACGAATGTTCTGGAAAATATTTCACGTGATAGAGACCTTTTTTTTATAGAAAAGGAAGGCAAACGAGCAGGTGGCTCACGTGATGGTAAGTGATAACCGCCGCCCATGAACACCCGCAATACCAGAGGCTTAATTCCCCCCGCGGACATTGCACTGAGTAGACATGTTAGGACAGCTCCAAATTAAAAGAACATGAAAAATAAAAGTGTTAATTACAATTATAAAATCAAAAATTACTAGGAGCGCATTACTGTTAAGGAGGTAGTATAGTGGGTATGAAAGTGAGAAGGGACGTGTCGACACCGGCGACAAATATAATCACGTGAGTTCATAGCCAATCATTAATATATTTTTAAGCAATCAAAACTCGCAGTATTTTGCATATGTGTGTGTGCGCTGCATCTATGTGCATCTTTACGCATTAGCTCCGCCTACTGCAACCGCGGCCAGTCACTTACCGACGGAACATTTAGGCCTATCATCTAACGATTTATACAAAATATGTTGGTGCAACGATCTCCACCTAGCACAACTCAGCAACAATTAACTGTACCTAAGCCAACAACTCACTTTAACTCGGATTCTGCTTTAAACATACATAGTAAATGTGTAACAAACGAAAATTTCTATGTTACTAAACGGCAAAAACGCGCCTTTGAGGACTCATCAGACCAGACTTCACTGTCTTTGTCAGAAATTAAATCAATGTTTTCGGATATGAAAGAACTACAAGATCATAAGTTTGAGTTATTAAACAATGCTTTAGTGACTATTGTAGCACAAAATGAGGATATAAAAAAATCAATTGCCTTATTGAGCAGCCAAAATGAGGACTTAAAATTGCAAGTAAAGGAACTAAAACATGAAAACAGTGAGTATAAGCAGCGTATGTCTAAGTTGGAAAATAAGCTGGACTTCCTAGAGAGGAGGTCGTGTAACACTACAATTGAAATTCATAACATACCCCAAGTCAAAGCCTTAATAAGAAAGAACTACAAGATCATAAGTTTGAGTTATTAAACAATGCTTTAGTGACTATTGTAGCACAAAATGAGGATATAAAAATCAATTGCCTTATTGAGCAGCCAAAATGAGGACTTAAAATTGCAAGTAAAGGAACTAAAACATGAAAACAGTGAGTATAAGCAGCGTATGTCTAAGTTGGAAAATAAGCTGGACTTCCTAGAGAGGAGGTCGTGTAACACTACAATTGAAATTCATAACATACCCCAAGTCAAAGCCTTAATAAGAAAGAACTACAAGATCATAAGTTTGAGTTATTAAACAATGCTTTAGTGACTATTGTAGCACAAAATGAGGATATAAAAATCAATTGCCTTATTGAGCAGCCAAAATGAGGACTTAAAATTGCAAGTAAAGGAACTAAAACATGAAAACAGTGAGTATAAGCAGCGTATGTCTAAGTTGGAAAATAAGCTGGACTTCCTAGAGAGGAGGTCGTGTAACACTACAATTGAAATTCATAACATACCCCAAGTCAAAGCCTTAATAAGAAAGAACTACAAGATCATAAGTTTGAGTTATTAAACAATGCTTTAGTGACTATTGTAGCACAAAATGAGGATATAAAAATCAATTGCCTTATTGAGCAGCCAAAATGAGGACTTAAAATTGCAAGTAAAGGAACTAAAACATGAAAACAGTGAGTATAAGCAGCGTATGTCTAAGTTGGAAAATAAGCTGGACTTCCTAGAGAGGAGGTCGTGTAACACTACAATTGAAATTCATAACATACCCCAAGTCAAAGCCTTAATAAGAAAGAACTACAAGATCATAAGTTTGAGTTATTAAACAATGCTTTAGTGACTATTGTAGCACAAAATGAGGATATAAAAATCAATTGCCTTATTGAGCAGCCAAAATGAGGACTTAAAATTGCAAGTAAAGGAACTAAAACATGAAAACAGTGAGTATAAGCAGCGTATGTCTAAGTTGGAAAATAAGCTGGACTTCCTAGAGAGGAGGTCGTGTAACACTACAATTGAAATTCATAACATACCCCAAGTCAAAGCCTTAATAAGAAAGAACTACAAGATCATAAGTTTGAGTTATTAAACAATGCTTTAGTGACTATTGTAGCACAAAATGAGGATATAAAAATCAATTGCCTTATTGAGCAGCCAAAATGAGGACTTAAAATTGCAAGTAAAGGAACTAAAACATGAAAACAGTGAGTATAAGCAGCGTATGTCTAAGTTGGAAAATAAGCTGGACTTCCTAGAGAGGAGGTCGTGTAACACTACAATTGAAATTCATAACATACCCCAAGTCAAAAGCCTTAATAAGAAAGAACTGTACAGAGTTGTCCTTAATATCGGCACAAAGATCGAGCTCGAAAACCCAATACAAGAATCGGAGATAAGAGATATCTACCCATGGAAATCTGACGTGATAGTGGTTGATTTTACTACCACTCTGCGAAAGGAATCATTAATTAGCCGCCTTAAGACCTTCAATAAGATCAGACGCGAAAAAAAAAGAATCTCAGCTTAACTCTGAAGATATTGGTGTCCAAGGACCTTCTCGGCCAATATACAGAGTATTTGACAAGCAAAATGAGGCGTATCTTCTATCTTGCTCGGGAATACGTCAAAAACAAATCCCTGTCAGCCGTATGGACACATCACGGAAGAGTCTACGTAAAAAAAGAAGAAAGCTCTTCTTCCATACGTATTTTTGAAGAAATTGACCTTCAAAAACTTCAGTTGTGACTAGTCATAGTTTTATACAACTTTTTTATAATCCAGCTAGCTATTAATATGTTCTTTCAAATGCATGCATTTATAATCTATTTTCTTGTGTTTTTTTATTACTACATAAGGTGCCTTATAAAACCATCAAACTTTCATTATAATCAACGCACAGTATTCTCACACATAATTCATCATCCACTCATACTCATATACTCGTACTATTTTATATATTATATTCTGTCATTTTATTTATTCATGAAAAAATATATAATTCATAAATTACCCAAGAAACATACCACCAAAATCTCATACGTATATACGTTACACACATTAATACGATGTAATACAACATGTTTTAAAGATTCCCTTAATAACAATCCTATTACATTTTCAATTGCATCATTCATTCACATATTATTCCACTTGTACTACAACGCAGATCGAAGTTATAACATTTATTACAACGTAAATTGGTCACGTATAAAGCGTGACAGTTCTGCAATAATAATTACACATAGTATTTAAAATATGCAGGATATTGAATTAATTAACTTGGATCTGGACTCGGTGCAGGTGGCAAAAATCTTAACTGTGACATTGATGAAGCAAATAACCACATAAATAACACATCAACACTCAATCTTCTTTCTCAGAACATACGAAGTATTAATTGTAATATGCCCAACTTTATAACATTGTTAAATTGTTCGAAAATATATTGGGATATCTTAGTTCTGTCCGAGTGCTGGCTTCCATCAGCCAAGTACATACCACAACTAGATAACTATCGCTATGTAACAACAACAGCGCATAAATCACAAAACGAGGGAGTGGTCGTTTATTATAAAAATAGTTTGTGTGTGACATATGAGGAGCCCCCACTAAGTGACGCTAACTGCCTACTTATAAAAATTGATAAGGAAATATGTATCATTGGTATATATCGCCCTCCAAGTCATACAAATACTAGTTGCTTCATTAGTTATCTAGATAAACTACTATCAAAATTAAGTTTTATCAAAAATATTGTTCTGTGTGGTGACATCAATATTGATATATCTCCCGACACAAAAAACCCGAGATCTAATGAATATGTTAACGTTCTAGCTAGTCATGGTATGCTCCCTGGACACTCTAAGCCCACACATGGCCGTTCATGCCTGGATCATATTATCATAAAAACAAAACTAAAGGCTACTTGCCTCATATTTGAAACATCCATCACAGACCACGAAAGCGTCGCAGTTAGTTTTGTTAATAAAAATACTACGTACTACCCAAACAGCGTGGAATTCCGAGTTGACTACAAATGTTTAGATCGAGCAGTCCAAAATATAAATTTCCAACAGGTTCTCAATACTTATGACACAAATTTAGCAGCCAATTATCTTGTATCTTTTTTAACTTCCGCAATTAAAAATAGCATGAAACTACATAAAACTCCCAGCAGAAAACGTATAAGCAAACCATGGATCACAAATGGGTTATTGAGACATCGGGACAATCTATATAAAAAACTAAAAAGAGACAACACCAACGAGGATTTAAAATTAGTTTATAAACGATATCGTAATTTTTGCAACACAAGGTTAAAACGGGCTAAAAGAGACTATGAAAATAAGAAATAGAAAACGCTAAAAATAATAAAAAAAAGCTTTGAGAAGTCATTAAAAAAATTAGTGGTGCAGCGAAAATATCAGACAAACCATCTTGTTTACTCTCGAAAAAGTCACAAAGTCAGAGTTTAAATGAGGTGAATATTTTTTTCGCTAATGTGGGTAAAAATTGGCGGAACGGATCAATCAGCCTAGCGAAAACATATTGAACAATTCTTTTAAAACGGCACCTATTCCAATAAATTCGCTAACCCTGATGCCAACTGAAGAAAATGAGATCTTTAATATTATTCATTCTTTAAAAGATAAATGTGCAATAGGAGTTGACCATATCTCTACTAGTATTATTAAGAGATATTTACATCATCTCATTACTCCTATTACGCACATATGCAATTTGGCGTTAAATACAGGAGTATTTCCGGCAGCCTTTAAAATCGCTGTCATTAAGCCAATTTATAAGAGTGGTGAAAAGGATCGTGTCAACAACTACAGGCCTATATCCATTTTACCCGCTATGTCTAAGATATTGGAGCGCATCATGAACACTCGTCTCGTTAATTACCTCGAGTCTAATCACCTGCTCGCACCAGCCCAATCTGGCTTTCGACGAGACATATCAACCAATGACGCCGTATATAAACTTGTCACCTCTGTCATCACAACTTTGGATGAAAAACAGAAAAGTGTTACAATCTTTTTAGACTTGGCGAAAGCCTTTGACACGGTCTCAATTTCTCTCCTTCTCGTCAAGCTAGAAAAAATGGGAGTTAGAGGTATACCATTGAGACTGTTTGGGGACTATTTAACGCGTAGGAAACAAAGAGTAATGATAGCATGGCATCCGCGGTAAAGCACTTTTGATCTTTAAGAATTTTCTAAGTGATCGCTTACAAAAGGTTAAAATTGGTGAACACATAAGCAGTTCTATATGGTGTCCCACAGGGCAGTATCCTCGGCCCAAGCCTCTTTTTAATCTACATTAATGATTTGTGTCAAAAAACTTTTATAAATGGTCGAATATTTATTTACGCAGACGACACAGCGTTAGTATTTCACGGGGGGACTTGGGACGAAGTTCGTAGCACGGCTGAAATTGGACTATACGAGGTTAATCGTTGGCTTAAGGCAAACCTTCTTACTATCAATATTTCAAAAACTACATATGTTCAGTTCTCCTTTTCCAAAATCGACCCAACTAAAATAGATGTTAAAATCCATTCATGTCACTTTCCATCAGACGAGCACTGTACGTGTCTTTTTATATCAAAATCTCATACTGTTAAATATCTAGGAGTAGTATTAGACGACAAACTTAGTTGGCGTCCTCACATAGATCTTTTAACTAAAAGACTTAGGAAACTCGTATGGATTTTTAAAAGACTAAGACAAGTCGCTGATCTTGATTTAATGCGCATCGTTTACTTCGCTCTGGCTCAATCGATTCTTGGTTACTGCATTGGTGTTTGGGGTGGGGCATATAAGACGTCTTTGATCAACCTTGAAAGAGCGCAAAGGTCCTTGCTAAAAGTCATGACTTTCAGCCACTACAGATTTCCAACGAAATTGTTGCATGATAGATGCCGAGTTCTTACCGTTCGGCAACTGTATATATCCTGTATAATTTGCAGACAACACAAAAATACTCCTTACAACGTAAATAAATATCACGGAAAGCGCATAGTACCAAACATTCATACACCAGTTAAGTATTATACCGCAACAGCCAGGCGGCAGCAAAAGCACTTATCTAAGTGTCTATATAATAAAATAAATCGAATATTAAATATATACCCTCTCACAACTTATAAATTAAAAAGGAAAATTATACCGTGGCTTCTTTCAATGGACTACGAGGAAACAGAAAATCTGATATCGTAAAATTATTATTTATGTTCATATTATAATTTAGAAATAGATACAACTCCTTATTATTGTCGTACTAACGTACTTGATAAACACTACTCATTTTTCTCACATTCACAAACACGTGCACACACGCGCACACATACGCACACACACACACACACACACACACACACACACACACACACACACACACACACACACACACACACACACACACACACACACACACACACACACACACACACACACACTACCATCCTTTTTTTTCGTGTACACTTATTTGTTTAAGTGGTTATAAGTTATGATTTGTTGTTATCGTTTGTTGTAACATTAGCCTGGCAGAAGACACTGACCTCTGTAATACAGGTTTTACCTAGTACGGAAGTCAGGGACTTCATACAAATTTGTGATAAAATCTTATGACAATAAAGATTATTATTATAGAGCACCTTCTTAGTGACGAGCTGACTGTGGAGTATGGTGTTCCGCAGGGCAGCATAGTGGGCCCAACCCTGTTCTTGGTTTTTATAAATGATTTGTGCCAACTACAACTCCGGGGTGGCAAAATTCTTACCTTCGCTGACGACACAGCACTTTTCTACAGGGGAAGCACTTGGGACGAAACGTTTGAAACAGCTCAGATTGGATTTAATATGGTTAGACATTGGTTACAAGTTAACTTGCTGACACTAAATGTTGACAAAACAAAGTATATAGCATTCAGTACCAAATCAAATCTTCTTCCATCTTCATCATACTCACTAACACCTCACGTCTGTGGTCTTGGATCTGTATGCTCCTGTCCAATACTTCAAAGAACGGACAGTATTAAATATCTTGGGGTCATTACTGATCAGACTCTAAGTTTTAAACCGCACGTCAAAGCTCTTGTTACAAGACTACGTAAGTTCATTTATTTATTTAGGAATTTGAGTCGTGTCGCCAACAAGCATGTGATAAAGATGGTTTACCATGCCTTATGCCAATCGCTCATTCACTATTGCATCACATCCTGGGGTGGTGTAGCAAAAACCAATTTAATTGAAGTGGAAAGAGCTCAACGTGCAATCCTCAAAGTTGGGGCTGGTCTCCCATTTCGCTTTCCGACCACTGATCTATATCAATACTATCTATCTTAACTCTATCTATCTATAGTAACTGTTCGCCAAACCTTTATTTTACACACCTTACTCAGAAAGCACTCTGAGCTCAAATACGATCCAAATAAAACAAAGGACAAACGTAGAAAGGGAACCGTATGCCCTTGAAAACTATTTAACACATCCCTTTCACACAACTTCTTTTGCTACCTTGGTCCATACCTCTACAATACATTAAACAAAAAACTTGACATATATCCGCTCTGTAGCCACCGCTGCAAACGTACAGTATCTAAATACCTGAAAACATTCACGTATGAACAGACAGAAAATCTGCTATCTCCCAGGCTATAATGAATATGTAATCAAGTTGCAAGCCCTAATTCTAACTCTTACACAAACTCATGAAACACACACACGCACACACACACACACACACACACACAAACACATGCACGCACGCGCACACACACACACACACACACGCTGATCTCATCATGTTTGACTTTTTCTCATTATATGCATCTTTGTAGCTTAAAAATTTATATATATATATTTTTTTTTATTATTATTATTATTATTTTTTGTTTTTTTTTTCTTATTAAGTTTAAATATAATTTAAATTGTTTAGAAGATTTTATTTACTATGGCGAATGTACCTAGTTTCTAGTAACTTTAATCTAGGCAATTCAACTTGTATAATTCCGAAGTCTGTCCGGGAGGGAGCCCTGGTGACCTGTAACTCAAGTTTTCTGAACTTACACCAGGCACCAGACTCTCACTAAGTAAGGTTTTAGAATTTATACTTATCACTTAAGTAATTAAAAGTTAAGAACTTATGTGGGAGTAAATAAATGATTTGTTGTTGTTGTTGTTGTTGGCTTAGCAGATGCGTTGCCTCCCTTAGAGTGCCCCCTCCCCCAGAATTGGGGGAAGGGAGTGTGTGGGCCACCGGTTACCTGCACTCACCAGACGAAACGCAGAAGTTTGTTAGGCTTCTACTTCACGCCGGTATTCTGTGAGGTGGTGGTACTTCCCCGGTCGAGCCGGCCCATTCATGCAACAACAAATGCGGTTGCGTGGCTCTACCACTGTTAAGGTCTGTGAGAAAACTAGTGACCCAATTACAAAATTTCTCGGGAAGCTCATATGACGGAAGAATCGAGAGAATCGCTTTGTGCCATACCCGATAAGGCTTTAGCTTTGTCTAAACTACCCAGGGCTAGCTAGGGTCACAACCTTGCTCTCTAATGCCTCCGCCCATCGATGAGTGAGGTACACAAGAAGATCACCAGCTGAACGATGGAAGCCGTACTGGCGGTCATAATTCAACTGGTGCTCCTCTAAGTACCTCAAGAGCTGACAGTTTATAATGGACTCCATTATTTTGGAGAACAAAGG